>JANUSC010000054.1:600000-1090224 GCA_025200525.1 Camellia lanceoleosa
ATTACTAAAAGAAATACAGTATATTATTTAAGTCACCACAGTAATATGGAATAAAACATCAAATAAATGCCCTATGGGCTTACATCTTGCCAAGCCAACACTTGGACACAAATTCATGAGTTCTAACTCAAAACAATTAAAGCCCTAGGCTTGAAAGTTTACATTGTTCAAATAAAATAAATAAAACAAAATAAAACAAGTCTTCCAATTCAGTTCCTCACAAGCTAAGTCCTTGGAGGTAGTGAACCACACATTGCACTGAAAAATGAAGTTCCCATATAGGGTGAGCCACAGCCCAATAGAGAAATACTAAACCAAGCATAAGAATTAACTAAAGTATTAGCGTCTAATACATGGTTAACACGCTATAATCCAGTTACACTTTTTAAGACATGAATGTCTATATTGCCTATGACACATTGTCTATGGCACATCTTACTTTTCTTCTATGGCTCAGAACCTGGCCAAATAACTCAACGGGTTTCATCTTTTATTAACAAAACTTCCAATTCCACAGGAATAACAATTCAAGTTAAACCTAATCATAACAAATACACGAGTTGGTATTATATCAATCATAATCAATTCACTTCCATACTTCCCAATTGACACACATTTTAGTGTTGTATCAATAAAAACACTTCAATATAAATAAGCACACATAAAAGTGATGCTAATGGAGTCCATCCCTATCTCCTCCCAAACAAAAATCCGGTTTAGAGGTCCATCCCTATCTTCCCTAAACCGTGGAGTTCATCCCCTATCTCCTCCAAACAAATCCAGTTTAGAGGTCCATCTCCTATCTTCCCCTAAACCGTGGAGTTCATCCCCTATCTCCTCCAAACATCATGCATATGCAATGAAACATACAAATTGCCATATGCAACACACAATCAATACAAGTAATGTTACAGATAATTCAACAGTCAACATATGTGACTTAATTCGATTATACCTAAGCATGCAAGGTCTACAACAATCAATGGCTATCCTCCACCGATAGCCCAAAACAGTTATTTCTAAACGAGAAATAAATATCACAATATATATACATTATCAAATCCACATATGAGTGATTTAATATTCAATTACATCAACCAATCTCAATTTCTCAAATCTCATGAATTTAACCCAATACACAATTCCCCGTTTTAAATTAATTACATGAATTAATCTATGACAAAACCCTAAGATTTCTCCCAGAATTACTAAACCACCCCCTCCCATATACCAGAACACCAACACTTAGGATTAAAACGTATACAAAGAGTAGGAAATCCCTACCTCAAAGCAATGAACCCAATAGAAGAAGATGAAGATGTTTGCCCAAATGTTAAAGTGCTCCAAATCCAACAATGCTCCGATTAAATGAAAGCCCTCACTCTCCTCTACCTTTTTAATGAAGGAACTAGGTTAGAAACCCCCTCTAGATAGATCAAACCCAAGGAAAAGATGAGTTGAGAAAGAAGAAACTCGGAACTAGGGTTTTTGGATCAAAAATTGTGAAAAAAGACGTTTTAAAACTGCTGCTGCGTTTAAATACTGGACAGGCTCGCTCGAGCGAAGACATGGTCGCTCGAGCGACCAGACACAAGAAATACTCGCTCGAGCGAAGAAAAGCTCGCTCGAGCCAAGAACTCGATGCTTCAGGTCTGCAACCCAGAAGCATGCTCGAGCGACAGAATGCTCGCTCGAGCGAAAAACTCGAAAACATACAACTCGCTCGCTCGAGCGAAGAAAGCTCGCTCGAGCGAAAACACTCTGCTCTCTGGTCTATACTAGACGCAATCTCTCGCCGGCGAAGAAATCACGCTCGAGCCACTAGAAACAAAACTCAACCCTCGCCGGCGACCAAACCCTCGCCGAGCGACCAACTCAAAAAGCAGACAAGATTTGATTTCCAACCCATCCAACTGAAACAAACCGCCCAACACATCCTATAACTCAATTGAGGAATTAAAGAACAACAAATATAACAGCAGAATCCGCGGAACGTAAGTCCGGATACAATAATCAAATGGGAAAAAGACCGGGGTCGCTATATACATGGAAAAACAAATTGAATAAAAATGGAAGTTGAATAAAAATAAAAATGGAAGTTGAATAAAATTAATAATGTAAATTCATTGAAGAAACCACTATACCTTAACGATCTATTTGGAAATTCAATAAAACAGGAAGTTGAATAGAAAAGGAAATTGGATAAAATCGGAAGATGAATAAAAATAAAAATGGAAGTTGCATAAAATTAAAAATGAAAGTTCATTCAAGAAACCATTATACCTTAACGATCTATTTGGAAATTAAATAAAAAAGAAAGTCGAATAAAAATGAAAGTTGAATAAAATAAAAATGGAAGTTGCATAAAATTAACAATAGAAGTTCATTCTAGAAACCACTATACCTTAATGATCTATTTAGAAATTAAATAAAAAACGACGTTGAATAGAAAAGAAAATTGAATAAAAACAAAAAGGGATGTTGCATAAAATTAAAAGTGGAAGTTCATTCAAGAAACCACTATACCTTAACAATCTATTTGGAAATTAAATAAAAAGGAAATTGAATAGAAAAGGAAATTTAATAAAAATGGAAGTTGAATAAAAATAAAAATGAAAGTTGTATAAAAATTAAAAATTGAAGTTCATTTAAAAAAGGAAGTTAAATGTAAAAGGAAATTGGATAAAAATGCAAGATGAATAAAAATAAAAATGAAATTTGCATAAAATTAACAATGGAATTTAATTGAAGAAACCACTATACCTTAACGATCTATTTTGAAATTAAATATAAAAGGAATTTGAATAGAAAAAGAAATTGAATAAAAATGGAAGTTGCATAAAATTAAAAGTGGATGTTCATTCAAAAAACAATTATACATTAACAATCAATTTGGAAATGAAATAAAAAAGAAAGATAGATAGAAAAACAAATTAAATAAAAATTGAAGTTGAATAAAAATAAAAATTGAGGTTTCATAAAATTAAGAATGTAAGTTCATTGAAGAAACCAATATATACCTTAATGATCTATTTGGAAATTAAATAAAAAAGTAAGTTGAATAGGAAAGGAAATTGAATAAAAATGGAAGTTAAATAATAAAAAAAAGGAAGTTGCATAAAATTAAAAATGGAAGTTCATTCAAGAAACCACTATACCTTAAAGATCTATTTGGAAATAAAATAAAAATCGAAGTTGAATAAAAATAAAAGGGGAAATTCAATAAAATTAAAAATGGAAGTTCATTAAGAAACCACTATACCTTAACGTTTTATTTGTAAATTAAAAAAAAAAAAAGAGGAAGTTGAATAGAAAAGAAAATTGAATAAAAAGGGAAGTTGAATAAAAATAAAAATGGAAGTTGCAAAAAATTAAAAATTGAAGTTCATTCAAGAAACAACTATAACTTAACGATCTATTTGGAAATTAAATAAAAAAAAAGTTGAATAGAAAACAAAATTGAATAAAAATGCAAGTTGCCTAAAATTAGCAATGGAAGTTAATTCAAGAAACCATTATACCTTAGCGATCTACTTGGAAAGTAAATAAAAAAATGAAGTTGAATAGAATAGGAAATTTAATAAAAATGGAAGTTGCATAAAATTTAAAATGGAAGTTTATTCAAGAAACCACTATACCTTAACGATCTATTTGGCAATTAAATAAAAAAGGAAGTTGAATAGAAAAGAAGTTGAATAAAAATAGAAGTTGCATAAAATTAGAAATTGAAGTTTATTAAAAAAAATCACTATACCTTAACGATCTATTTGGAAATTATATAAAAAAGAAAGTTGAATAGAAAAAGAAATTGATCAAAAATGGAAATTCATTTAAGAAACCAATATACCTTAACGATCTATTCGGAATTTAAACAAAAAAGGAAGTTGTATAGAAAATGAAATTGAATAAAAATGGAAGTTGAAAAAAAAATAAAAATTGAAGTTGCATAAAATTAACAATGGAAGTTCATTCAAGAAACCACTATACATTGACGATCTATTTGGAAATTAAATAAAAAAGGAAGTTGAATAGAAAAGGTAATTAAATAAAAATGGAAGTTGTATAAAATTAAAATTAGAAGTTCATTTAAAAAACCACTATACCATAACTATCTATTTTGAAATTAAATAAAAAAGGAAGTTGAATAGAAAAGGAAATTGAAAAGAAAATGAAAGTTGAATAAAAATAAAATGGAATTTGCATGAAAATAAAAATAGAAGTTCATTCAAGAAACCACTATACCATAACGATCTATTTGGAAATTAAATAAAAAATGATGTTGAATATAAAAAAGGAAATTAAATAAAAAAGGACGTTGAATAGAAAAGGAAATTGAATAAAAACAAAAATAGAAGTTGCATAAAATTAAAAATGGCAATTCATTCAAAAAACCACTATACCTTAACGATCTAATCGGAAATTAAATAAAAAATGAAGTTGAATAAAAATAGAAGTTGAATAAAATGAAAATGGAAGTTGCCTAAAATTAACAATAGAAGTTAATTCAAAAAACCACTATACCTTAACAATCTATTTGGAAATTAAGTAAAAAAAGGAAGTTGAATAGATAACGAAATTGAATAAAAATGGAAGTTAAATAAAAATATAAATGGAAGTTGCATAGAATTAAAAATTGAAGGTTATTCAAAAAACCCCTCTACCTTAACGATCTATTTGGAAATTAAATAAAAAAAGAAGTTGAATAGAAAAGGAAATTGAATAAAAATGGAAGTTGAATAAAAATGAAAATGGAAGTTGCATAAAACTAAAAATGGAAGGTCATTCATGAAACCACTATACCTTAATGATCTATTTGGCAATTAAATAAAAAAGGATGTTGAATAGAAAAAGAAATTGAATAAAAATGGAAGTTGAATAAAAATATAAATGGAAGTTGCATATAATTAAAAATGGAAGTTCATTCAAAAAACCACTTTACCTTAATGATCTATTTGAAAATTAAATAAAAAAGGAAGTGGAATAGAAAAGGAAATTAAATAAAAATGGAAGTTGAATACAAATAAAAATAGAAGTTGTCCAAAATTAAAAATGGAAGTTAATTCAAGAAACAATTATACCTTAACGATCTATTTGGAAATTAAATAAAAATGGAAGTTGAATGGAGAAGGACATTAAATAACTATGGAAGTTGAATAAAAATAAAAATGAAAGTTGCATAAAATTAAAAATTGAAATTCATTCAAGAGACCACTATACCTTAACGATCTATTTGGAAATTAAATAAATAAGGAAATTGACTACAAAAGGAAATTGAATAAAAATGAAAGTTTCATAAAATTAAAATTGAATGTTCATTCAAGAAACTACTATATCTTAACGAATTATTTGAAAATTAAATTATAGCGACCCGGTCTTTTCCCATTTGATTATTATATCCGGACTTATGTTCCGTGGATTCCGTTGTCATATTGTTGTTGTTGTCATCCTTTAATTCTATTTGGTCGAGTTTTAGGATGTGTTAGGCGTGTTTCGAACAATTGGGTTGAGCCTTGGTCTAGCTGTTGGTTGCCCAGTTTTTAGCCTTTCCGCTCGAGCGGACATTCCTACGCTCGAGCGGGGTTTACACTCTTCCAGCAATTTTTGGTCCCTGCAAAACTTCTGCAGGTGAGAGATCTACGCTCGAGCGGTTATCATTGCGCTCGAGCGGACCTTGTTTTGTTCTTTATGCTCGAGCGGTGTGTTGTGCGCTCGAGCGGACCTGTCAAGTTTAAATACGCAGCAGCGTGTTTTAAAACAGTTTTTCAGCCCCTTTCAGATTCTAAACCCTAGGTTACGAGTTCTCTCTCTCCCAACTTACCTTCTCTCCTAGGATTGATCTATCTAGAGTGGATTTCTACCCTAGTTCCTTCACAAATAAGATAGAGGAGAGTGAGGGCTTTCATTTAATCTGAGCAATTGTTAGTTTGGAGCACTTTGAAGTTTGGGCATCGTCTTCATCTTCCCTCTTTTTGAGTTATTTCTTCGAGGTAGGGATTTCCTACTCCATTTATACGTTTTAATCCTAAGTGGTGGTATTTTGGTATGTGGGGGTAGTTTGGTAATTTTGGGAGAAACCTTAGGGTTTGTCATAGATTAATTTATATAATTAATTTAAGGGAAGATGGTGATATTGGGTTTAATTCATGAAATTGGGGGATTATGAGATAAATTGATGTAGTTGGATATTTAATCACTCATCTGTGAAATTGAGATTATTTGTGTTGTTATATTTATTTCTTGTTTAGAAATAATTGTTTTGGGCTATCGGTGGAGGATAGCCATTGATTGTTGTAGACCTTGCATGCGGCTTAGGTATAACTGAAATTGAGTCACTTATTTGACTGTTGAATTGATACAGAATATTCGTGTATTGATTATGTGTTGTGTATGTCAAGTATTGATTATGTTGCATATGCATTTGGTTTTGGAGGAGATAGGGGATGAACTCCACGGTTTAGGGGAAGATAGGGGATGGACCTCTAAACCGGATTTGTTGGGAGGAGATAGGGGATGGACTCCAGTAGCATCACATATGTGTGTGCTTATTGATAATAGAAATATTTCTATTTGTTGTTAATATGATACATCATCACCATGTGTGTCAGTTGAGAAGTATGGAAGTGGATTTGATTGAGATGGTTATAACACCAGCATGTGTGTTTATTTTGTTATAAGAAAGGTTTAACCTGATTTGTTATCTTTGTTGAGTTGTTTGGCCAGGTTCTGAGCCATGTCTGGATAAATGGAAGGTGTATTGTGTCATAGACCATGTGTCATAGACAACGTAGATATTCGTGTCATAATATTGCAAAGTGTATATTTTGTGTTAACCATGTATCGGTGCTACTGCTTTAGTTAATTCTTATGCTTGGTTTAGTATTTCTCTACTGGGCTGTGGCTCACCCTATATGGGAACTTCATTTTCAGGTTCAGGTGGTTCATTACCTCCAAGGACTTAGCTTGTGAGGATTTGGATTCGAAGACTTGCTTTTATTTATTTGTTTTTATTTGAAACATGTAAACATTCAAGCCTAGGGCTTTATCTGTATTGAGTTAGACTCTTATTTCTTTGTATCCAAGTGTTGGCTTGGCAAGATGTAAGCCCGTAGGGCATTTAGTTTGATGTTACATGTAATGCTTTATTTAGTAATACTCTGATGGATAATAGAATGTGTCGTTCTCTATTATTAATGCATGTTAATCTTATATATGATGGGTTTTGTTTTGAGGGCGTTACATAAATAAAGAAGGAAGTTGAATAGAAAAGAAAATTGGGTAAAAATGGAAGTTGAATAAAAATAAAAATCGAAGTTCAATGAAGAAACTACTATACCTTAACGATCTATTTGGAAATTAAATAAAAAAACAAGATGAATAGAAAAAGAAATTGAATAAAAATGGAAGTTGAATAAAAATAAAAATGGAAGTTGCATAAAATTAAAAAAGAAAGTTCATTGAAGAAACCACTACACCTTAACGATCTATTTGGAAATTAAAGAAAAAAGGAAATTAAATAAAAAATGACGTTAAATAGAAAAAGAAATTGAATAAAAACAAAAATGGAAGTTGCAAAAAATTGAAAATGGCAATTCATTCAAAAAAACCACTATATCCTAAAGATCTATTTCGAAATTAAATAAAAAAGAAAGTTGAATAAAAATGGAAGTTGAGTAAAAATAAAAATGAAAGTTGCCTAAAGTTAACAATGGAAGTTAATTCAAGAAACCTCTATACCTTAATGATCTATTTGGAAATTAAATAAAAAAAGAAAGTTGAATATAAATGGAAGTTGAATAAAAATAAAAATGGAAATTGCATAAAATTAAAAATGGAATTTAATTTAAGAAACCACTATACCTTAACGATCTATTTGGAAACTAAATAAAAAAGGACGTTGAATAGAAAAGGAAATTGAATAAAAAAAGAAAGTTGAATAAAAATAAAAATAGAAGTTGCATAAAATTAAAAATGGAAGTTCATTCAAGAAACATCTACACCTTAACGATCTATTTGGAAATGAAATAAAAAAGGAAGTTGAATAGAAAATAGAATTGAATAAAAATGGAAGTTGAGTAAAAATAAAATTAGAAGTTGCATAACATTAAAAATGGAAGTTCATTCAAGAAACTACTATACTTTAACAATCTATTTGGAAATTAAATAAAAAAAGAAGTTGAATAGAACAGGAAATTGAATAACTATGGAAGTTGAATAAAAATAAAAATGGAAGTTGCATAAAATTAAAAATGAAAGTTTTTCAAGAAACCACTATAACTTAACAATCTATTTAGAAATTAAATAAAAAAGAGGAAGTTGAATAGAAAAGGAAATTAAATAAAAATTGAAGTTGAATAAAAATAAAAATAGAAGTTGCATAAAATTAACAATGTAAGTTCATTCAAGAAACCATAATACCTTAACGATCTATTTAGAAATTAAATAAAAAAAGAAATTGAATAGAAAACAAAATTGAATAAAAATGCAAGTTGCGTAAAATTAACAATGGAAGTTAATTCAAGAAACCATTATACCTTAGCGATCTATTTGGAAAGTAAATTAAAAAAAATGAAGTTGAATAGAATAGGAAATTGAATAAAAATGGAAGTTCATTCAAGAAACCACTATACCTTAACGATTTATTTGTAAATTAAAAAAAAAAGAGGAAGCTGAATAAAAAAGGAAGTTTAATAAAAAAGAAAGTTGAATAAAAATAAAAATGGAAGTTGCATAAAATGAAAATGGAAGTTCATTTAAGAAACCACTATACCTTAACGATCTATTTAGAAATTAAATAAAAAAGGAAGTTGAATAGAAAACAAAATTGAATAAAAATGCAAGTTGCCTAAAATTAACAGTGGAAGTTAATTCAAGAAACCATTATACCTTAGCGATCTATTTGGAAAGTAAATAAAAAAATGAAGTTGAATAGAATATGAAATCGAATAAAAATGGAAGTTCATTCAAGAAAGCACATAACCTTAACGATTTATTTGTAAATTAAAAAAAAAGAGGAAGCTGAATAGAAAAGGAAATTTATTAAAAAAGGAAGTTGAATAAAAATAAAAATGGAAGTTGCATAAAATTTAAAATGGAAGTTCATTCAAGAAAGCACTATATCTTAACGATCTATTTCGAAATTAAATGAAAAAAGGAAGTGGAATAGAAAAAGAAATTGAATAAAAACGGAAGTTGAATAAAAATAAAAATAAAAATTGCATATAATTAAAAATGGAAGTTCATTCAATAAAAATAAAAATGGAAGTTGACTAAAAATAAAAATCGAAGTTAATTCAAGAAACCATTATACCTTAGCGATCTATTTGGAAAAAAAAAAAAAATGAAGTCGAATAGAAAAAGAAATTGAATCAAAATGGAAATTGAATAAAAATAAAAATCGAAGTTGCATAAGATTAATAATGGAAGTTTATTGAACAAATCACTATACCTTAACAGTCTATTTGAAAATTAAATAAAAAAAGAAATTGAATAGAAAAGGAAATTAAATAAAAATGAAAGTTGAATACAAATAAAAATGGAAGTTGCATAAAATTAAAAATAGAAATTCATTGACGAAACCTTTATACCTTAACGATCTATTTGGAAATTAAATAAAAAATGAAGTTGAATAGAAAATAAAATTGTATAAAAATGGAAGTTGAGTAAAATTAACAACGGAGGTTCATTCAAGAAACCACTATACCTTAACGATCTATTTGGAAATTAAATAAAAAAGAAAGTTGAATGGACAAGGAAATTGGATAAAAATGGAAGTTGTATAAAAATAAAAATTGAAGTTGCTTAAAGTTAACAATGTAAGTTAATTCAAGAAACCACTATACCTTAATGATCTTTTTATTCATCTTCCATTTTTATCCAATTTCCTTTTCTATTCAACATCCTTTTTTATTTAATTTCCAAGTAGATTGTTAAGGTATAGTGGTTTCTTCAATGAACTTTCATTGTTAATTTTATGCAACTTCCATTTTTGGTTTTATTCAATTTCCTTTTCTATTCAACGTCCTTTTTTATTTAATTTCCAAATAGATCGTTAGGGTATAGTGGTTTTTTGAATGAACTTTCATTTTTAATTTGATGCAATTTTCATTTTTATTTTTATTCAACTTCCGTTTTTATTCAATTTCTTTTTATATTCGACTTCTTTTTTTCATTTAATTTCCAAATAGATCGTTAAGATATAGTGCTTTCTTGAATAAACTTCCATTTTAAATTTTATGCAACTTCCATTTTTATTCAATTTCCTATTCTATTCAAGTTCATTTTTTTATTTACTTTCCAAATAGATCGCTAAGGTATAGTGGTTTCTTGAATTAACTTCCATTGTTAATTTTAGGCAACTTCCATTTTTATTTTTATTCAACTTCCATTTTTATTCAATTTTCTTTTCTATTCAACTTCCTTTTTTACTTAATTTCCAAATAAATCGTTAGAGTATAGTGGTTTCTTGAATGAACTTCCATTGTTAATCTTATGCAACTTCCATTTTTATTCAACTTCCTTTGTTTTCTTGAATGAACTTTCATTATTAATTTTATGAACATCCTTTTTTATTTTTATTCATCTTCCGATTTTATTCAATTTCCTTTTCTATTCAACTTACTTTTTTATTTAATTTCCAAGTAAATCGTTAAGGTATAGTGGTTTTGTAACAACCCTCACTTTGACTTAGTCTTGCTTGCATGCATTGCTCTTTTGTATGATTTTGCCTTGCCGAGGTTGTAATCTGTTATCTTGTTTTGCTTTGCTTTGTCTATTTGATGCTTGCTTGAATTCGCACCTTGTCTAGAGTATAGCCGAGGTCAGCTTAGCATAGTTTACCTTTGAGCCCTTGCATTTAAGAACAGTTTTTGAACCTTAGCCGACCTCCACCTTTAACCTGGCATATTGGCCGAGATGATTAACATCTGGGCCGAGGTGTGTATCGCCGAGGCCGAGGTGTGTATTATCTAGGCGAGATGTTATCTTGAACCCAAGTGATCTTGTCTCGAAGTGGTACAACCTAGACCGAGGTGTGGTACATCTAGGCCAAGGTGTGTACAACTTCAGTTGGGTGTTGTCCTTCCTAGCCGAGATCATTAGTCAAGTCATTGTCCTTTGCTTGTCGAGGTCTTGTTATTGGCCGATGTCATTACTCATGAGTCCCTTGCCGCCTAGCTTGTTGAACACACTTTGTCGAGGACTTGTCTTTTCCATCATCACCTTTTGAGTTAAGCCAACCCGTAGCGCCACGTGTCCGAAAGGTAGGTTAAACCAAATTTCAAGCTTAGAAGTGTATCATTTGTATCATATCTTGTGCTTGAGGAGAGAAGCTCTAGGAAGAGTTCTAGAGTGAGAAAGTAGAGTGCAAGCTTGATCCTTGGTGTTTGATCCGTTAGATTCGAGTATTGAGGTTAGAATCTTGATTAACTCTTCTTGTTTCTATTGATCATCTAGCTACATTGCATGATTGATTATGTTTTGCATGCCATGCATCGATTCCAAGTTGGTTTTAGAAAGAGAAAGCTAGTGTTCATAAGTTCTTGTGAAAAGCCTCATTTGATCCGAAGTTTGCAACAAGTTACATGCATTTGTGTTTGTTCTTGCATGGTCTTCTTGTATGGGTATCCAGTTTCATGGTTTTAAACTCATAACATGAAATCTCGTGTCTTATAATCATAAGTTATGATCCTTGCATTCATCTCCTTCTTGATCTTCATGTTCATGTTCTTCATGTTCTTGAGCAGAGGGAAAACCCAGATTTTTCCCCTCCATCTCTTTGAAAGTGGCCCTCGGGACAGACCTCGGCGAGGAGGTGTTGGACCTCGGCCAAGACCTGTTAGTGCCAGCAAATTGTTCCCCGAGATGAGGGATGCTCTGTTTTGATTTGACTTAGCTTTAGTGGATGCGAGATCATTTGTGTGCATGTGAAGTCTGTTTAAAAGTGCATTCAATGGACTTGCCATGTGTTTGTAGGACTTGGACTTACCTTGGCCGACGTCTCAAGAACTATGTGAGTGGTATTTTAATAAAGATATGTTATAGTGTTTTGATAAAAGCCTTATTTTGCCTTGTTTTGGAAAGTATTTGTAGGCATGAATGTTATCCCTATTTTGTATACCAAGTGTTATATCTTGTTTTGATGACATTCTTGGAAGTCCGTGCGTGGGACTTTAAGCATTTGTGGCACTAGTCAGTATGTGCTAGGGGACTATAAGCATTTGTAGCACAAAGTTTGGAAGTCCGTGCGTTGGGGACTATAAGCATTTGTGGCACAAGTCCTTAGTGTCCGGGGACTATAATGCAACGACACCATTGTTTTGAGATCTCTCTTGTCTTGTCTTGCTTTGCCTTGACGGTTTACAGCGTGGGCTTGTTTGTCCGAGATGTCATCACTTGTATTATATTGATGTTAGTAAGCATCTCTTGAAGCTTTGAAAGATCTGATAGATGAACTTGATTTGTTTCATGTATTATTTGTTTAAAAGATCTCGGATATCATTCATGTAAACCCTCTATTACTTATGCCATTCATCGAGTATCCAAGCTCACCCTCTCTATATATATGTAGGTGATGAGCAGGTCGGCGGTGATGCCTAGTTGTGCTTAGCCGACATGTTTTGCCGATGTGTTTTTGGATTCATGTTTTGCAGCATCTTGAAGATTATGCTTCTTGGTTATTTTATTGTATTTTGTGTTTGATGGTGAAGCCTTTTGATCAAGATGTAATTTTTGTACGTCATTATTTTGTATTAAAGCTACTATAAGATGTTTGTCATCTCATTTAACTCAAGCACGGCTCTTATGGACTACTTTACTTTTGATTATTGCTTCCGCATTTGTAAGCCCCATATGTTTACTCTGATTTGTGTGTGTTTTCTTGTAAGTGGCCTTTGGTAATCCCGAATTCGGCCATCATGGCACCATTCTACTAGGGGCGGAATGGGGTCGTGACAGATTGGTATCGAGCACAAGTTTCATGTAGTACGTTATTCACACTTGAGTCCTACAGAGCATAGGAATTTCCCTTAGAGTTGATACTAGGATTGCATCATATTGCTTGTTACTTGACAATGTGTGCATCATCTCGGCATAAGTACTTGTTGCTAGCATACATGCTTTGTTGTGCATTTTGTTTTAAAGTCACATTTTGCATACTCATAGCACTATGAGGAGAGGGAGACCACCAGTTGGCCGAGATCGATCCGAAGATTGGACCGATTAGAAAGGCTAGTAGAAGGGTTAACTCGGGAGTTGAGACAAGTGAGACAACAGAATGCTAGTGCTACAACTACCCGGGCGAACAGACTAATGGCCGACGTGCAGATCCGCCTCCACCTCCTCCAAGACTCAAGTACCTCCACACCACCTTGTATGGAGAGGGAACCCCGACTTTGATTAAGGAGTTCAAGAAGATGAACCGCCGAGATTCCAAGGGGCATAGAGCCGATGAAAGCGAAGCATGGGTCCTAGGAATGGAGAAGCTATTTGAGATCTTTCCAGACAGATGTACGAAGGTGGCACCGCGCATTCACGTTGGACGACGACGCCGAAGATGGTGGATCTTGACAGAAGAAAATCTGATTTAACTTGGGCCAAATTTTTGGAGCTATTTTATAACAAGCACTTTCCCATTAGTGTACGAGACCGTAAGACCACGGAGTTCCGGACTTTGATACAAGGGAACAAAAAAGAGCGAGAATCTGACCGAAGCTTTCACCGAATTGGCGGTCTGGCGCCTCATATGATCGATGATGAGTATAGGAAAGCCAGAAGTTTGAAAGCGGTTTGCGCGGACGACATAGATAGAGTCAACATGCACAACATGCCGACTTATGCAGAGTTTTGGACAAGGCTATCCTTGCGAAGCTAATCTGAACCCAGATCGTAATCAGGGAGAATCGAGAAAGAGACAGAACTATGATAACCGCCGAGTTCCGCTCAACTCCAAGAAGAAAACAAATGTGGGCTCAAGCAACTCGAACCAGAAGGTAGTACCAAGCCGATGTGTGCAAGTTGTGGGAGGCCGCATTTGAGTTTGCGTTAGGCGTCAGCGCTTGTTTTGAATGTGGAGAAATGGGTCACCGTGTGAAGGATTGTCCGAAGTCAAGAACCGATGATGGTAAGAAAAGTGGGAGCACCTCGGGCTCGCACAGGAAGCAACGTTGGAAGGACACAGACGAGGCAGGCGTAGTTTTTTGCGTTGGTGCGGGAGACACCTAATCTTTGAGACAAGAGTATCGTATACTCCCAATCTGCTCTCAAGATGCATACATATTGATAGATTCGGTTCTACGCATTCATTCGTATCTGCCAAGTTTGCCGAGAAATTGGATAGACAACAAGAACCTCTTGATTATGTGTTATATGTGTCTGCTCCATCTGGGAGAACCATGATTGTTGCATCTATCTATAAGGCGTGTGTTATTGTGATTGAGGGTGTAGAACTATTAATTGATTTGTTGCCGTTAAACATGACCCACTTTGACGCCATATTAGGAATGGATTGGTTAGTAAAGAATTATGCATCAATTAATTGTGTTTCGAAGAGTGTCACATTGAGACCCCCAGACCAAGCCGAGGTTATTTTCCGAGGTAAAGGGGTAGTACCCCCACCATACTTGATTTCGTCCATTAAGGCCTGTAAGCTAATTCAGAAAGGGTGCCATGGCTACTTGTGTAGTATATTGAGTGATCAGAATGGAAATGTTGATTTAGCCGACATCCCAGTTGTTAGTGAATTCCCCGACATCTTTCCGAATGATTTGCCTGGCCACTTAGTCGATAGAGAAATAGAGTTTACTGTGGACATTGTGTCAGGAACACAGCCGATCTCCAAGACACCCTATAGAATGGCCCCAGCCGAGCTTAAGGAACTAAAGGTACAACTACAGGAATTATTAGATAAAGGTTTTGTTAGGCCGAGCACTTCACCGTGGGGAGCGCCAGTCTTGTTTGTTAAGAAAAAAGATGGTACACTCCGCCTTTGCATTGACTACAGAGAACTTAACAAGGTAATTTTTAAGAACAAGTATCCGTTGCCTAGGATTGAGGATTTGCTAAACCAACTCCAAGGACCAAGAGCTTTTTCCAAGATTGACCTTAGGTGGGGCTACCACCAGTTGAAGGTTAAAGCCGAGGATATTGAGAAGACGCCTTTCGAACAAGATATGGCCACTATGAGTTTCTAGTAATGCCATTTGGAGTGACTAATGCGCCAAGAGATTCATGGACTTAATGAATAGAGTCTTCAAGCCGCACCTAGATGAATTTGTGGTTGTTTTTATTGATGACATATTGATCTACTCCAAGAGTACACCGAGCATGAGAGTCATCTGAGACTTGCTCTCTGAGACCTTGAGGGACAGAAGTCAGTATGCTAAGTTGAGTAAGTGTGAGTTTTGGCTTTCCAATATTTCATTTTTGGGACATGTGATTAATGAAGAAGGTATCTCTGTTGATCCCAAAGAAGATTGAAGCCGTGGTAAATTGGCCAACGCCACCAATGTGTCCGAGGTTCGATTTTCTAGGTTTGGCAGTTATTACAGAAGTTTGTAAAAGACTTTTCAAGGATTGCGGTGCCATTGACGCAGCTTAACTCGAAGGAGTGACATATGAATGGACCAAAGATAGAGAATCAGCCTTCCAGAGTTGAAGACGAGGTTAGTTACAAAGACCAGTTCTTGTACTCCCATCAAGTAATGAAGAATTTCAGATTCTGAGGATGCTTCACATAAGGGTTTGGGTTGTGTATTAATGCAAGGGGCAAGGTCATAGCATATGCATCTCGCCATTAAAACCTCATGAGAAGAATTATCCTACCCATGATTTGGAGCTAGCGGCCGTGGTGTTTGCTTTAAAGATTTGGCGTCATTACTTGTATGGAGCTTCTTGCCAAGTTTTCACGGATCATAAGAGTTTGAAGTACTTATTCACCGAAGGAACTAAATTTGAGGCAAAGAAGATGGTGGAATTGTTGAAGGACTACGACATGCAGATTCAAGACCACCCGAGCAAAGCCAACTCGAGTGGCCGATGCATTAAGCAGAAGTCATTGGGAAGTTTGGCGTGTTTAGCCATAAGCTCGGCAGAGCCGACCATCATTGAAGAAGTAAAAGCAAAGCAAATGGAGGATAAATTCACAAGCGAGATAGCCGACGAGATTATCACCGGGCGAGGTCGTTACACCTTTGATAATGGAGTGCTTAAGTTTGGAGGAAGGTTATGCGTCGCCGACGTCCCCGAGTTGAAAAGAAAGATTTTACAAGAGTCCCATGGTTCCGTAATTGCTGTTCATCCAGAAACACTAAGATGTATCACGATGTAAAGCGAGACCTTTTGGTGGCCAAACATGAAGAGAGAGATAGCGAGTTTGTATCCCAATGCCTGCAATGTCTAGAAGTGGAAACAGAACATCAGAGACCAGCGGGACTTCTTCAACCTTTGTCAATTCTGAATGGAAATGGGAACACATCTCCATGGATTTTGTGATTGGTTTGCCGAGGGCAGAAGGGAATGGATTCGATTTGGGTCATAATCGACAGATTAACTAAGTCAAGACATTTCTTGCTGCTCAAAGCTACATTCAATCTTGACCGACTAGTCATTGTATATGAATGAAATTGTGAGACTTCATGGAGTGCCGATGTCCATTGTTTCAGCACCGAGATCCGAAGTTTGTTTGTAGATTTTGGCAGAGTTTACAAAGAGCCTTGGGAACCGAATTGAAGTTCAAAGATGACTTTTCACCCCCAAACCGATGGGCAAACAGAAAGGACAATTCAGACACTAGAAGATATGCTCAGGCTATGTGTACTAGATTTCGGAAGTTGGGGAGCACATTTACCATTAGTGGAATTTGCTTACAACAACAGTTATCAACCTAGCACTGGCATGGCACCGCATTTAAGCTTTATATGGAAGGAAGTGTAGATCGCCGATATGTTGGACCGAAGGAGATAAAGTTTTGATCGGCCCCGAGCTGATTCAAGTGACAACCGAGAAGATTAAGCTTATCCGACAGAGGATCGACCGCCTAGTCGGCAAAAGAGCTATACCGACCAGAGAAGAAGAGAATTGGAGTTTGGAATTGGGGACCATGTATTCCTGAAAATTTCGCCAACAAAAGGAATTTCCAGATTTGGGAAGAAAGGTAAGTTAGCACCTCGTTACATCGGGCCATTTGAAATTCTTGAGAAGATTAACACGATCGCTTCATGACTTGCTCTACCACCGCATTAAGCCAAGTGCACAATGTGTTTCACATCTCGATGTTGAGAAAGTATATTCGATCCCCGCATGTGATTAGTCATTTTGGGATTGTGGTTGATGAAGAATTAAGCTATGAAGAGAAGCCGATGAGAATTCTTGATGCATAAGTGAAACAATAAGGAACAAATCTATAGTGATGGTGAAAATTGAGTGGAAGGAACACTTCTGCAAGGATGCCACGGGAAATGGAAGAAGAGATGAAAGTTCGATATCTAATTGTTTTCAGATCAAGGTAACTTAAGTTTGGGGACCAAACTTCTTTAAGGGGTAGGATGTAACAACCCTCACTTTGACTTAGTCTTGCTTGCATGCATTGCTCTTTTGTATGATTTTGCCTTGCCGAGGTTGTAATCTGTTATCTTGTTTTGCTTTGCTTTGTCTATTTGATGCTTGCTTGAATTCGACCTTGTCTAGAGTATAGCCGAGGTCACTTAGCATAGTTTACCTTTGAGCCCTTGCATTTAAGAACAGCTTTTTGAACCTTAGCCGACCTCCACCTTTAACTCAAGCATATTGGCCGAGATGATTAACATCTGGGCCGAGGTGTGTATCGCCGAGGCCGAGGTGTGTATTATCTAGGCCGAGATGTTATCTTGAACCCAAGTGATCTTGTCTCGAAGTGGTACAACCTAGACCGAGGTGTGGTACATCTAGGCCAAGGTGTGGCACAACGCTTGGGTGTTGTCCTTCCTAGCCGAGATCATTAGTCAAGTCATTGTCCTTTGCTTGCCGAGGTCTTGTTATTGGCCGATGTCATTACTCGCCGAGTCCCTTGCCGCCTAGCTTGTTGAACACACTTTGTCGTGGACTTGTCTTTTCCATCACACCTTTTTGAGTTAAGCCAACCCGTAGCGCCACGTGTCCGGCGAAAGGTTAAACCAAATTTCAAGCTTAGAAGTGTGTCATTTCTACCATATCTTGTGTTTGAGGAGAGAGAAGCTCTAGGAAGAGTTCTAGAGTGAGAAAGTAGAGTGCAAGCATGATGCTTTGTGTTTGATCCGTTAGATTTGAGTATTGAGATTAGAATCTTGATTAACACTTCTGCTTTCTATTGATCATCTAGCTACATTGCATGATTGATTATGTTTTGCATGCCATGCATCGATTCCAAGTTGGTTTTAGAAAGAGAAAGCTAGTGTTCATAAGTTCTTGTGAAAAGCCTCATTTGATCCAAAGTTTGCAACAAGTTACATGCATTTGTGTTTGTTCTTGCATGGTCTTCTTGTATGGGTATCCGTGTTCATGGTTTTAAACTCATAACATGAAATCTCGTGTCTTATAATCATAAGTTATGATCCTTGCATTCATCTCCTTCTTGATCTTCATGTTCATGTTCTTCATGTTCTTGAGCGAGGGAAAACCCAGATTTTTCCCGGCTCCATCTCTTTGAAAGTGGCCTCGGGACAAAGACCTCGGCGAGGAGGTGTTGGACCTCGCCAAGACCGGTTAGTGCCCACTTGTTCCCCGAGATGAGGGACAAGGTCTGCTTTTGATTTGACTTAGCTTTAGTGGATGCCGAGATCATTTGTGTGCATGTGAAGTCTGCTTAAAAGTGCATTCAATGGACTTGCCATGTGTTTGTAGGACTTGGACTTACCTTGACGCCGACGTCCAAGAACTATGTGAGTGGTATTTTAATAAAGATATGTTATAGTGTTTTGATAAAAGCCTTATTTTGCCTTGTTTAGGAATCTATTTGTAGTCATGATTGTTATCCCTATTTTGTATACCAAGAGTGATATCTTGCTTTGATGACATTCTTGGAAGTCCGTGACGCGTTGGGACTTTAAGCATTTGTGGCACTAGTCCCATGTGCTAGGGGACTATAAGCATTTGTAGCACAAAGTTTGGAAGTCCGTGTGCGTGCTGGGACTATAAGCATTTGTGGCACAAGTCCTTAGTGTCCGGGGACTATAATGCAACGACACCATTGTTTTGAGATCTCTCTTGTCTTGTCTTGCTTTGCCATCGACGGTTTATCACGTGGGCTTGTTTGTCCGAGATGTCATCACTTGTATTATATTGATGTTAGTAAGCATCTCTTGAAGCTTTGAAAGATTTGATAGATGAACTTGATTTGTTTCATGTATTATTTGTTTAAAAGATCTCGGATATCATTCATGTAAACCCTTTATTACTTATGCCATTCACTGAGTATCCAAGCTCACCCTCTCTATATATATGTTGGTGATGAGCGGTCGGCGGTGATGCCTAGTTGTGCTTAGACATGTTTTGCCGATGTGTTTTTGGATTCATGTTTTGCAAGATCTTGAAGGTTATGGTTCTTGGTTATTTTATTGTATTTTGTGTTTGATGGCTGAGAAGCCTTTTGATCAAGATGTAATTTTTGTACGTCATTATTTTGTATTAAAGCTACTATAAGATGTTTGTCATCTCATTTAACTCAAGCACGGCTCTTATGGACTACTTTACTTTTGATTATTGCTTCCGCATTTGTAAGCCCCATATGTTTACTCTGATTTGTGTGTGTTTTCTTGTAAGTGGCCTTTGGTAATCCCGAATTACTGGCCATCATGGCACCATTCTACTAAGGGCGGAATGGGGTCGTGACAGGTTTCTTGAATGAACTTTCATTTTTAATTTTATGCAACTTCCATTTTTATTTTTATTCAACTTCCATTTTGATTCAATGTCCATTTCTATTCAACTTCCTTGTCTATTGAACTTCTTTTTTTATTTAATTTCCAAATAGATCGTTAAGGTATAGTGGTTTCTTGAATAAACTTCAATTGTTAATTTTATGCAACTTTCATTTTTATTCAATTTCCATTTCTATTCAACTTCCTTTTTTATTTAGTTTCCAAATATATCGTTAAGGTATGGTGGGTTTCTTGAATGAACTTCAATTTTTAATTTTATGTAATTCCATTTTTATTTTTATTCAAGTTTCATTTTTATTCAATTTCCTATTCTGTTTACCTTCCTTTTTTTATTTAATTTCCAAATAGATCGATAAGGTATAGTTGGATCTTGAATGAACTTCGAGTTTTATATTTATTCAACTTCCATTTTTGTTTAATTTCCCTTTCTATTCAACTTCCTATTTTATTCAATTTCCAAATTGATCGTTAACGTATAGTGGTTTCTTGAATGAACTTCTAGTTTTATTTTTATTCAACTTCCATTTTTATTCAATTTCTTTTTCTATTCAATTTCCTTTTTTATTTAATTTCCACATAGATCGTTAAGGTATAGTGGTTTCTTAAATGAACTTCTATTTTTTATTTTATACAACAACCCTTTTTATTTTTATTCAACTACCTTTTTTGTTAAATTTCCTTCTCTATTCAACTTCCATTTTTAATTTTATTCCACTTCCATTTTTATTAAATTTTCTTTTCTATTCAACTTCCTTTTTGATTTAATTTCCCAATAGATCTTTATGGTATAGTGGTTTTTTTGAATGAACTTCAATTGTGAATTTTATGGAACTTCCTTTTTTATTTTTATTCAACTTCCATTTTGATTCAATGTCCTTTTGTAGTCAACTTCTTTTTTTATTTAATTTCCAAATAGATCGTTAAGGTATTGTGGTTTTTGAAAGAACTTCCTTTTTTAATTTTATGCAACTTCCATTTTTATTTTTATTCATCTTCCATAGTTATTCAACTTCCTTTTTTATTTAATTTCCAAATAGATTGTTAAGGTATAGTAGTTTCTTGAATGAACTTCCATTTTTAATTTTATGCAACTTCCATTTTTATTTTTATTCAACTTCCATTTTTATTCAATTTCTTTTTGTATTCAACTTTCTTTTTTATTTAATTTCGAAGTAAATCGTTAAGGTATAGTGTTTTCTTGAATGAACTTCCATTATTATTTTATGCAACTTCCATTTTTATTCAATTTCTTTTTCTGTTCAGCTTCTTTTTTGTATTTAATTTCCAAATAGATCGTTAAGGTATAGTGGTTTCTCGAATGAACTTCCATTTTTATTTTTACTCAACTTCCATTTTTATTCAATTCTATTTTCTATTCAACTTCTTTTTTATTTAATTTCCAAATAGATCGTTAACGTATAGTGGTTTCTTGAATTAACTTCCATTGTTAACTTTAGGCAACTTCCATTTTTAATTTTTACTCAACTTCCATTTCTATTCAATTTTCTTTTCTATTCAACTTCCTTTTTTATTTCATTTTCAAATAGATAGTTAAGGTATAGTGTTTTCTTGAATGAACTTCCATTTTTAATTTTATGCAACTTTCATTTTTACTTTTATTCAACTTCCATTTTTATTCAATTACCTTTTCTATTCAACTTCCTTTTTTATTTAATTTCCAAATAGATTGTTAAGGTATAGTGGTTTCTTGAATGAACTTCCATTTTTAATTTTATACAACTTCCATTTTTATTTTTATTGAAGTTCCATTTGTATTCAATTTTTTTCTCTCTTCAACTTCATTTTTTATGTAATTTCCAAAGAGATCGTTCTGGTATAGTGGTTTCTTGAATGAACTTCCATTTTTATTTTTATTCAACTTCCATTTTTATCCATTTTTCCTTTAAATTCAACTTCCTTTTTTATTTAATTTTCAAATAGATCGTTAAGGTAGAGTGGTCTCTTGAACGAACTTCCATTTTTTATTTTACGCAACTTCCATTTTTATTTTTATTCAACTTCCATTTTTATTCAATTTCCTTTCCTATTCAACTTACTTTTTTATTTAATTTCCAAGTAGATCGTTAAGGTATACTGGTTTCTTCAATGAACTTCCATTGTTAATTTTATGCAACTTCTATTTTTATTTTTATTCAACTTCCATTTTTATTAAATTTCCTTTTCTATTCAACTTCCTCTTTTTTTTTTTTTTTAATTTACAAATAAATCGTTAAGGTATAGTGGTTTCTTGAATGAACTTACAATGTTAATTTTATGCGACTTTCATTTTTATTGTTATTCAACTTTAATTTTTATTTAATTTCCTTTTCTATTCAACTTCCTTTTTTATTTAATTTCCGAATAGATCGCTAAGGTATAGTTTTTCCTTGAATGAACTTACATTGTCAATTTTATGCAACTTTCATTTTTAATTTTATTCAACTACAATTTTTATTCAATTTCCATTTCTATTCAACTTCCATTTTTATTTAATTTCCAAATAGATCGTTAAGCTATAGTGGTTTATTGAATGGACTTCCATTGTTACTTTTATGCAATTTCCATTTTTATTTTTATTAAACTTCAACTTTTATTCAATTTGCTTTTCTATTCAACTTCTTTTTTATTTTTATTCAACTTCCATTGTGATTTAATGTCCTTTCATTCATTAACAATGGAAATTAAATAAAAAAGGAAGTTGAATAGAAAAGAAAATTGAATAAAAATGGAAATTGAATAAAAATGGAAGTTGCATAAAATTAAAAATGGAAGTTCATTCAATAAACCACTATACCTTAACGATCTATTTGGAAATTAAATAAAAAATAAAATTGAATAGAAAATGAAATTGATTGAAAATGTAAGTTGAATAAAAATAAAAATGGAAGTTGCATAAAATTAAAAATTGAAGTTCATTCAAGAAACCACTATACCTTAACAATCTATTTGGAAATTAAACAAAAAAAGAAGTTGAATAGAGAAGAAAATTGGATAAAAATGGAAGTTGAATAAAATTAACAATGTAAGTTCATTTAAGAAACCAATATACCTTAATGATCTATTTGGAAATTAAATAAAAAAGGAAGTTGAATAGAAAAGGAAATTGAATAAAAATTGAAGTTGAATAAAAATAAAAATGGAAGTTGCATAAAATTAACAATGGAAGTTCATTCATGAAACCACTATACCTTAATGATCTATTTGGAAATTAAATAAAAAATAAAATTGAATAGAAAATGAAATTGATTGAAAATGTCAGTTGAATAAAAATAAAAATGAAAGTTGCATATAATTAACAATGGAAGTTCATTCATGAAACCACTATACCTTAACGATCAATTTGGAAATTAAATAAAAAATGAAGTTGAATAGAAAAGGAAATTGAATAAAAATTGAAGTTGAATAAAAATAAAAATGGAAGTTGCATAAAATTAACAATGGAAGTTGATTCATGAAACCACTATACCTTAACGATCTATTTGAAAATTAAATAAAAAAGGAAGTTGAATAGAAAAGGAAATTGGATAAAAATTGAAGTTGAATAAAAATAAAAATGGAAGTTGCATAAAATTAACAATGGAAGAAACCACTATACCTTAACGATCTATTTGGAAATTAAATAAAAAAATGAAGTTGAATAGGAAAAGAAATCGAATAAAAATGGAAGTTGCATAAAATTAACAATGGAAGTTCATTCAAGAAACCACTATAGCTTAACGATCTATTTGGACATTAAATAAAAAATGAAGTTGAATAAAAATGGAAGTCGCATAAAATTAACAATGGAAGTTCATTCCATATACTACTTTACCCTAACGATCTATTTGGAAATTAAATAAAAATGGACGTTGAATAGAAAAGGAAATTGAATAAAAATAAAAATGGAAGTTGCATAAGATTAACAATGGAAGTTAATTGAAGAAACCATTATACCTTAACAATCTATTCGGAAATTAAAGAAAAAAGGAAGTTGAATAAAAATGGAAATTGAATAAAAATGGAAGTTGAATAAAATTAAAAATTGAAGTTGCATAAAATTAACATTGGAAGTTCATTCAGAAAACCACTATACCTTAACGATGTATTTGGAAATTAAATAAAAAAGGAAGTTGAATAGAAATGGAAATTGAATAAAAATTGAAGTTGAATAAAATTAAAAATTGAAGTTGCATAAAATTAACATTGAAAGTTCATTTAAGAAACCACTATACCTTTACGATCTATGTGGAAATTAAATAAAAAAAGAAGTTCAATAAAAAAGGAAGTGGAATAAAAATGGAAGTGGAATAAAATAAAAATGGAAGTTGCATAAAATTAATAGGAAGTTGAATAGAAAAGGAAATTGAATAAAAATGGAAGTTCATTTTTATTCAATTTCCTTTTCTATTCAATTTCATTTTTTATTCGATTTCCAAATAGATCGTTAATGTATAGTGGTTTCTTGAATGAACTTCCATTTTTAATTTTATAAAACATCCATTTTTATTTTTGTTCAACTTCCTTTTTTATTAAATTTCATTTTCTATTCAACTTCCTCTTTTTTTTTTTTTAATTTACAAATAAATCGTTAAGGTATAGTGGTTTCTTGAATGAACTTCCATTTCTATTCAACTTCTTTTTATGTTTAATTTCCAAATAGATTGTTAAAGTATAGTGGTTTTTTGAATGAATTTCCATTTTTAATTTTATGCAACTTCCATTTTTATCCAATTTCCTTTTCTATTCAACTTTCTTTTTTATTTAATTTCAATTACCATCTTTATTCAATTTCCCTTTCTATTCAACTGCATTTTTTATTTAATTTCCAAACAAATCGTTTTGGTATATTCGTTTCTTGAATGAACATCCATTGTTAATTTTATGCAACTTCCTTTTTTATTTAATTTCCAAATAGATCGTTAAGGTATAGTGGTTTCTTGAATTAGCTTCCTTTTTTTTATTTTTATTCAACTTCCCTTTCCATTTTTATTCAATTTTTAATTTTATTCAACTTCCATTTTTATACAATTTCCATTTCTATTCAACTTCCTTTTTTTTCTTTAATTTCCAAATAGATTGTTAAGGTATAGTGGTTTCTTCAATGAACTTCCATTGTTAATCTTACGCAACTTCCATTTTTATTTTTATTCAACTTCCATTTTTATTCAATTTTCTTTTCTATTCAACTTCCCTTTTTATTTAATCTCCAAATAGATCGTTAAGGTATAGTGGTTTCTTGAATAAACTTCCATTTGTAATTTTATGCAACTTCCATAGTTATTTTTATACAATTTCGATTTTTATTCGATTTCTTTTTCTATTCAACTTCATTTTTTTATTTAATTTCCAAATAGATCGTTAAGGTAGAGTGGTTTCTTAAATGCAACTTCCGTTTTTATTTTTATTCAACTTCAATTTTTATTCGATTTCCTTTTCTATTCAACTTCCAAAGGGAAGTTGCAGAAAATTAAAAGTGGAAGTTCATTCGAGAAACCACTATGACTTAACGATCTATTCAACTTCTTTTTTTATTTAATTTCCAAGTAGAAACCACTATACCTTAACGATCTATTTGGAAATTAAATAAAAAAGGAAGTTGAATAGAAAACAAAATTGAATAAAAATGCAAGTTGCTTAAAATTAACAATGGAATGTAATTCAAGAAACAACTATACCTTAACGATCTATTTGGAAATTAAATAAAAAGAAGAAGCTGAACAGAAAAGGAAATTGTATAAAAAGGGAAGTTGCATAAAATAAAAAATGGAAGTTTATTCAAGAAACCACTATACCTTAACGACCGATTTGGAAATTAAATAAAAAATAAAGTTGAATAGAAAAGGAAATCGAATAAAAATAGAAGCTGCATAAAATTAAAAAGTGGAAGCTCATTCAAGAACCACTATACCTTAACAATCTATTTGAAAATTAAATAAAAAAGGAAGTTGAATAGAAAAGGAAATTGAATAAAAATGAAAGTTGAACAAAAATAAAAATGAAAGTTGCATAAAATTAAAAATGGAAGTTCAGTCAAGAAACCAATATACCTTAATGATCTATTTGGAAATTAAAGAAAAAAGGAAATTGAATAAAAATGAAAGTTGCATAAAATTGAAAATGGAAGTTCATTCAAGAAACCACTATAACTTAACGATCTATCTGGAAATTAAATAAAAAAAGAAGTTGAATAGAAAAGGAAATTAAATACCAATGGAAGTTGAATAAATATAAAAAAAGGTAGTTGAATAGAAAAGGAAATTGGATAAAAATGGAAGATGAATAAAAATAAAAATGGAAGTAGCATTAGATCGTTAAGGTATAGTGGTTTCATCAATGAACTTTGATTGTTAATTTTATGCAACTTCCATTTTTATTTTCATTCAACTTCCATTTTTACTCAATTTCCTTCTCTATTCAACTTCATTTTTTATTTAATTTCCAAATAGATCGTTAAGGTATTGTGGTTTCTGGAATGAACTTACATTGTTAATTTTATGCAACTTTCATTTTTATTTTTATTCAACTTCAAATTTTATTCAATTTCCTATTCTATTCAACTTTCTTTTTTATTTAGTTTCCAAATAGATCGCTAAGGTATAATGGTTTCTTGAATTAACTTCCATTGTTAATTTTTGGCAACTAGCATTTTTATTCAATTTTATTTTCTATTCAACTTCCTTTTTTATTTAATTTCCAAATAGATCGTTAAGGTATACTGGTTTCTCGAATGAACCTCCATTTTTAATTTTATGCGACATCCATTTTTATTCACTTTCCTTTTCTATTCAACTTCTTTTTTTATTCAACTTCCATTTTTATTCAATTTCCATTTCTATTCAACTTTCATTTTTATTTTTATTCAATTTCCTTTTCTGTTCAACTTCCGTTTTTATTTAATTTCCAAATAGATCGTTAAGGTATAGTGGTTTCTTAAATCAACTTGCGTTTGTATTCAACTTCTTTTTTTTTATTCAATATCCTTTTCTATTAAACTTCCTTTTTTTATTTAATTTCCAAATAGATCGTTAAGGTATAGTGATTTTTTGAATGAACTTTCATTGTTAATTTTATGCAACTTCCATTTTTATTTTTACTCAACTTCCATTTCTATTCAATTTCCTTTTCTATTCAACTTCCTTTTTTATTTAATTTTCAAATAGATCGTTAAGGTATAGTGGTTTCTTGACTGAACTTCCGTTGTTAATTTTATGCAACTTCCTTTTTTATTTTTATTCAACTTCCTTTTTTATTCAATTTCCCTTTCTATTCAACTTCCTTTTTATTTAATTTCCAATCGTTACAGTATAGTGGTTTCTTCAATGAACTTCCATTTTTATTTTTATTCAACTTTTATTTTTCTTCAATTTCCTTTTCTATTCAACTTCCTTTTTGATTTAATTTTTATTTTCTATTCAACGACCTTTTTTTATTTAATTTCCTTTTTTCTTTAATTTCAAAATAGATTGTTAAGGTATAGTGGTTTCTTGAATGAACTTCCATTTTTAATTTTATGCAACTTCCATTTTATTTAATTTCCAAATAGATCTTTAAGGTATAGTGGTTTCTTGAATGAACTTTCGTTGTTAATTTTATTCAACTTCCATTTTTATTCAATTCCCATTTCTATTCAGCTTCCTTTTTTATTTAATTTCCACATAGATCGTTAGATCGTTAAAGTATATTGTTTCTTGAATGAACTTCAATTTTAAATTTTATGCAACTTCCATTTTTATTTTTATTCAAATTCCATTTTTATTCAATTTCCCTCTCTATTTAACTTCCTTTTTTATTTAATTTCCAAATAGAACGTTAAGGTATAGGGGTTTCTTGAATGAACTTCTATTGTTAATTTTATGCAACTTCTATTTTTATTTTCTATTCAACTTCCATTTTCATTTTTATTCAACTTCCATTTTTATTCAATTTACTTTTTTATTCAACTTCCTTTTTTCTTTAATTTCCAAATAGATCGTTAAGGTATAGTGGTTTTTTGAATGAACTTCCATTTTTAATTTTATGCAACTTTCATTTTTAATTTTATCCAACTTTCTTTTGTATTTAATTTCCTTTTCTATTCAACTTCATTTTTTTTTATTTAATTTCCAAATAGACCCTTAAGGTATAGTGGTTTCTTGAATGAACTTCCTTTTTCAATTTTGATGCAACTTTCATTTTTATTTTTATTCAACTTACATTTTTATTCAATTTCCCTTTCTATTCAACTGCCTTTTTTATTTAATTTCCAAATAGATGGTTTTGGTATATTCATTTCTTGAATGAACATCCATTGTTAATTTTATACAACTTCCTTTTTTCTTTTTCTTCAACTTCCATAGTTATTCAATTTCTTTTTTATTTAGCTTTCTTTCTTATTTAATTTCTAAATAGATCGTTAAGGTATAATGATTTCTTGAAAGAACTTCCATTGGAAATTAAAAATTAAATAAAAATAGAAGTTGAATAAAAATAAAAATTGATGTCGCATAAAATTAAAAATGGAGGTTCATTCAAGAAACCACTATACCTTAACGATTTATTTGGAAATTAAATAAAAAAGAAAGTTGAATAGAAAGGGAAATTAAATAAAAATGGAAGTTGAAATAAAATATAAATGAAAGTTGCATATAATTAAAAATTGAAGTTTATTCAAAAAAGCACTCTACCTTAACGATCTATTTGGAAATCAAGTAAAAAATGAAGTTGAATAAAAATGGAAGTTGCATAAAATTCACAATTGAAGTTCATTTAAGAAACCACTATACCATAAAGATCTATTGGGAAATTAAATCAAAAAAGAAGTTGAATAGAGAAGGAAACTGAATAAAAATGGAAGTCGAATAAAAATAAAAATGAAAGTTGCATATAATTAAAAATGGAAGTTCATTCAAGAAACCACTATTCCTTAATGATCTATTTGGCAATTAAATAAGAAAGGAAGTTGAATAGAAAAGGAAATTGAATAAAATCGGAAGATGAATAAAAATAAAAATGGAAGTTGCATAAAATTAATAATGTAAGTTCCTTCAAGAAACCATAATACCTTAACGATCTATTTCGAAATTAAATATAAAAAGAAGTTGAATAGAAAAGGAAATTGGATAAAATCGGAAGTTGAATAAAAATAAAAATGGAAGTTAATTCAAGAAACCATTATACCTTAACGATCTATGTGGAAATTGAATAAAAGAGGAAGTTGAATAGAAAATAAATTGAATAAAAATAGAACTTGCAGAAAATTAAAATGGAAATTAAATAAAAAAAGGAAGTTGAATAAAAATAAAAATGAAAGTTGAATAGAGAAGGATATTTAACAAAAAAGGTAGTTGAATAAAAATAAAAAGGGAAGTTGTATAAAATAAAAAATGAAAGTTCATTCACGAAACCACTCTACCCTAACGATCTCTTTGGAAATTAAATAAAAAAACAAGTTGAATAGAAAAGAAAATTGAATAAAAATTGAAGTTGAATAAAATAAAAATGGAAGTTGCATAAAATTAAGAATAGAAGTTCTTTTAAAAAAAAAACTATACCTTAGCGATCTATTTGGAAAGTAAATAAAAAAATGAAGTTGAATAGAATAGGAAATTGAATAAAAATAGAAGTTAAATAAAAATAAAAATGGAAGTTGCATAAAATTAACAATGGAAGTTGAATAAAAATAAAAATAAAAGTTGCATAAAATAATAATGGAAGTTCATTCAAGAAACCATAATACCTTAACGATCTATTTGGAAATTAAATAAAAATGGAAGTTGAATAAAAATAAAAATGAAAGTTACATAAAATTAACAATAGAAGTTCATTCTAGAAACCACAATACCTTAACGATCTATTTGGAAATTAAATAAAAAAGGAAGTTGAATGGAAAAGGAAATTGAATAAAAATTGAAGTTGAATAAAAATAAAAATGGAAGTTGCATAAAATTAACAATGTAAGTTCATTCAAGAAACTATAATACCTTAACGATCTATTTGGAAACTAAAGAAAAAACGAAGTTGAATTGAATACAAAATTGGATAAAAATGGAAGTTAAATAAAAATAAAAATGGAAGTTGCATAAAAATAAAAATGGAAGTTACATAAAATTAACAATGGAAGTTCATTCAAGAAACCACTATACCTTAACGATCTATTTCAAAATTAAATAAAAAAGGAAGTTGAATAGAAAAACAAATTGAATAAAAATGAAGTTGAATAAAAATAAAAATGCAAATTGCATAAAATTAACAACAAAAGTTCATTCAAGAAACCACTTTTATTCTATTTTCTTTTCTATTCAACTTCCTTTTTTATTTAATCTCCAAATAGATCGTTAAGGTATATTGGTTTCTTGAATGAACTTCCATTTTTAATTTTATGTAACTTCCATTTTTATTTTTATTCATCTTCCATTTTTATTCAACTTCCTTTTTTTTTTTAATTTCCAAATAGATCGTCAAGGTATAGTAGTTTCTTGAATGAACTTCGATTTTTATTTTTATTCAATTTCCTTTTCTATTGAACTTCTTTTTTTATTTAATTTCCACATAGATCGTCAAGGTATAGTGGTTTCTTGAATGAACTTCCAAGGTGAATTTTATGCAACTTCAATTTTTAATTTTATTCAACTTCCATTTTTATTCAATTTCCATTTCTATTCAACTTCCTTTTTTCTTTAATTTCCAAATAAATTGTTAAGGTATAGTGGTTTCTTCAATGAACTTCCATTGTTAATCTTATGCAACTTCCATTTTTGTTTTTATTCAATTTCCTTTTCTATTCAACTTCCTTTTTTATTTAATTTCCAAATAGATCGTTAAGGTATAGTGGTTTCTTGAATGAACTTCTATTTTTATTCAACTTCCATTTTTATTTAATTTACTTTTCTATTCGACTTCATTTTTTACTTAATTTCCAAACAGATCGTTAAGGTATAGTGGTTTCTTAAATGAACTTACATTGTTAAATTTATGCAACTTCCATTTTTATTTCTATTCAACTTCCATTTTTATTTAATTTCCTTTTCTATTCAACTTCCTTTTTTAATTAATTTACAAATAAATCGTTAAGGTATAGTGGTTTTTTTAATGCACTTCGATTTTTATTTTTATTCAACTTCCATTTTTATTTCAATTTCCTTTTCTATTCAACTTCCTTTTTTATTGAATTTCCAAATAGATCGTTAAGGTATAGTGGTTTCTTGAATGAATCTCCATTTTTAATTTTATGCGACATCCATTTTTATTTTTATTCAACTTCCATTTTTATTCAATTTCCTTTTTTATTTAATTTCCAAATAGATTGTTATGGTATAGTGGTTTCTTGAATGAACTTCAATTTTTAATTTTATGCAACTTCCATTTTTATTTTTATTCAACTTCATTTTTTTTATTAAATTTCCTTTTCTATTCAACTTCCTCTTTTTTTTTTAATTTACAAATAAATCGTTAAGGCATAGTGGTTTCTCGAATGAACTTCCATTTCTATTCAACTTCTTTTTTTATTTAATTTCCAAATAAATCGTTAAGGTATAGTGGTTTTTTGAATGAATTGCCATTTTTAATTTTATGCAACTTCCATTTTAAATTTTATGTGTAGCGCCCTCAAAATAACAAGATTAGAACCCATCAATTTAGACATGCGTTGATATAAAAGATAAATATTCTTCTATTCATTAGAGTAATTCTTACAACAGTATTACATGTTAACAACAAAAGCAAATGCCCTACGGGCTTACAGCTTTCCAAGTCAACACTTGGTTGCTCAAAATCAGAGTACTAACTCTATACAAAAGAAGCCCTTGGCTTGGTATACATGTAATACAAACAAAATAAACAAAAAGAGTCTTCAACTCTCATCATCATCCAAGCTATGTCCTTGGAGGTGGCATGCTTTCTGCACCTGAAAATAATGTCCCATATAGGTGAGCCAGCGCCCAGTAGAGATGTGCTAAACACAGTATAAGCAATAACTAAGATTGTAGCAATTGATAAATGTTCAACACAGATACATCCACATATCTCACATTCCGGTTCCATGACATTAAGTCCATGTTACATTTTATTTCCCATTTCTTTTTCAACTTTGAGTTTGAAAACAAGGCTCAATACCTAGCCAAATAACCGAATGAGATTTAGACTCATCCTTAAAAAACTTTCGAAATTCATGACGGATACACATTATAATGCTGTATCGATAACGCGAAATTCATTTCTGTACTTTATGAAAGATACACATTTCGGTGCTGTATCAACATAACATAGAATCACTTCTGCACTTCACAATTGATAACGATATACATTTTAGTGCTATATCAAATCAATTCGAACGCTTCCATAATCAACACTTGATACACATTGTAGTGCTGTATCAGTGTCACACAAAAGTCCGGTTTAGAGGTCCATCCCCTATCTTCCCCTAAACCGTAGAGTACATCCCCTATCTCCTCCCACACAACACATGTATATAAACATAGATCATATACAATCAGTCAATACATACAGTTAATGTATTCTTTCAACTGTCATACTCTATGACACATCCAATTGATTAGTTTTAGTTTGCCTAATCATCATGCATTGTTTACAACAATCAAAACTACCCTCCACTGGTAGCCCAAGCAATTATTTCTAAACAGATAATAAAAACTCTAACAGATAAAATATCAATGTTTTCAAAAGTGAGCGATTAATAAATGCAACTTCACGATTTCACAATATAATGAGTCAATTTCATTATTTCCAACTCAATTCCATAAATCCACAACTTTTCCAAATCAATTATACCAACTAATTTATATAACAAATTAGGCTTTTCTACCCCTTTTTCCAATAACAACCCAATGGTCCAAAAATCAACAACCAACAACAATACCATTATTTTGAAACCCAAAATACACTTTTAGAATTAAAATAACAAAGCTCTCTTTTAACATTTTGAAACCCTAAGTCCCAAAATTTACCCAACTTCAATACTTTATCAAAACAACCAAAAATCTATGTCAAAGATCATAAGAGTGAGTAGGAATCCCTACCTCAAAAGTTGACACCCAACGAAGAAGATGAAGAAAACGAAAATGCTCAAAATCCCGAGATTCTTGGATCAAAAGATGGCCCTTGACGATCAACAACTTTTTTGTAAAGGCCAAAGGTAAGGAAACAACTCCTACTAGATCAATACCTAGAGAGAAGACAAGGTTCTAGAGAGAGAGGCTCAACAATGGAGTTTTGGAAAAGTAAGAGTGAGAGAAAAGGATGTGAAAAAGTGATCCAAAAAGTCGGATCTCCGTTTTATATAAGAGTCGCCCCGCTCAAGCGTCACTCACAGATTCCCGCTCGAGCGGCGGATACATACTTCCAGAACTTTTTGCTGAACCAGGTCCCCGCTCGAGCTCAAAACGCCACGCTCGAAAGGCCACACACAACTCACGCTGAAGGCCAAAACGCCCGCCGAAAGGCCCAACACTACAGAGGAAATATCGAGATGGGAAATCACGCCGAAGGCCAAAACTCCCGCCGAGGAGAAGCAATATGAAGGGCCCGCCGAAGGCCAAAAGCTCCGCTCAAGCGTGAAGGCAAAAATCTAGGCAACTACTCTTGGTTTCTAAGTTCAACCAACCTGTAACAAACCTGCCAACACATCCTATAACTCAAATACAAAGTACAAAAGGATGCAAACAAGATATAAGCAACTGCTAACATCTACGAAAACAAGTCCGGATCACTGTACACAAGAGGAAAAACCCGGGATCGCTATAACCTCCCCCCCTTAAAGAATTTCGTCCCCGAAATTAAACACAAGATTTTTTTATTTTTTTTTTCAAAACAGGTTTTTCTCCATTTCCAACAATATTACAACATAATATTAAACATTCCGACCCATTACCGGTCAATCTCATCTCTTGTCAAGAGGCAATTCACATCATATATAACAACCTGCATTATCAACATGCATTACTTTGAAATTTATCAATTTCAACTCATTTTCCAAAATTTCATAACATATGCAATATTAATATCATGCTCGCATTTCCACAATTTACTTAGCATACACAATGTTAAACCAACTTCCATTTCAAGGCAAGTTCTGCAACTTTTCCATATACCAAAACATTTACAATGTTTTACAACTTAAGACACACACAATGTTCTTAAAGTTCAATATTATTACAAAATTTCATTACATGATAAACATATCCGGATATTTCTCACGGACTTCCAACTCACGTTCCCAAGTGGCTTCCTCCACTCCGTGATGCTTCCACAAAACTTTTACCAAGGGAATGGTCTTGCCTCGCAAGACTTGATCCCGCCTATCGAAGACCCGAACCGGTCTCTCCTCATCCGAGGCCTCCTCATCTACCTCCAAATCGGTCCAATCCAACACATGGGATGGATCCGACTCGTACTTCCGAAGCATACTAACATGAAATACATCATGCACCCCGGACAACTGCGGTGGCAAAGCCAAACGATAAGCAACTTCCCCAATCCTCTCAAGGATCTCAAAGGGACCAATAAACCGAGGGGATAACTTCCCACTCTTCCCAAACCTCATCAAACCTCGCTTAGGTGATATTTTCAAGAAAACATGATCACCTACCTCAAACGCCAAAGGCCTCCTCCTACGGTCGGCATAACTCTTTTGGCGACTCTGGGCTGTAACAAGTCTCCTACGGATAAGCTCAACTTTCTCCGTCGTCTCCCTAACCCACTCCGGACCCAACAAAGGTACATCACCCACCTCGGCCCAACAAATTGGAGACCTACACGGTCGGCCATACAAGGCCTCAAATGGTGCCATACCGATACTAGACTGAAAACTGTTGTTGTAGGCAAATTCCACCAAGGGTAAGTGCCTTTCCCACGTCCCACAAAAATCAAGGACACAACCTCGAAGCATATCCTCAAGGATCTGAATAGTACGCTCAGACTGTCCGTCAGTCTGAGGATGATAGGTCGTGCTAAAGGTCAACTTAGTACCCAAGGCACTCTGCAAACTCTGCACCAACCTGACAGTAAAACGAGGATCTCTATCTGAGACGATCGTCACTGGGACCCCGTGCAATCTCACTATGTCCCAAATATACAAATCGGCAAGGTGATCTACCGAATCTCTCACGCGCATAGGGATAAAGTGCGCCGACTTAGTCAACCAGTCTACAACCACCCAAATAGCATCACTACCTCGCTGAGTCCTTGGAAGACCTACAACGAAGTCCATAGTGACATGCTCCCACTTCCACTCGGCAATAGGCAAGGGTTGCAACAAACCCGCTGGCCTCTGATGCTCGGCCTTCACTTGTTGACAAGTAAGGCATCTCGATACGAAAACCGCCACAGCTCTCTCCATGCCCCTCCACCAAAACTGGCGCCCCAAATCACGATACATCTTGGTGCCTCCGGGATGCACCGCAAGGCGTGAATGGTGAAACTCTCGGAGTACCTCCTCTCGGCAAAACTCCAGCACAAACAAACGGTCTCGGTATCTCACACTCAGGTCGGGATACACCGTCAAACCCTTCTCAACCTTCCCACTGGAGATCTTCTCTTGGAGGGATTCTACCTCAAGGTCACCTCTCTGTGCCTCTAACACTCGAGTCACAAGTGTAGGCTGCGCAACAACAGAAAACAAGGCTGCAGCCTCAACAAATTCGCCCAAAAGCAAATCGAACTCGCCAAGTGCCCCCAACATCTCCCATTCCCTGATGGCTATACAAGCTACATCACTAATGGCTTTTCTACTAAGTGCATCGGCCACAACATTGGCCTTTCCCGGGTGATAGTGCAACTCAAAATCGTAGTTCTCAATGAACTCCATCCACCTTCTCTGTCTCAAGTTCAAGTCCTTCTGTGTAAACAGATACTTCAAACTCTTATGGTCCGAGAACACCTCGAACTTCTCACCATAAAGGTAATGCCTCCAGATTTTCAAGGCAAAGATCATTGCTGTTAGCTCTAGGTCATGTGTAAGGTAATTCTTCTCGTGAATTTTCAACTGTCGTGAGCCATAGGCAACCACTTTCCCCTCTTGCATCAACACACAACCCAAACCCTCTCGTAAGGCATCACAATAAACTGCATAACCCAACCCTCTCTTCAGAATAATCAAGACCGGAGCGGTGGTCAATCTAACTTTCAGCTCTTGAAACGACTTTTCACAAGTCTCACTCCATACGAATTTGACTCCCTTCCGAGTAAGCCTAGTCAACGGTGAAGCTAACCTGGAGAAATCCTTCACAAACCGGCGGTAATACCCAGCTAATCCTAGAAAACTGCGGATCTCAAACACACTCTTAGGTTGTGCCCAATCTTGCATTGCCTCTATCTTGGCTGTATCAACAGACACCCCTCCCCCAGATACTACATGGCCTAAGAACTTCACTTCTCCTAGCCAAAACTCACACTTTCCAAACTTGGCATACAGCCTATGGGCTCTAAGCAACTCAAGCACCACTCTCAAGTGTTCCTCGTGCTCTTCCTCCGAAGGCGAATGTCACGACCCCATCCCGCCCCTAGTAGGATGTTGCCATGATGGCCAGTAATCCGAGACTACCAAAGGCCACTTACAAGATCACACACACAAATCAGAGTAAACATATGGGGCTTACAAATGCGGAAGCAATAAATAAAAACCAAATAGTCCATAAGAGCAGTGCTTAAGTTAAATGGAATGACATTCATCTCAAAATAGCTTTAATACAACAACATAAAGTACAAAAATTACATCTTGATCAAAAGGCTTCTCGGCCATTAAATACAGAATACAATGAAATAACTAAGAAGCATGATCTTCAAGATGTTGCAAAACATGAATACAAAACACGTCGGCAAAAACATCGGCAAACAAGTCTAGGCGTCTCCGCCGCCCTGCTCATCACCTACATATATATATAGAGAGGGTGAGCTTGGATACTCAGTGAATGGCATAATAATAAAGGGTTTACATGAATGATATCCGAGGTCTTTTAACAAAACAGTACAAGAGATAAATCAAGTTCATCCATCAAATCCTTCAAGCTTCAAGGGATGCTTACTAACATCCATATAATACAAGAGATGACATCTCGGACAAACAAGCCCACGCGGTAAAACCATCAGTGGCAAGGCAAGACAAGACAAGACAAGACAAGAGAGATCTCTAAACAAGGGTGTCGTTGCATTATAGTCCCCGGACACTAAGGACTTGTGCTACAAATGCTTATAGTCCCCTAGCACGTACGGACTTCCAAACTTTGTGCTACAAATGCTTATAGTCCCCTAGCACGCATCGGACTAGTGCCACAAATGCTTAAAGTCCCCTGGCACGTACGGACTTCCCGAGGATGTCATCAAACAAGATATGATACTTATTGCAAATAGGAATAATCATTCATGCTTGTAAACAATTTCCAAACAAGGCAAGCAAGGTTTTATCAAAGCTTTATAACATATCTTTATTAAAATACCACTCACATATTCCTTCAAACGTCGGGGTCAAGGCAAGTCCAAGTCCTACAAACACATGGCAAGAAATATGTTGATTGCACTCTCAAACAAACTTAGTATGAATGCAAATGATCTCGGCATTCTCCAAGAACTGGGTCAAATCAAGACAAGCACTGTCTCCCACCTCGGGGAAATATGCTGGGCACCAACCAAGTCTTGGCCGAGGTCCCACACCTCCTCGCCGAGGTGTGGTCCCGAGGGCCAGTTTCAAAGAAATGAGGTCGGGAAAAATCTGGGTTTTCCCTCTGCTCAAGAACATGAAGAACATGAACATGAAGATCATGAAGGAGATGAATGCCAAAATCATAACTTGCGTGTATCAAAATCGGAGTTTTCATGCTATGAGTTCGAAATCATGAACCTGGGTGCCCATACTAGAAGATCTTACAAAACAAACACAAAAGCATGTAACTTGCTGCAAACTTTCGGATTAAACAAGGCTTTTTCTTCAAAACTTATGAACACCAACTTTCTCTTTCTAAAACCAATCTTTAAATTAATGTATGGCATTCAAAACATATTCAATCATGCAATGCAACTAGATGAACAATAAGAACAACAAGAGTAGACCAAGATTCTAACCTCAAAACACAAATCTAACGGTTGAACTCCAAGAATCAAGCTTGCTATCTACTTTCTCACTCTAAGACTCCTTCCTAGAGCTTCTCTCTCTACTCCAAAACAAGAATGTAACAAATGATGGGTTTCTCTCTCTCTCTGCCGGCTGATTTAACACTCAGCTCGGACACGTGGCAACGGTTGGTTGGTTCAACTCAAAAAGGTGACTGATTGAAAAGACAAGACTATGACAAAGCGTGTTCAACAAGCCAGGCGACAAGGGACTCCGGCGAGTAATGACATCGGCTAACATCAAGACTTCGGCAACAAGGGACAATGACTTCGGCTAAGGGCAGAACTTCGGCAGGTCAAAGAACAATGATCTTGGCTAGGAAGAACAACACTTGACTAAGCTGTGCCACACCTTGGCCTAGATGTGCCACACCTCGGTCTATGTCAATCCACTCCAGGACAAGATCACTTCGGTACAAGGATAACATCTCGGCCCAAATAATACACATCTCGGCCTCAGCGATACACACCTCGGCCCAGATGATAATCATCTCGGCCAATATGTCAGGACAAGGGCGGAGGTCAACAAAGAAATCCTAAGGTGGTCCTAAGTGCAAGAGTATAACAAGGGTAACCTATGCTCAAGATGACCTCGGCTGAAGCACACACACCCACCAAGAGACATAACATCCAAGTAACACCTATGCAAAACAAGCCAAGGTTCGAAATGCAAGCTTAACAAGGCAAAATCATATGTAATGCACATGAGTATGATTAAGGCAGTGCGAGGGTCATTACATCCTACCCCCCTTAAAGAAGTTTGGTCCCCAAACTTCAAATTCCAATTCTCTTCTTCTCTGGTCGGCATAGCTCTTCTGCCGACTCTGGGCAGTTTTGATTCGCTGTCGAATAAGCTTGATCTTCTCGGTTGTCACTTGAATCAGTTCGGGGCCGATCAAAACTTTATCTCCTACTTCAGTCCAACATATCGGCGATCTGCATTTCCTTCCATACAAGGCTTCGTACGGTGCCATGCCAATGCTAGCTTGATAACTGTTGTTGTAAGCGAATTCCACTAATGGTAAATGTGTTCCCCAACTTCCCTGGAAATCCAATACACATAGTCTGAGCATATCCTCAAGTGTCTGAATCGTCCTTTCTGTTTGCCCATCGGTCTGCGGGTGAAAAGCTGTGCTAAACCTCAACTCGGTTCCCAAGGCTGTTTGTAGACTCTGCCAAAATCTGGAAACAAACTTCGGATCTCGGTCTGAAACAATAGACATCGGCACACCATGAAGTCTCACAATCTCATTCATATACTGATCTGACTAATTGACAAGATTGAATGTAGTCTGAACAGGCAAGAAGTGTGCTGACTTGGTTAATCTGTCGACAATAACCCAAATTGAATCCATTCCCTTCGATGCCCTCGGCAAACCAATTACAAAATCCATGGAAATATGCTCCCACTTCCATTCAGGGATCGGCAAGGGTTGAAGAAGTCCTGTTGGTCTCTGATGTTCTGCTTTCACTTGTTGACATTGTAGGCATTGGGATACGAACTCGGCTATCTCTTTCTTCATGTTCGGCCACCAAAAAGTCTGCTTTACATCATGATACATCTTAGTGTTTCCTGGATGGACAGCAATTCTGGAACCATGAGATTCTTGCAGGATCTTTCCTTTCAATTCAGGGACGTCGGCCACGCATAACCTTCTTTCAAACTTAAGCACTCCATTCTCAAAGGTGTAACCTAACCTCGGCCTGGTGTCAATCTCGTCGGCTACCTTCTTCAGGAACTTATCCTCCATCTGCCTTGCTTTTACTTCTTCAATGATGGTCGGCTCCGCTGAGATTATGGCTAAACACGCCAAACTTCCCATTGTCTTCCTGCTCAATGCATCGGCCACTAAGTTGGCTTTGCCTGGATGGTACTGAATCTGCATGTCGTAGTCCTTCAATAATTCCAGCCATCTTCTCTGCCTCAAATTTAGTTCCCTCTGGGTGAATAAGTACTTCAAACTCTTGTGGTCCGTGAAGACTTGGCAAGAAGCTCCATACAAGTAATGACGCCAAATCTTCAAAGCAAATACCACGGCTGCTAGCTTTAAATCATGAGTAGGATAATTCTTCTCGTGAGTTTTTAACTGGCGAGATGCATATGCTATGACCTTACCTCCTTGCATTAATACACAACCCAAACCCTTATGTGAAGCATCGCTATAAATCTGAAATTCTTCATTACCTGATGGAAGTACAAGAACTGGTGCTGTAACTAATCTTGTCTTCAACTCTTGGAAGGCTGATTCTCTATCCTCGGTCCATTCATAGGTCACTCCTTTCTGAGTCAACTGTGTCAATGGTACTGCAATCCTTGAGAAGTCCCTTACAAACTTTCTGTAATAACCTACCAAACCAAGAAAACTATGAACCTCGGACACGTTGGTCGGCGTCGGCCAATTTACCACGGCTTCAATCTTGCTGGGATCAACAGAGATGCCTTCTTCATTAATCACATGCCCCAAAAATGAAATGCTAGAAAGCCAAAACTCACACTTACTCAACTTAGCATACAATTTTCTGTCCCTTAAGGTCTGTAGGGAAAGTCTCAAATGGCTCTCATGCTCGGTCGTACTCTTGGAGTAGATTAATATGTCGTCTATAAAGATAACCACAAATTCGTCTAAGTAGGGCTTGAAGACTCTGTTCATTAAGTCCATGAATGCTGCCGGTGCATTAGTCACTCCAAAAGGCATTACCAGAAATTCGTAGTGGCCATACCTCGTCCGAAAAGCAGTCTTCTCAATATCCTCGGCTTTAACCTTCAACTGGTGGTAGCCCGACCTAAGGTCAATCTTAGAAAAGACTCGTGCTCCTTGTAATTGATCTAGCAAATCATCAATCCTAGGCAACGGGTACTTGTTCTTAATGGTTACCTTGTTGAGTTCTCTGTAGTCAATGCAAAGACGAAGTGTACCATCCTTTTTCTTAACAAACAAGACTGGCGCTCCCCATGGTGAAGTGCTCGGCCTAACAAAACCCTTATCCAACAATTCTTGTAGTTGTACCTTTAATTCCTTAAGTTCGGCTGGGGCCATCCTATAGGGTGTCTTGGAGATCGGCTGTGTTCCTGGCACAATGTCCACGGTAAACTCTATTTCTCTATCGACTAAGTGGCCAGGCAGTTCATTTGGAAAGACGTCGGGGAATTCATTAACAACTGGGATGTCGGCTAAATTAACATTTCCATTCTGATCACTCAATATACTACACAAGTAGCCATGGCACCCTTTCTGAATTAACTTATAGGCCTTAGTGGACGAAATTAGGTAAGGTGGAGACACTACTCCTTTACCTTGGAAAATAACCTCGGCTTGGTTTGGGGGCCTCAATGTGACACTCTTCGAAATACAATCAATAGATGCATAATTTGTCACTAACCAATCCATTCCTAATATGGCATCAAAGTGAGTCATGTTTAACGGCATCAAGTCGATTAATAATTCTACACCCTTAATCACAATAACACATGCCCTATAGATAGATGCAACAATCATAGTTCTCCCAGATGGAGCAGATACACATAACACATAATCAAGGAGTTCTTGTTCTCTATTTAACTTCTCGGCAAACCTAGCAGATACAAATGAATGCGTAGAACCCGAATCAATCAATATGTATGCATCTTGAGAGCAGATTGGGAGTATACCTGACACTACTGCCTCAGCATTCTCGGTGTCTCCTGGTACTAGCGCGAAAACCCTGCCTTGTCTCATCTGTGTCCTCCCGGTGTTGCTTCCTTGTGCAGAGCCCGAGGTGCTCACATTTTTCTTACCATCATCAATTCTTGACTTCGGACAGTCCTTCACACGGTGACCCATTTCTCCGCATTCAAAACAAGCGCCTGACGCCCAACGGCAAACTCCGGAATGCGACTTCCCACAACTAGCACACATCGGCCTAGTGCTACCTTCCTGGTTGGAGTTGCTTGAGCTGCCCACATTTGCTTTCTTCTTGGTGTTAAACGAAACTCGGCGATTATCATAGTTCTGTCTCTTCCTCTGATTCTCCCCTGTATTCTGATATCGGTTCAGATTAGCCTCGGCAAGAATGGCCTTGTCCAAAACTCCGGCATAAGTCGGCATGTTGAGCATGTTGACTCTATCCTGTATCGGTCCACGCAATCCGCTTTCAAACTTCCTAGCTTTCCTATATTCATCACTGACCATATGAGGCGCATACCTCGCCAATTCGGTGAAAGCACGGTCGTATTCTGCTACTGTCTTGTTTCCTTGTGTCAAGGTCTGGAACTCTGTGGTCTTGCGGTCTCGAACACTGATAGGGAAATGCTTGTTGTAGAATAGCTCCAAAAATTTGGCCCAAGTTAAGTCGGGATTTTCTTCTCGAGTCAGCATCCACCATCTTCTAGCGTCATCATCTAACGTGAATGCAGCTAATGCCACCTTCTGCGCGTCTGTGCTGGGAAAGATCTCAAATAGCTTCTCCATTCCTAGAACCCATGCTTCGGCTTTCATCGGCTCTATGCCCCCTTGGAATCTCGGCGGGTTCATCTTCTTGAACTCCTTAATCAAAGTCAGGGTTCCCTCTCCATACAAGGCTGGCTGTAGGGGTACTTGAGGTACTGGAGGAGGTGGAGGCGGAACTGCATGTCGGCCATTAGTCTGCTCGGCCTGGGTAGTTGTAGCACTAGCATTCTGTTGTCTCACTTGTCTCAATTCTTGAGTTAACCCTTCGACTAGTCTTTCCAGTCGATCTAACCTGTCTTCTGATTGACCTCGGCCAACTGGTGGTCTTCCTCTCCTCATAATACTATGAGTATGCAAAGTGTGACTTTAAAACAAAATGAGCAACAAAGTATGTATGCAAGCAACAAGCAATTATGCCGAGATGATGCGCGTATTGTCAAATAGCAAGCAACATGATGCAATCCTAGCATCTTTCTAAGGGAAATCCTATGCTCCTTGGGACTCAAGCGTGTGAATAACGTATTACATGGAACTTGTGCTCTGATACCAATCTGTCACGACCCCATCCCGCCCCTAGTAGGATGTTGCCATGATGGCCAGTAATCCGAGACTACCAAAGGCCACTTACAAGATCACACACACAAATCAGAGTAAACATATGGGGCTTACAAATGCAGAAGCAATAAATAAAAACCAAGTAGTCCATAAGAGCAGTGCTTAAGTTAAATGGAATGACATTCATCTCAAAATAGCTTTAATACAACAACATAAAGTACAAAAATTACATCTTGATCAAAAGGCTTCTCGGCCATTAAATACAGAATACAATGAAATAACTAAGAAGCATGATCTTCAAGATGTTGCAAAACATGAATACAAAACACGTCGGCAAAAACATCGGCAAACAAGTCTAGGCGTCTTCGCCGCCCTGCTCATCACCTACATATATATATAGAGAGGGTGAGCTTGGATACTCAGTGAATGGCATAATAATAAAGGGTTTACATGAATGATATCCGAGGTCTTTTAACAAAACAGTACAAGAGATAAATCAAGTTCATCCATCAAATCCTTCAAGCTTCAAGGGATGCTTACTAACATCCATATAATACAAGAGATGACATCTCGGACAAACAAGCCCACGCGGTAAAACCATCAGTGGCAAGGCAAGACAAGACAAGACAAGACAAGAGAGATCTCTAAACAAGGGTGTCGTTGCATTATAGTCCCCGGACACTAAGGACTTGTGCTACAAATGCTTATAGTCCCCTAGCACGTACGGACTTCCAAACTTTGTGCTACAAATGCTTATAGTCCCCTAGCACGTACGGACTAGTGCCACAAATGCTTAAAGTCCCCTGGCACGTACGGACTTCCCGAGGATGTCATCAAACAAGATATGATACTTATTGCAAATAGGAATAATCATTCATGCTTGTAAACAATTTCCAAACAAGGCAAGCAAGGTTTTATCAAAGCTTTATAACATATCTTTATTAAAATACCACTCACATATTCCTTCAAACGTCGGGGTCAAGGCAAGTCCAAGTCCTACAAACACATGGCAAGAAATATGTTGATTGCACTCTCAAACAAACTTAGTATGAATGCAAATGATCTCGGCATTCTCCAAGAACTGGGTCAAATCAAGACAAGCACTGTCTCCCACCTCGGGAAAATATGCTGGGCACCAACCAAGTCTTGGCCGAGGTCCCACACCTCATCGCCGAGGTGTGGTCCCGAGGGCCAGTTTCAAAGAAATGAGGTCGGGAAAAATCTGGGTTTTCCCTCTGCTCAAGAACATGAAGAACATGAACATGAAGATCATGAAGGAGATGAATGCCAAAATCATAACTTGCGTGTATCAAAATCGGAGTTTTCATGCTATGAGCTCGAAATCATGAACCTGGGTGCCCATACTAGATGATCTTACAAAAACAAACACAAAAGCATGTAACTTGTTGCAAACTTTCGGATTAAACAAGGCTTTTTCTTCAAAACTTATGAACACCAACTTTCTCTTTCTAAAAACCAATCTTTAAATCAATGTGTGGCATTCAAAACATATTCAATCATGCAATGCAACTAGATGAACAATAAGAACAACAAGAGTAGACCAAGATTCTAACCTCAAAACACAAATCTAACTGTTGAACTCCAAGAATCAAGCTTGCTATCTACTTTCTCACTCTAAGACTCCTTCCTAGAGCTTCTCTCTCTACTCCAAAACAAGAATGTAACAAATGATGGGTTTCTCTCTCTCTGCCGGCTGATTTAACACTCAGCTCGGACACGTGGCAACGGTTGGTTGGTTCAACTCAAAAAGGTGACTGATTGAAAAGACAAGACTATGACAAAGCGTGTTCAACAAGCCAGGCGACAAGGGACTCCGGCGAGTAATGACATCGGCTAACATCAAGACTTCGGCAACAAGGGACAATGACTTCGGCTAAGGGCAAAACTTCGGCAGGTCAAAGAACAATGATCTCGGCTAGGAAGAACAACACTTGACTAAGCTGTGCCACACCTTGGCCTAGATGTGCCACACCTCGGTCTATGTCAATCCACTCCAGGACAAGATCACTTCGGTACAAGGATAACATCTCGGCCCAAATAATACACATCTCGGCCTCAGCGATACACACCTCGGCCCAGATGATAATCATCTCGGCCAATATGTCAGGACAAGGGCGGAGGTCAACAAAGAAATCCTAAGGTGGTCCTAAGTGCAAGAGTATAATAAGGGTAACCTATGCTCAAGATGACCTCGGCTGAAACACACACACCCACCAAGAGACATAACATCAAGTAACACTTATGCAAAACAAGCCAAGGTTCGAAATGCAAGCTTAACAAGGCAAAATCATATGTAATGCACATGAGTATGATTAAGGCAGTGCGAGGGTCATTACAGCGAATAGATAAGAATGTTGTCCACGAAAACGACCACAAAACGATCTAAGAATTCCCGGAAGATCCGATTCATCCAATCCATAAAGACTGCCAGTGCATTGGTGTGCCCAAATGGCATCACCAGAAACTCATAATGGCCATACCGCGTACGGAATGCCGTCTTCGGAATATCCTCCTCCCTAACCCTCAATTGGTGGTAACCCGATCTCAAGTCTATCTTAGAGAAACAACGGGAACCCTTCAACTGGTCAAACAGATCATCTATACGGGGCATAGGGTACTTATTCTTGACTGTTGCCCGATTCAACTTCCGGTAGTCGATACAAAGTCTCAAGGCACTATCTTTCTTTTTAGCAAAGAGGGCCGGTGCTCCCCACGGCGAACTCAATCTCACGGTGAGGTGGCAAACCAACGAGACCCTCGGAAAAGACATCCGAATACTCCCAAACCACCCTCGGCAATACAATCCGGGTCTCGTCACACTCACCACTCAAAAAGCTAGCAAGTAGACCACTATGCTCACTCCGCCCTCGTGGATCATACACCGGTGGCAACACACTACCAACCCGATCCCCCAAGAAATGGAAACACTCCCCGCTCAAGGTACAAACTGTGACCCTCTGGCGGTAGCAATCAATAACAGCCCGGTATGACGATAGCTAGTCCATATCCAAAATAACATCAAAACCCTTCATGGGCATAACTACAAAAGGAAACGGAAGCCGATGATCGGCGACCTCTATATCACAACCTCTACATTCGTGCTTCAAAATCAATTCACCCCCAACAGGTGATACAACACTTATAGGAGATGCTAATTGTGCCAACTCCAATTCCAAAACAGATGCAAATGTAGCAGATAGAAAAGAATAAGATGCACCCGTATCATTCAATACACTAGCAACCGAGTTGCAAAATGAAGGTACCTGACAACCGATGGAACTGCATTCAAGTCCCACGCAGAATAAAGATACACGCCCAAGAGGGCCTCGATCCACTGCTCGCCACCCTGAGCATACGATCACTGTCTGATCGGGACGATGAAGCCTCGATTGGCCTCGAGGCTGCAGACTGACCGAGCTGGTGAAGACTCTACCGCCCAGATGCACCGGATGTGCACCCAAGCGTGGGCAAAACCTCTTCAGTGCCCCGCCGACCACACCGATAACAAGGCGATGGCCGACGCCTCGACTCTGGCTCTGCGGTCTAGTGAAGATGAAGCACTCGACCTCCTCCCTCAGAGGGCAACCGAAGCCTTGTGGCCCAGCTGACCACACTTGTAACATGTGAAGTCTCCCTGATTGCCTCTCCCCGAGCCTACACTCGGCACTGGAATGGTCGATCTAGCAACACCACCCTGAGACTGCTGAGGGTTAGCACCCCTCTGTCTCCTGCCATCACCCTGACCATCCTGGCTCCTCTTGGAGCCCCTCTGTCCCTCTTCCTACTGCATCATGATCTCCATATGGGCTGCAGCATCAACCAAGCACCCATAGTCTCGGATCGTAGACCCACCAACTCTCATCTTGAGGCCGCGCCTCAACCTCTTCTCAAAGTCAATATAGCGGCGTTCCTCGGACGCCACAAGTTCAAAGTCTTGAACTCGACAAGCTAGTAAAAGCAGCCTCATACTCGGCCACTGAAGACCTCAACTGCAAAAGCTGGCAAAACTGATCTCTCAGCTTCTCTCTGACTATTGGAGATAAGAACTTCTCCTGGAAAGCACCCACAAAAGCCTTCCAAGTGCCATCTAAACGACCTTTCACGAATTTCCACCACTGATCCGCATCTCCCTTCAGTTGGAAAGACGCTAAGGTCACTTTCAACGCTCTGTCCTCGATGCCAAGCATCTCGAACGTCTTACTCATCTGCTCCAACCACTCATCCGCCTTAAGTGGCTCCTTCGGATCTCCAACAAACTCATCCGGATTAGACCGGAAGAACTCCCTCTTCAAGAAGGAAGGCCCTGTCTCAGCAACCTGGGCCTGCACTGGAGCTTGAACTGGATTCTCAGCTCTGAGAATACCCATAGACTCCCTCAAAGCATCGGCTATCCCTCGGGCTAAAACGCCCATAGCCTCCTGACCTGCTGGCTCGGCCACATTGGCCTGGCCAACCCCCTCCTGCTGCGCCGGAATATCATCCGGTAAAGGTATCTCCTGCCTCCTAGGCCTACCTCGCCTACCACCTCGTCCTCGTCCTCGTCCTCGTCCTGACATCCTAATAAAGGTAACAGAGAACGTTAGCACATTCACAAATGTGCCGAAGCTATAACACTCGCGTCCTAATGCATGGACAACTATAATTCACTCCACGTAAGCACATAAACACGTAAGCACTTACGAATTTCATTTCCGGATAATGATAGTCCCGAGGTGTTGCTAGAGTTCCGGTTAAAAATAGCATTGATCAAGTGCTTTTCCAACAAGACTCACAAAAACCCAAGGATCCAATCAACATCCTAGAAATTAAATCCCATACCCAAATAGTCACATAAACATGTTATCACATAAACACATTACATTACACTTAAGTCTCTAACAAGCGAGACAAACCCATTGTGATACTAATCACTTCCTACGTACCCAAAGTATTCGAACCCGGTACGCTCTAATACCAAGTTATAACGCCCTCAAAATAACAACATTAGAACCCATCAATTTAGACATGCGTTGATATAAAAGATAAATATTCTTCTATTCATTAGAGTAATTCTTACAACAGTATTACATGTTAACAACAAAAGCAAATGCCCTACGGGCTTACAGCTTTCCAAGTTAACACTTGGTTGCACAAAATTAGAGTACTAACTCTATACAAAAGAAGCCCTTGGCTTGGTATACATGTAATACAAACAAAATAAACAAAAAGAGTCTTCAACTCTCATCATCATCCAAGCTATGTCCTTGGAGGTGGCATGCTACCTGCACCTGAAAATAATGTCCCATATAGGGTGAGCGACACCCGAGAGATATTCTATACACAGTATGAGCAATAATTAAGACTTTAGCAATTGATAAATATTCAACACAGATACATCCACATATCTTACATTCCGGTTCCATGACATTAAGTCCATGTTACATTTCATTTCTCATTTCTTTTTCAACTTTGAGTTTGAAAACAAGGCTCAATACCTAGCCAAATAACCGAATGAGATTTAGACTCATCCTTAAAACACTTTCGAAATTCATGACGGATACACATTATAATGCTGTATCGATAACGCAAAATTCATTTCTGTACTTTACGAAAGATACACATTTCGGTGCTGTATCAACATAACATAGAATCACTTCTACACTTCACAATTGATAACGATATACATTTTAGTGCTATATCAAATCAATTCGAACACTTCTATAATCAACACTTGATACACATTGTAGTGTTGTATCAATGCCACACAAAAGTCCGGTTTAGAGGTCCATCCCCTATCTTCCCCTAAACCGTGGAGTACACCCCCTATCTTCTCCCACACAACACATGTATATAAACATAGATCATATACAATTAGTCAATACATACAGTTAATGTATTCTTTCAACCGTCACACTCTATGATACATCCAATTGATTAGTTTTAGTTTGCCTAATCATCATGCATTGTCTACAACAATCAAAACTACCCTCCACCGGTAGCCCAAGCAATTATTTCTAAACAGATAATAAAAACTCTAACAGATAAAATATCAATGTTTTCAAAAGTGAGCGATTAATAAATGCAACTTCACCATTTCAAAATATAATGAGTCAATTTCATTATTTCCAACTCAATTCCATAAATCCACAGCTTTTCCAAATCAATTATACCAACTAATTTATATAACAAATTAGGATTTTCTACCCCTTTTTCCAATAACAACCCAATGGTCCAAAAATCAACAACCAACAACAATACCATTATTTTGAAACCCAAAATACACTTTTTAGAATCAAAATAACAGAGCTCTCTTTTAACATTTTGAAACCCTAAGTCCCAAAATTTACCCAACTTCAACACTTTATCAAAACAACCAAAAATCTATGTCAAAGATCATAAGAGTGAGTAGGAATCCCTACCTCAAAAGTTGACACCCAACGAAGAAGATGAAGAAAACGAAAATACTCAAAATCCCGAGATTCTTGGATCAAAAGATGGCCCTCGACGATCAATAACTTTTTTGTAAAGGCCAAAGGTGAGGAAACAACTCCTACTAGATCAATACCTAGAGAGAAGGCAAGATTCTAGAGAGAGAGGCTCAACAATGGAGTTTTGGAAAAGTAAGAGAGAGAAAAGGATGTGAAAAAGTGATCCAAAAAGTCGGATTTCCGTTTTATATAAGAGTCGCCCCGCTCGAGCGTGGAAACCCCCGCTCGAGCGTCACTCACAGATTCCCGCTCGAGCGTCAAAAATCCCACTCGAGCGGTGGATACACACTTCCAGAACTTTTTGCTGAACCAGGTCCCCTCTCGAGCTCAAAACTCCTCACTCGAGTGTCACACACAAACTCACGCTCGAGCGTCAAAACGCCCGCTCGAGCGTCCAACACTGCAGAAGAAATACTGGGAGATGGGAAATCATGCTCGAGCGTCAAAACTCCCGTTCGAGCGGAGAAGTAACAATGAAGGGCCCGCTCGAGCGTCAAAAGCTCCGCTCGAGCGTGAAGGCAAAAATCTAGGCAACTACTCTTGGTTTCTAAGTTCAACCAACCTGTAACAAACTTGCCCAACACATCATATAACTCAAATACAAAGTACGAAAGGATGCAAACAAGATTTAAGCAACTGCTAACATCTACGGAAACAAGTCCGGATCACTGTACACAAGAGGAAAAACCCGGGATCGCTATAACTTCATTTTTTTGTTTACTTTCCAAATAGATCGCTAAGGTATAATGGTTTCTTGAATTAACTTCCATTGTTAATTTTAGGCAACTTGCATTTTCATTCAATTTTGTTTTCTATTCAACTTCTTTTTTTATTTAATTTCCAAATAGATCGTTAAGGTAGAGTGGTTTTTTGAATGAACTTCCATTTTTATTTTTATCTAACTTCCATTTTTATTCAATTTTCTTTTTTATTTAATTTCCAAATAGATCGTTAAGGTATAGTGGTTTCTTGAATTAAACTCCATTTTTAATTTCATACAACGTCCATTTTTATTTTTATTCAACTTCCATTTTTATTCAATTTCTTTTTCTATTCAACTTCCTTTTTTATGTAATTTCCAAATAGATCGTTATGGTGTAGTGGTTTTTTGAAAAAACTTCCATTTTTATTCAATTCTATTTTCTATTCAACTTCCTTTTTTATTTAATTTTCAAATAGATCGTTAAGTTATAGTGGTTTCTTGAATGAACTTCCATTTTAAATTTTATGCAAATTCCATTTCAATTTCCTTTTCTATTCAACTTCCTTTTTTATTTAATTTTCAAATAGATCGTTAAGGTATAGCGGTTTCTTAAATGAACTTACATTGTTAATTTACTTTTCTATTCAACTTCCAATTTTACTCAATTTCCAAATAGATCGTTAAGGTATAGTGTGATCTTGAATGAACTTCCATTGTTAATTTTATGCAATTTCCATATTTAATTTTATTCAACTTCCATTTTTATTTTTACTCAACTTCCATTTTTATTTTTATGCAACTTCCATTTTTATTTAATTTTCTTTTCTATTCAACTTCCTTTTTTATTTAATTTCCTTTTCTAGTCAACTTCCTTTTTTATTTAATTTCCAAATAGATCGTTAAGGTAGAGTGGTTTTTTGAATAAACTTCAATTTTTAATTATATGCAACTTTCTTTTTTTATTTTTGTTCAACTTCCATTTGTAATAAACTTCCTTTTCTATTCAACTTCCTGTTTTACTTGATTTCCAGATTGATCGTTAAGGTATAGTGGCTTCTTGAATGAACTTTTTTTGTTAATTTTACTCAACTTCGATTTTTATTTTTATTAAAGAATAATTTTTATTCAATTTCCTTTTCCATTCGACTACCATTTTTATTTAATTTCCAAATAGATCATTGAGGTATAGTCGTTTCTTGAATGAACTTCCATTTTAATTTTCTGCAACTTCCATTTTTATTCAATTTCCTATTTTATTCAACTTCATTTTTTTATTTACTTTCCAAATAGATCGCTAAGGTATAGTGGTTTCTTGAATTAACTTCCATTGTTAATTTTAGGCAACTTCCATTTTTATTTTTATTCAACTTCCATTTTTATTCAATTTCCTTTTCTATTTAACTTCCAAATAGATCGTTAAGATATAGTGCTTTCTTGAATGAACTTTCATTTTTTATTTTATTCAACTTCCATTTTTATTCGATTTCTTTTTCTATTCAACTTCCATTTTTATTTAATTTCCAAATTGATCGTTAACGTATAGGGGTTTTCTTGAATGAACATCCACTTTTAATTTAATGCAACTTTCATTTTTCTTTTCAGTTCAACTTCCATTTTTTTATTTTATTTCAATTTCCTTTTCTATTCAACTTACTTTTTTATTTAATTTCCAAATAGAACGTTAAGGTATATTGGTTTCTTAAATGAACTTACATTGTTAATTTTATGCAACTTCCATTTTTATTTTTATTCAACTTTCATTTTTATACAATTTGTTTTTCTATCTAACTTTCTTTTTTATTTAATTTCCAAATTGATCGTTACCGTATAGTGGTTTCTTGAATGAACTTCCATTGTTAACTTTAGGCAACTTCCTTTTTATTTAATACCCAAATAGATCGTTAAGGTATTGTGGTTTCTTGATTGAACTTCCCTTTTTATTCAACTTCCATTTTTATTTTTATTCAACTTCGATTTTTATTCAATTTTCTTTTCTAATCAACTTTCTTTTTTATTTAATTTCCAAATAATTCATTAAGGTATAGTGGTTTCTTGAATAAACTTCCATTTTATTTTTATTCAACTTCCATTTTTATTCAATTTACTTTTCTATTCAACGTCCTTTTTTATTTAATTTCCAAATAGATCGTTAGGGTATAGTAGTTTATTGGATGAACTTCAATTTTTAATTTTATACAACTTCCATTTATATTTTTATTCAACTTTCATTTTTATTCAATTTACTTTTCTATTCAACTTCATTTTTTATTTGATTTCCAAATAGATCGTTAATGTAGAGTGGTTTTTTGAATAAACTTCAATTTTCAATTATATGCAACTTCCATTTATATTTTTATTCAAACTTCCATTTTTATTAAATTTCCTTTTCTATTCAATTTGTTTTTTTTTTATCTAATTTCCAAATAGATCGTTAAGGTGTAGAGTTTCTTGAATGAACTTCCATTATTAATTTTATGTAACTTCCATTTTTAATTTTACTCAACTTCCATTTTTATTCAATTCTCTTTTCCATTCAACTTCCTTTTTTATTCAATACCCAAATCGATCGTTAAGGTATGGTGCTTTCTTGAATGAACTTCCAGGTTTATTTTTATTCAACTTCCATTTTTATTCAATTTCCTTTTCTATTCAACTTCCTTTTATATTTAATTTCCAAATAGATCATTATAGTATAGTGGTTTCTTGAATGAACTTCCATTTTCAATTTTATGCAACTTCCATTTTTATTCAATTTCTTTTCTATTCAACTTACTTTTTTATTTAATTTCCAAATAAATCGTTAAGGTATATTGGTTTCTTAAATGAACTTACATTGTTAATTTTATGCAACTTCCATTTTTATTTTTATTCAACTTCCATTTTTATTCAATTTGTTTTTCTATCTATCTTTCTTTTTTATTTAATTTCCAAATTGATCGTTAACGTATAGTGGTTTCTTGAATGAACATCCACTTTTAATTTTATGCAACTTCCATTTTTATTCAATTTCCTTTTCTATTCAACTTCCTTTTATATTTACTTTCTAAATAGATCGTTAAGGTATAGTGGTTTCTTGAATTAAATTCCATTGTTAATTTTAGGCAACTTGCATTTTTATTCAATTTTGTTTTCTATTCAACTTCATTTTTTATTTAATTTCCAAATAGATCATTAAGGTATAGTGGTTTCTTGAATGAACTTCCATTGTTAATTTTATGCAACTTCCATTTTTATTCAACTTCCTTTGTTTTTAAATTTTCAAACAGATCGTTAAGGTATAGTGGTTTCTCGAATGAACTTCCATTTTTAATTTTATGAAACATCCATTTTTAATTTTATTCAACTTCAAGTTTTATTCAATTTCCTATTATATTCAACTTCTTTTTTTTTATTTAATTTCCAAATAGATCGTTAAGGTATAATGGTTTCTTAAATGAACTTCCATTGTTAATTTTATGCAACTTCCATTTTTATTTAATTTCCAAATAGATCGTTAAGGTATAGTGGTTTCTTAAATGAACTTACATTGTTAATTTTATGCAACTTCCATTTTTATTTTTTTTCAACTTCCATTTTTATTCAATTTGTTTTTCTATTCATTTTCTTTTTTTATTTAATTTCCACATAGATCGTCAAGGTATAGTGGTTTCTTCAATGAACTTCCAATGTTAATTTTATGCAACTTTAATTTTTATTTTTATTTAACTTCCATTTTTATTTAATTTTCAAATAGATTTTTCATGCATAGTGATTTTTTGAATGAACTTTCATTTTTAATCAATTTCCTTTTCTGGTTTATTGAATGAACCTCCATTTTTAATTTTATGTGACATCCATTTTTATTTTTATTCTACTTCCATTTTTATTCAATTTCCTTTTCTATTCAAAATTAACAATGGAAGTTTATTTAAGAAACCATTATACCTTAACGATCTATTTGGAAATTAAATAAAAAGGGAAGTTGAATAGAAATGTTAATTGAATAAAAATGGAAGTTGAATAAAATAAAAATCGAAACCACAATACCTTAACGATCTATTTGGAAATCAAATAAAAAAGGAAGTTGAATAGAAAATGAAATTGAATAAAAATTGAAGTTGAATAAAATAAAAATTGAAGTTGAATAAAAATAAAAATTGAAGTTGAATAAAAATAAAAATGAAAGTTGCATAAAATTAAAAATGGAAGTTCATTCAAGAAACCACCATACCTTAACGATCTATTTTGAAATTAAATGAAAAATGAAGTTGAATAGGAAATGAAATTGAATTTAAATGGAAGTTGAATAAAAATAAAAATGGAAGTTGCATAAAACTAAAAATGGAAGTTCATTCAAGAAACTACTATACCTTGACGATCAATTTGGAAATTAAATAAAAAAGGACGTTGAATAGAAAAGAAAATTGAATAAAAACAAAAATGGAAGTTCATTGAAGAAACCACTATACCTTAACAATCTATTTGGAAATTATATAAAAAAATAAGTTGAATAGAAATTGAAGTTGCATAAAATTAACAATGGCAGTTCATTCAAAAAATCGCTATGCGTTAACGATCTATTTGGAAATTAAATAAAAATGGAAGTTGAATAAAAAAAAAAATTGAAGTTGTATAAAATTAACATTGGAAGTTCATTCAAGAAACCACTATACCTTGACGATCTATGTGGAAATTAAATAAAAAAAGAAAGTTGAATAGAAATGGAAATTGAATAAAAATCGTAGTTGCATAAAATTAACAATGGAAGTTGATTCAAGAAACCACTATACCTTAACGATTTATTTGGAAATTAAGTAAAAACATGAAGTCGAATAAAAAAGAAAGTTGAATAAAATAAAAATGGAACTTGAATAGAAAATGGAAGTTCATTCAAGAAACTACTATACCTTAACGATTTACTTGGAAATTAAATAAAAAAGAAGTTGAATAAACAAAGGAAATTAAATAAAAATTCAAGTTGAATAAAAATAAAAATGGATGTTGCATATAATTAAAAATGGAAGTTCATTCAAGAAACCATTATACCTTAACGGTCTATTTGGAAATTAAATAAAAAAGGAAGTTGAATACAAAAGGAAATTGGATAAAACTAGAAGTTGAATAAAAATAAAAATGAAAGTTGCATAAAATTAACAATGTAAGTTCTTTCAAGAAACCATAATACCATAATGATTTATTTGGAAATTAAATAGAAAAGAAAGTTGAATAGAAAAGGAAATTGAAAAAAAATGGAAGTTGAATAAAAATAAAAATGAAAATTGTATCAAATTAAAAATGGAAGTTCATTCAACAAACCACTATACCTTAAAGATCTATTTGGAAATTAAATAAAAATGGAAGTTAATTTTATGTAACTTCCATTATAATTAACAATGTAAGTTCATTCAAGAAACCACTATACCTTAACAATCTATTTGGAAATTAAATAAAAAAGGAAATTGAATAAAAAAGGATGTTAAATAAAAATAAAAATAAAAATGGAAGTTGAATAGAAAATAGAATTAAAGAAAAAAGGAAGTTGAATAGAAATGGAAATTGAATAAAATGAAGTTGAATAAAAGTAAAAATGCAAAATGCATAAAATTAACAATAAAAGTGGAAGTTGAAGAAAAATAAAAATGGAAGTTCATTCAAGAAACCACTATACCATAACTATCTATTTGGAAATTAAATAAAAAAAGGAAGTTGAATAGATAAGGAAATTAAATAAAAAAGGAAGTTGAATAGATAAGGAAATTAAATAAAAATGGAAGTTGAACAAAAATAAAAATGAAAGTTGAATAAAAATAAAAATGGAAGTTGCATAAAATTAAAAATGGAAGTTTATTCAAGAAACCACTATACCTTAACGATCTATTTGCAAATTAAAAAAAAAAATAGGAAGTTGAATAGAATAGGAAATTGAATAAAAAAGAAAGTTGAATAAAAATAAAAAGAGAAGTTGCATAAGATAAAAAATTGAAGTTCATTCAAGAAACTACTATACTTTAACAATCTATTTGGAAATTAAATAAAAAAGGAAGTTGAATAAAAATAAAAATGGAAGTTGCATAAAATTAAAAATGGAAGTTAAATGAAAATAAAAATGGAAGTTCATTCCAGAAATCACTATACCTTAACAATCTATTTGAAAATTAAATAAAAAAAGGAAGTTGAATAGTCAAAGAAATAGAATTAAAAATGGAAGTTGAATAAAAATAAAAATGAAAGTTGCATAAAATTAACAATGGAAGTTCATTCATGAAACCACTATACCTTAAAGATCTATTTGGAAATTAAATAAAAAATGAAGTTGAATAAAAATGGAAATTTAATAAAAAAGGAAATTGAATAAAAATAAAAATGGAAGTTGCCTAAAGTTAACAATGAAAGTTAATTCAAGAAACCACTATACCTTAACGATCTATTTGGAAATTAAATAAAAAAAGGAAGTTGAATAGAAAAAAAAATTCAATAAAAATAGAAGTTGCATAAAATTAAAAATAGAAGTTAATTCAAGAAACCATTATACCTTAGCGATCTATTTGGAAACTAAATAAAAAAATGAAGTTGAATAGAATAGGAAATTGAATAAAAATGGAAGTTCATTCAAGAAACCACTATACTTTAACGATTTATTTGTAAATTTTTAAAAAAAAAATAGGAAGCTGAATAGAAAAGGAAATATAATAAAAAAGGAAGTTGAATAAAAATAAAAATGGAAGTTGTATAAAATTAAAAATAGATCGTTAATGTCACGCCCCAAAAATAATCCTACATAACTATCACATCAACCCACTTCAAGATGAGACATTAACCAAATCCATTTACATGGTTCCAATATTTACCAAAGTATTCCCACATGCCATTATGCATTTATTTACAACTAGTGCATGAACCGATAACATGTAAAAGAAATTATTAAATCACAACAAATAAGGCCCTCAAGGGCTTACAAGTTCCGAGGCGATAGCCCGGTTACACATAATGGTCTCTTGGATCCAAACACATTAGCCCTTGTCTTACAAAAAATATCACAACAAAATAAGAGTCGAAGTACTCTTCTTCAAAATATCTCCACGCCCTTAGCTTTGGAGGGGTCATTACATCTTTACCTGCACCAATTCCCATAAGGGTGAGCATAAAGCCCAGTAGAGATTCCTCACAAAGTATATACAGTTATGCCAACCCATCAACGTTAAAAGAAATGCGTATGCAATGCCATGCAAGTGCCAATGATGAAAGAGAATTTTATTTCCATGCACGATTTCAAAATCATCATGTTCTCAATAATATTCAATACACCATTTTAAAAATCACCATGTTCTCAATAATATTATGCAATCTCATCAATTTCAAACTTTCAATATTTAAATCAATAGGGGTGGTAAATACATCGACCTTTGGTAATTCCTAGGCCGCAAGTAGGCTCAATAAGTACTACCAAACTGTCATTTTTACCAATGCTAACCGGAAGGCTCGACACCTATCCACACGGGTTTTGGGTCTTTCACCCTGGACACTCAGGCCAACTTATCAAAATTCATCTACACCCCCTATCCGGACTTACCAACGTATTTACCCCATACACATTTACATAGTTCTCATTACAATGATCTTTCTCAAAATGAATTCTTTTCCAACTCATGTCATGATGTGCAATAATGACATTAAAACAATTGAGAATATGATGCAATAACTACTAAAACAAAGCATTCCTTTCATTCAAAAACATGCCTACAACAATATTCAACATCACAGTTTCATTTCCTCCTTACCATGTTCTTCCACAAGATACCCATACGTCTCCAATGCATGATTACAATTTCTCATCTTACACAATAGCCATGTGTCTTCGACACACCACAACAATTTCTTAACATTAATTCATCATGACCAAACTTTCAATATGGCTAACATGCCATCATTCATTTCTCTTTTCCATTACATTATGATTAAGCATTTTCACATCACTCATGGCACTCAACAACTTGCCATCTACCACTTTACACCAATATACAATTATCAATGAGTTTTAAAAGAGGACTTAGTCTCCAACACATAGATGTATCGTGACTTTGCTATCTTGTTAAACATTTGGTGAGACTTAGTCTCATACATGCTCTTGATACAAGAAAATATATAATTTCAAAGGCACATTCATTATTTTTCAAAAGCCCCAATTTCTAGGGTTTTCATTGAAAGCAAAAACTTCACCATTTTCTAAAAGAAACTTCATCATAATCATTCATCCTGAGTTTAATAGAGAGAAACCCTCAAGAAGTAGTAAAAGTTAGAGATTTTAAACCCATATTCAAGATTCTCAATATTTTGAACCAAAATCTACAATCTAGCACAAAACTTCAAGAACATTTTTAAATCAACACCAAAATAGCAAACTATATATATAACTCAAGAAATCCCTACCTTAAAGCTTGATGAAGAAAGATGAGTTGAAACCCTAGCCTCAAAGATGAGCAAAACTTTGGATCTCCAACACACAAGTGAAGCCCTAGCTTTGGATTTTCAAGATTGAGAGAAAAATGATGAAGATCTTTACCCACAAATTTGCAAAATCAAAATGTATAGATGTTTTAGGAGGTTCTCTAGAGAGAAGGGGGAGAAATATATGTTTTAGAGTGAGAGGGAGATGAGTATAATCAGAGATATATTTGGATCAAAATGATACAAAAAACAGAGTTTCGGACTGCCCAGTTGGCCACTCGTGCGGCCATTTTCTCCGCTCGTGCGCTCTTAGACAGTAGCCAATTTCTGGGTGTCAAGCTTGGCCGCTCGTCGGCCCTCCCACCTTCGTCGGTACAATACCTGCACGTCGGCCTAGGGCTCGCTTCGTGCAGTCTGCCCAGTAGCCCAAAGTTTCAACTTCGTCCCCGGCACCCCGAACTCACCCGTGCACCCTCCGGAACAAACAAAATTTAACACTGAACAAAAGGACACTAGAACTCCAATCTAGGGAACCATCCCGGACATCTCAAACCCAACGAAGGCACATGGAGAACGAAGCGAAGAAAGAAAGAAGAAGAAAGGAAAAGAACCAGGCCGTCACAGTTAAGATATAGTGGTTTTTTGAATGAACTTTCGTTTTTAATTTTATGCAACTTCCATTTTTATTTTTATTCAACTTCCATATTTATTTTTATTCAACTTCTATTTTTTATCCAATTTCCTTTTTATTCAACATCCATTTTTGTTCAACTTCCATTTTTATTTTTATTCAATTTCCTTTTCTGTTCAACTTCCTTTTTTATTTAACTTCCAAATAGATCATTAAGATACAGTGTTTTCTTGAATGAACTTCCATTTTTAATTTTATTCAACTTCATTTTTATTTTCATTCAACTTCCGTTTTTATTCAATTTCCCTTTTCTATTCAACTTCCTTTTTTATTTAATTTCCAAATAGATCGTTAAGGTGTAGTGGTTTCTTGACTGAACTTTCATTTTTAATTTGATCCAATTTTCATTTTTATTTTTATTCAACTTGCATTTTTATTTAATTTCCTTTTCTATTCAACTTCCTTTTTTTATTTAATTTCTAAATAGATCGTTAAGTTATAGTGGTTTCTTCAATTAAAACTTTTATTCAATTTACTTTTCTATTCAACTTCTTTTTTTTTTCTTTTTAATTTACAAATAGATTGTTAAGGTATTATGGTTTCTTGAATGACCTTCCATTGTTAATTTTATGCAACTTCAATTTTTAATTTTATTTAACTTCCATTTTTATTCAATTTCCCTTTTCTATTCAACTTCCTTTTTTATTTAATTTCCTAATAGATCGTTAAGGTATAATGGTTTTTGAATGAACTTCTAATTTTCAATTTTATGCAACTTCCATTTTTATTTTTGTTCGACTTCCTTTTTTATTTAATTTTCAAATAGATCATTAAGCTATAGTGGTTTGTTGTATGAGCTTCCATTTTTAATTTTATACAACTTTTATTTTTATTTAATTTCCAAATTGATCGTTAACGTATAGTGGTTTCTTGAATGAACTTCCAATTTTTAATTTTTTTCAACTTCCATTTTTATTCAATTTCCATTTCTATTCAACTTCCTTTTTTATGTAATTTTCAAATAATTCGTTAAGGTATAGTGGTTTATTGAATGAACTTCCATTGTTAATTTTATGCAACTTCTATTTTTATTTTTATTCAACTTCAATTTTGATTCAATTTTGTTTTCTATTCGAGTTCATTTTTTATTTAATTTCAAAATAGATCGTTAACGTATAGTGGTTTCCTCCATGACCTTCCATTTTTATTCAATCCTATTTTCTATTTAACTTCCTTTTTTATATAACTTTCAAATAGATCGTTAAGATATAGTGCTTTCTTGAATGAACTTCCATTTTTAATTTTATTCAACTTCCATTTTTATTCCATTTCCTTCTCTATTCAACTTTCTTTTTTTATTTAGTTTCCAAATAGATTGTTAAGGTATAGTGGTTTTTTGAATTAACTTCCATTGTTAATTTTAGGCAACTTCCATTTTTATTTTTCTTGAATGAACTTACATTGTTAATTTTATGCAACTTCCATTTTTATTGTTGTCCAACTTCAATTTTTATTTAATTTCATTTTCTATTCAACTTCCATTTTTATTTAATTTCCGAATAGATCGCTAGAGTATAGTGGTTTATTGAATGAACTTTCATTGTTAATTTTATGCAACTTTCATTTTTATTTTTATTCAACTTCCATTTTTATTCAATTTCTTTTTCTATTCAACTTCCATTTTTATTTAATTTCCAAATTGATCGTTAACGTATAGTGGTTTCTTGAATGAACTTCCATTGTTAATTTTATGCAACTTCGTTTTTTACTTTTATTCAACTTCCATAGTTATTCAATTTCCTGTTCTGTTCAACTTCCTTTTTTATTTAATTTCCAAATAGATTGTTAAGGTATAGTGGTTTCCTGAATGAACTTCCATTTTTAATTTTATGCAACTTTCATTTTTATTTTTATTCAACTTCCATTTTTATTCAATTTCCTTTTCTATTCAACTTTCTTTTTTATTTAATTTCCAAATAAATCGTTAAGGTATAGTGGTTTCTTGAATGAACTTCCATTATTATTTTATGCAACTTCCATTTTTATTTTTAATTTTATGCGACTTCCATTTTTATTTTTATTCAACTTCCATTTTTATTGAATTTCCTTTTCTGTTCAGCTTCCTTTTTTTTTATTTAATTTCCAAATAGATCGTTAAGGTATAGTGGTTTCTTGAATGAACTTCCATTTTAATTTTAGGCAACTTTCATTTTTATTCAATTTCCTTTTCTTTTTAACTTTCTTATTTATTTAATTTCCAAATAGATCGTTAAGGTATAGTAGTCTTTTGAATGAACTTCAATTTTTAATTTTATGCAACTTCAATTTTCATTTTTCTTCTACTTCCATTTTTATTGAATTTCATTTTCTATTCAACTTCCTTTTTTTATTTACTTTCCAAATAGATCATTAAGGTATAATGGTTTCTTGAATCAACTTCCATTATTAATTTTATTCAAATTCTATTTTTTTTTTTATTCAACTTCAACTTTTATTCAATTTACTTTTCTATTCAACTTCTTTTCTTTTTTTTTTAAATTTGTAAATAGATCGTTAAGGCATAGTGGTTTCTTGATTGAACTTCCATTTTTAATTTTATACAACTTCCCTTTTTATTTTTATTCAACTACCTTTTTTGTTAAATTTCCTTCTCTATTCAACTTCCATTTTTACCCAATTTCCATTTCTATTCAACTTCATTTTTTATTTAATTTGCAGGTAAATCATCAAGGTATAGTGGTTTCTTGAATGAACATCCACTTTTAATTTTATTCAACTTCCATTTTTATTCAACTTCCATTTTTATTTAATTTCCAAATAGATCTTTAAGGTATAGTGGTTTCTTGAATTAAATTCGATTTTTATTTTTATTCAACTTCCATTTTTATTCAATTTCCTTTTTTGTTAAATTTCCTTCCCTATTCAACTTCCATTTTTATTCAATTTCCTATTCTATTCAACTTCATTTTTTTATTTAATTTCCACATAGATCGTTAAGGTAGAGTGGTTTCTTGAATGAACTTCGATTTTTAATTTTATGCAATTTCCATTTTTCTTCAATTTCCTTTTCTATTCAACTTCATTTTTTATTTAATTTCCAAGTAAATCGTTAAGGTATAGTGGTTTCTTGAATGAACTTCTATTTTTAATTTTATGCAACTTCCATTTTTATTTTTATTCAACTTCCATCTTGATTCAATGTCCTTTATTAGTCAATTTCCTTTTTTATTTAATTTCCAAATACATCGTTAAGGTATAGTGGTTTTTTTAAAGAACTTCCATTTTTAATTTTATGCAACTTCCATTTTTATTTTTATTCAACGTCCATAGTTATTCAATTTCCTGTTCTATTCAACTTCCTTTTTTATTTAATTTGCAAATAGTTTGTTAAGGTATAGTGATTTCTTGAATGAACTTCCACTTTTGATGTTATGCAACTTCCAATTTTCAATTTAAGGCAACTTCCAGTTTTATTTTTATTGAACTTCCATTTTTATTCAATTCCATTTTTTATGTAATATTCAAATAGATCGTTATGGTATAGTGGTTTTTTGAAAGAACTTCCATTGTTAATTTTATGCAACTTCCATTTTTATTTTTATTCATCTTCCATTTTTATCCAATTTCCTTTTCTATTCAACATCCTTTTTTATTTAATTGCCAAATAGATCATTAAGGTATAGTGGTTTCTTGAATGAACTTTCATTTTTAGTTTTATGCAACTTCCATTTTTATTTAATTTCCTATTCTATTCAACTTTATTTTTTTATTTACTTTCCAAATAGATCGCGAAGGTATAGTGGTTTCTTGAATTAAATTCCATTGTTAACTTCCATTTTTATTCAATTTGCTTTCCTATTCAACTTACTTTTTTTATTTAATTTCCAAATAGATCGTTAAGGTATATTGGTTTCTTAAATGAACTTACATTGTTAATTTTATGCAACTTCCATTTTTATTTTTTATTCAACTTCTATTTTTATTCAATTTGTTTTTCTATCTATCTTTCTTTTTTATTTAATTTCCAAATTGATCGTTAACGTATACTGGTTTCTTGAATGAACATCCACTTTTAATTTTATGCAACTTCCATTTTTATTTTTATTGAACTTCCATTTTTATTCAATTTCCTTTTATATTTAATTTCCAAATAGATCGTTAAGGTATAGTGGCTTCTTGAATGAACTTCCGTTTTTAATTATATGCAACTTCCATTTTTATTCAATTTCCTTTTCTATTCAACTTACTTTTTTATTTAATTTCCAAATAGATCGTTAAGGTAGAGTGGTTTCTTGAATGAACTTCCATTGTTAATTTTAGGCAACTTCCATTTTTATTCAATTTACTTTTCTGTTCGGCTTCTTCTTTTTATTTAATTTCCAAATAGATTGTTAAGGTAGAGTGGTTTATTCAACTTCATTTTTTATTAAATTTCCTTTTCTATTCGACTTCCGCTTTTTTTTTTTTTAATTTACAAATAAATTGTTAAGGTATAGTGGTTTTTTGAATGAACTTCGATTTTTATTTTTATTCAACTTCCTTTTTTATTCAACTTCCATTTTTAATTTTATGCAACTTCAATTTTTAGTTTTATGCAACTTCCATTTTTATTCAATTTCCTTTTCTATTCAACTTCATTTTCTATTCAACTTTCTTATTTCTTTAATTTCTAAATAGATTGTTAAGGTATAGTGGTTTCTTGAATGAACTTCCATTTTTAATTTCATACAACTTCCATTTTTATTTTTACTCAACTTCCATTTTTATTCAATTTCCTTTTCTATTCAACTTCTTTTTTTATTTAATTTCCAAATAGATCGTTAAGGTATAGTGGTTTCTTGAATGAACTTCAATTGTGAATTTTATGCAACTTCCTTTTTTATTTTTATTCAACTTCCATTTTTATTCAATTTCATTTTCTATTCAACTTCCTTTTTTTATTTAATTTCCAAATAGATTGTTAAGGTATAGTGGTTTCTTGAATGAACTTTCAATGTTAATTTTATGCAACTTTAATTTTTAATTTTATTTAACTTCTATTTTTATTCAATTTCCCTTTCTATTCAACTTCCTTTTTTATTGAATTTCCAAATAGATCGTTAAGGTATAGTGGTTTCTTGAATGAACTTCCATTTTTAATTTTATGCAACTTCCATTTTTATTTTTATTCAACTTCCATTTTTACCCAATTTCCTTTTATATTCAACTTCCTTTTTTATTTAATTTCCAAATAGATCGTTAAGGTATGTTGTTTCTTGAATGACCTTCCATTGTTAATTTTATGCAACTTTCATTTTTATTTTTATTCAATTTTCTTTTCTATTCAACTTCCTTTTATATTTAATTTCCAAATAGATCATTATGGTATGGTGGTTTCTTGAATTAAATTCCATTGTTAATTTCATGCAAATTCTATTTTTATTTTTATTCAACTTCCATTTTTAATTTTATGCAACTTCTACTTTTAATTTTATGCAACTTTCATTTTTATTCAATTTCCTTTTCAAGAAACCACTATACCTTGATGATCTACGTGGAAATTAAATAAAAAAAGAAGTTCAATAGAAAAGAAAGTTGAATAAAAATGGAAGTTGAATAAAATAAAAATGGAAGTTGCATAAAATTATCAATAGAAGTTAATTCAAGAAACTACTATACCTTAGCGATCTATTTGGAAAGTAAATAAAAAAATGAAGTTGAATAGAATATGAAATTTCAATGAACTTACATTGTTAATTTCATACAACTTCCTTTTTATTTTTATTCAATTTCCATTTTTATTCAATTTTCTTTTCTATTTAACTTCCTTTTTTATTTAATTTCCAGATAGATCGTTAAGATATAGTGGTTTCTTGAATGAATTTTCATTGTTAAATTTAGGCAACTTTCATTTTTATTTAATTTCCTTTTCTATTCAACTGCCATTGTTAATTTTATGCAACTTCGATTTTTATTTTTATTCAACTTTCTTTTTTATTTAATTTGCAAATAGGTCGTTAAGATATAGTGGTTTCTTGAATGAACTTCCATTGTTAATTTTTTGCAAGTTCCATTTTTATTTTATTCAACTTCCATATTTATTCAATTTACTTTTTTATTCAACTTCCATTTTTAGTTTTATGCAACTTCAATTTTTATTCAATTTCCTATTCTATTCAACTTCATTTTTTTATTTACTTTCCAAATAGATCGCTAAGGTATAATGGTTTCTTGAATTAACTTCCATTGTTGATTTTAGGCAACTTGCATTTTTATTCAATTTTGTTTTCTATTCAACTTCCATATTTATTCGACTTCATTTTTTGCTTAATTTCCAAATAAATCGTTAGGGTATAGTAATTTCTTGAATAAATTTCCATTGTTAATTTTATGCAACTTCCATTTTTATTTTTATTCAACTTCTATTTTTATTCAATTTCCTTTTCTATTCAACTTCCTTTTTGATTTAATTTCCCAATAGATCTTTATGGTATAGTGGTTTCTTGAATGAACTTCAATTGTTTATTTTATGCAACTTCCATTTTTATTTTTATTCAACTTCCATTTTTATTCAATTATTCACCAAGACTCATACCACTACTCGGTTATATTCAACTTGTATTGATTGAACAAAGAATACATCATTTATATAGAATACTAAATCCTAATCCTGCATAAATACATCACTGATATATAGAAGTCTAATAGATATAGGACTCTAATTCGTAATCCTATAAGGAAAAAGGAGAACACATTCTTACACCCCCGGCTCAAACTCAAGGTGTTTTAGCAGAAAACACTGAGAGTTTGTCAAGAAAAAATCAAAACCGAGTAGTGGTGTGAGTCTTGGTGAAGAAGTTAGCAAGTTGCAAAGCCGAAGAGACAAAAGGAAATTGAATAAAAATGAAAGCTGAATAAAAATGGAAGTTGAATAAAATTAACAATGGAAGTTCATTCAATAAACCACTATAACTTAACGATCTGTTTGGAAATTAAATAAAAAAAGAAGGTCAATAGAAAATGAAATTGAATAAAAATAGAAGTTGAATAAAAATAAATATGGAAGTTGCATAAAATTAAAAATTGAAGTTCATTTAAGAAACCACTATACCTTAACGATATATTTGGAAACTAAACAAAAAAGGAAGTTGAATAAAAATAAAATGGATGTTGCATAAAATTAATAATGGAAGTTAATTCAAGAAACCATTATACCTTAGCGATCTATTTGGAAAGTAAATAAAAAAATGAAGTTGAATAGAATAGAAAATTGAATAAAAATGAAAGTTGCATAAAACTAAAAATGGAAGTTGCATAAAATTCACAATTGAAGTTCATTCAAGAAACCACTATACCATAAAGATCTATTGGGAAATTAAATCAAAAAGGAAGTTGAATAGAAAAGGAAATTGGATAAAATTGGAAGATGAATAAAAATAAAAATTGAAGTTGCATAAAATTAAAAATGGAAGTTCATTCAAGAAACCACTATACCTTAACGATCTATTTGGAAATTAAATAAAAAAATAAATTCAATAAAAAAGGAAGTTGAATAGAAAAGGAAATTGAATAAAAGAAGTTGAATAGAAAAGGAAATTGAATTAAATAAAAAAAGAAGTTGCATAAAATAAAAATGGAAGATGAATAAAAAATGAAATTGAATAAAAATGGAAGTTCAATAAAAATAAAACTGGAAGTTGCATAAAATTAACAATGTAAGTTCATTTAAGAAACCAATATACCTTAACGATCTATTTGAAAATTAAATAAAAAAGTAAGTTGAATAGAAAAGTAAATTGAATAAAAGTTGAAGTTTAATAAAAATAAAAATGGAAGTTGCATGACGATCGATGTGGAAATCAAATAAAAAATGAAGTTGAATAGAAAAGGAAATTGAATAAAAATGAAAGTTGCATAAAATTAACAATTGAAGTTCATTCAAGAAACCACTATATCTTAACGATCTATTTAGAAATTAAACAAAACATGAAATTGAATAACAATAGAAGTTGAATAAAAATAAAAGGGGAAATTCAATAAAATTAAAAATGGAAGTTCATTCAAGAAACCACTATACCTTAACGGTTTATTTGTAAATTAAAAAAAAAAAAGAGGAAGTTGAATAGAAAAGAAAATTGAATAAAAAGGGAAGTTGAATAAAAATTAAAAAGGAAGTTGTATAAAATTTAAAATGGAAGTTAATTCAAGAAACCGTTATACCTTAACGATCTATTTGGAAATTAAACAAAAAAAGAAGTTGAATAGAGAAGGAAATTGAATAAAAATGAAAGTTGAATAAAAATAAAAATAGAAGTTGTATAAAATTAAAAATGGCAGTTCATTGAAGAAATCACTATACCTTAACGATCTATTTGGAAATTAACTAAAAAAGGAAGCCGAATATAAAAAGAAATTGGATAAAAATAAAAATGAAAATTGCATCAAATTAAAAATGGAAGTTCATTCAAGAATTAAAATGGAAGTTCATTCAAGAAACGACTATGCATTAACGATATATTTGGAAATTAAATAAAAAAAGGAATTTGAATAAAAATAAAAATGGAAGTTGCATAAAATTAACAATTGAAGTTGAATCAAAATAAAAATAGAAGTTCATTCAAGAAACCACTATATCTTAACGATCTATTTGGAAATTAAATAAAAAAGAAAGTTGAATAGAACATGAAATTGAATAACAATGGAAGTTGAATAAAAATAAAAATGAAGTTGAATAGAAAAGGAGATTGAATAAAAATGGGAGTTGTATAAAATTAAAAGTGGATGTTCATTCAAGAAACCACTATACGTTAACGATCAATTTGGAAATTAAATAAAAAAGAAAGATAGATAGAAAAACAAATTGAAAAAAAATGGAAGTTGAAAAAAAATAAAAATAAAAGTTGCATAAAATTAACAATGTAAGTTCATTTAAGAAACCACTAGACCTTAACGATCTAGTTGGAAATTAAATAAAAAAATGAAGTTGAATAGAAAAGGAAATTGAATAAAAATGGAAGTTCATTCAAGAAACCACTATACCTTAATGAATTATTTGGAAATTAAATAGAAAATGAAATTGAATAGAAATGGAAGTTGAGTAAAAATAAAAATGAAAGTTGCCTAAAGTTAACAATGGAAGTTAATTCAAGAAACCACTATACCTTAACGATCTATTTGGAAATTAAATAAAAAAAGGAAGTTGAATAGAAAAAAAAATTCAATAAAAATGGAAGTTGCATAAAATTAAAAATGGTAGTTAATTCAAGAAACCACTATACCTTAACGATTTATTTGTAAATTAAAAAAAAAGAGGAAGTTGAATAGAAAAAGAAATTTAATAAAAAAGGAAGTTGAATAAAAATAAAAATGAAAGTTGCATAAAATTCACTATACCTTAACGATTTATTTGTAAATTAAAAAAAAAAAGACGAAGTTGGAGAAAAAAAAGAAGTTGAATAAAAAAGTAAATTGAATAAAAGTTGAAGTTGAATAAAAATAAAAATAGAAGTTGCATAAAATTAACAATGGAAGTTCATTCAAAAAACCACTATACCCTAACGATTTGTTTGGAAATTAAGTAAAAAATGAGGAAGTTGAATAGAAAAGGAAATTAAATAAAAATAGAAGTTGTATGAAATTAAAAATGGGAGTTCATTCAAAAAATCACTGTACCTTAACAATCTATTTGGAAATTAAATAAAAAATGAAGTTGAATAGAAAAGGAAATTGAATAAAAATGGAAGTTGAATAAAAATAAAAATTGATGTCGCATAAAATTAAAAATGGAGGTTCATTCAAGAAACCACTATACCTTAACGATCTATTTGGAAATTAAATAAAAAAGGAAGTTGAATAAAATAAAAATAGAAGTTGCCTAAAATTAACAATGAAAGTTAATTCAAAAAACCACTATATACCTTAACAATCTATTTGGAAATTAAATAAAAAAAAGGAAGTTGAATAGAGAAGGAAATTGAATAAAAACAGAACTTGAATAAAAATATAAATGGAAGTTGCATATAATTAAAAATTGAAGTTTATTCAAAAAACCACTCTACCTTAACGATCTATTTGGAAATTAAATAAAAAAAGAAGTTGAATAGAAAAGGAAATTGAATAAAAATGGAAGTTGAATAAAAATGAAAAAGGAAGTTTATTCGAGAAACCACTATACCTTAACTTTCTATTTGGAAATTAAATAAAAAAGGAAGTTGAATAAAAATGGAAGTTGCATAAAATTAACAATGGAAGTTCATTCAAGAAACCACTATACCTTGAGATTCCTTGGAACGAATCTCAAGAGTACGGGTAACATGGGGGTGCATTCCCCAAGCCAGCATATGCATAATGTGCTGGATAGTGGCTTTGATGTAGTTGATAGGACTAGCTGTGCGATTTGGCTCAGCAAGAGTATGCTTGAAATTCACAGAGGCAGTATCAACAAGGATCTGCTCATAAATGTATCTATATTGATCAAAGTGAGGCAAAGAATGTTGAGTTGTCAAATACCTCCTTTTGATTTCCCATGGATCTTTCATCCACTGGATATTTGTATTTTCAATGTAGAGGACTGTCTCCTCTGTAATGAATTTCTGGACATAAGGTACTGGAGGAGCAAGGAGGACATCTTTAGCCGTTTGGCTAGATTCTCCTTTTTTACTGGAATAGGCATTAAGCCCTGAAAATTCTGTATTGTAAGGGTTTGAGCCCCTGCCACGGCCCCGTCTGCCCGGGCCTCGGTCTCTATTTTGCATTATTGGGACCCTGCAAATATTCGCAGGTTAGAAATCTGGAAAAGAATTCGTTTCTCCTTTGATATATTCAATATCAAAATCAAATACTGAAAGTTGGCCCTGCCATGCGGCAAAAATTTGTTTTTGAGCCAGATTTTGTACATCTTTTTTGAAAATTTGTTTGGCTGCAGAACAATCAACTCTTATTAAAAAATGTTGATTTAATAAATCATCCTGTAATTTAAGAACACATTTAATAATTGCTAAACATTCTTGTTTTATGGTTGGATAATTTTTAGCAGCTTGGTGCCAAATACCAGAAGTAAATCTTAAGAGTTCTTCTTTTTTACTGTTAGGATTAAATTGTTTAAGTATGCCACCATAACCAAGGTTGGAGGCATCAGTTTCAACAATTTTCTTCCATTCTGGATTTGGTAAGGAAAGACAGGGTAGAGTTTTGACTCTAGCTTTAATTTTCTGAACAGCTTCTGTATGTTCTGGACCCCATGGCGGAGGATTTTTCCTAAGCCTGGAATAAAGGATTGCTGCATCGGTAGCAAGATTAGGATAGTAATCATGAATATAATTCAAGCTACCTAAAAATCTCTGTAATTGTGTTTTATCTTTAATTTCATCTGGAAATTTAGATGCAAATTCCATGCTTCTATTGATAGGGATAATGGTACCATTATGAATATTATGGCCCAAAAATCTAATTGTTGCCTGAAAAAGTTGCATTTTTGGTGCAGAAATAACTAATCCATATTTAATGATAACATGCTTAAAAATATTAAGATGTTTCATATGCTGGTCAATTGATGAGGAGAAAATTAAAACATCATCAATATAACAAAAGGAGAATTCTGTATATGGATTGAAAATATCATTCATAATATGCTGGAATTCAGATGGTGCATTTTTTAATCCAAATGGCATAACATTCCATTCAAAATGCCCAAAAAGTACTGTAAAAGCAGTTTTATATCTATCCTGTTCAGCAATTTGGACTTGCCAATATCCTGATTTCATGTCAAAATTTAGAAAATATGACTGCATCCTGGAGACGATCTAAAAGATCTTTTTTATTTGGAACTGGATACCTTATCCATTGTAAGGCTTCATTAAGAGGTTTATAGTTTATGACTAATCTTGGCACACCTCTTTCTATCTCTGCATTTTTATTCACATAAAAGGCAGTACAACTCCAAGGAGATCTACTAGGGCGAATAAGCTTTTTCTGGAGAAGAGTATTAATTTCTGTTTTACACAATTCTAAGTACTCTTTTTTCATTTGACTTGGTCGAGCGCGAGTAGGGATTTTCCGCTCATCATAGCCGGGTTCATAAGGCAAAGAAACAATATGTTTCTTCCTATCCCAAAAAGCATTTGGAATGTCACTACAAATTTCATCTTTGAATTCTTGTTCAAGAGATTTAATTTTTTGCTGGAAAGAAGACTGTTGAAGTCTTTGTTCTGTAGTAAGAACACAAATTTCTTTTTGTAAGAAATTAATTTGTTTTTCTTTAAAATTAACTAGATCTTTAATCTAATCTAACTCCTTCGTATAAGGTTTTGTTATAAACTCAAAAATAATCTTTTGATTATTTAGGGTTGTGTGGATGCCAATTGAGTCTATTTTAGTAATTTGCATTAATAAACACAGAAAAGGTATTCCAAGAATTATGGCTTGAGACATGTTCTTAATAAGAACAAAAGAAGTAGGAAGACATAATCCTTGATTGCAAATTAAAACTTCTGGAAGTTTATACTGGATATACAATGAATTACCACTTGCACTTGTAAGTGATTGAGTTGTTTTATGAAAGTACTTAGTAGGAATTAATCCTTCCTGAATACAATTCATATCAGCACCACTATCAACAAGAGCAATGGCATCTTTTATGATAAAATCGGGTTTTATCATAAAGGTAATTCTGATATACCATTTTTGAAAGGTTACTGTATTCATGAGCATGAGATAATCAAGGTCCTTAGAATCTGGAGTGGCCTTGGAAGTGGATTCATTGATAATAAGCCCTTGTTCTTTATTTTGTAATTGCCTATTAATCTTCTTTATTACAGAATTAATAGCAATATTGGAAGTTTGTAAACGTTTAATTTCAATTTTTAAAGCATTAACTTCCATATTTAAATCCTGGATTGTTATGGGTTTTTCTTCAGAAGTATTTTTAACTCTATTATAAACTTCTTTCATACTGTAATGTTTTGGAGGTAAAATTTCTTCTTTTTTATGCTGTTGGTAACATAATTCAAGAAATTTTAACTTCATTTCTAGATCTATGATTTGTTCAGCAATATTCAACATATGCTGTTGATCATCTGTAAGGACATTAATACTAGGACCACTAACATCAAGTCCATTCATCTCAACTATTGCTTTCCAATAGTTAGCTTCCTCAGTAATTTGATTTATTTGTGGTTTACAGGCACAAATTTATGGAGAGGATTCAGTGTCAGTACTAGAGGATGATGAATACATGGCTGCAATACCATCATCTGAAGTAGTATCTGAATCAGAATCTTCAGAAATAATTTGGAGAATTTGTTGCTGGGCTTCATCGTCTAAAGCTAATTCATTTAATTTCTGTTGTATTTTAGCTTTACAACGATTAGCATAGTGACCTATCTGGCCACATTTGTAACATTTAACTGTAGTCTTGTCCTTCTGGGGATAAGGTTTCTTCTGTTTCCCTTTGGCTTTAGAAGGATGAGTTTGCTGGACTGGTTGTTTATAATATTTCTTTTTCCTGTATTTTTTGGAATAATCTTTTGGAGATTTTCCATACTTATGTTTTTTATGTTTATGTTTGGATGGATACTGAAGTTTAGTATCATAGGCAAACTGTTCACAAAATTCACCTAATTCATTATGACTTTGTTTTTTCATTTGATTCTATAATTTTAGATCATTGCATAGGGCAAGACCTTCTTCTGTAACAATTCTTATGAGTTGTCCATAAGTGTAGTCTGAATAAGGAATAGACATTTTACTATGCTTATCCCTTAATTTTTTCCTGATTCTTTCAGCAAAGAGGGTAGGAAGACCATCAATGAACTTGGCTTTCCAATGTTCACTATTGGCGTCAGATCGTCTTACTACTCTCATCATGAACACATCTTTATACCATCTAAAATGAGATAAAGATGGACATCTTAAATTCTGTAAAAGTTCTCTACTCCTATCTTCTAAACCATCAGGAGAGGCTCCTACAAAATGGGGTAGAATGGTATTGATAAGAGTATAAACAGCGTCCTATTCAGATTGAACAGTTCCTATTAAGGGATCTGTAATTCTTTTAAATGCTGTAAGAATTTCTGCTTGTTGAGTATCTGTAATAATATTATCCCACCATCCTTTAAGGATGCCAGTGAAACCATTAACTAAGAAGTCATCATTCTCATTCTGTTTGCAAATTGTTGAATACATGATCATTTGATGTAATAACTCAAATATCTGATATTCTGAAAGGCCATCTATGTTCCATTCATAGATAGTTTTTCCATGATAGGATTTTTGTGTCTGTAAAAAATCTTCTTCATAGAGAATATCCATAGGAGTGCTCCGAGGATAAAAATGTAGTGTTGGAGCAGTCCTATGATTATTTCTTGAAGATTCTCCATAATGAACTTTATTTATGGAGGTTGGATTATTCTGGAAAACATTTTCAATTTCTGAAATTTGTGAAATTGTTAAATTTTCTTCTTCTGGAATATTTTGTCGAGATAACATATTAATTGAGGAGGATTCTCCTATTTTAAGATTTTTGATCTTATCAACTAGAGTATCCATAAATTCTGTATCTTTTTTAGTAGAAGTCAATTTGAATTTAGTTACTTCTAAAGGAGGTTTGATTGTTACTGGAATAATTTCATATTTAACCTCAGATTTTGGCTGTAAATGACAACCGTCCTTTATATGATTAACAGTTTCTTCAATTCTAGTAATTTGTTTGCCAGCTATTTGGCAAAACAAATTTGTATAATTATGCTGTTTTAGAATAGGAATTAAATCTTGTACAAGAACTGGATCCCTATTCTGAGATTTGTGAGGTATTTCCATATAAGCAGCAATAGACAAAGGTTTTGTACACGTACCACTACTTACAGATTGTAACTCCAAAGGTTGAGTTGGCGGATGGATAGACACAATGTTTTTACCATCTGTGCTAACCCAAGTTTGCTGAATTTGCTCAATAATATTTATTTGAGATTCTGTAGGGATTATGTGTTCAACATACCATCGAGGAAAAGACTGGATTATCTGATGTTGTTCCAAATATTCATAATACTGAAGTTTATATTGTTCTAACTGGAAAGGAGTATGGAATTTAAAATACCATTCCCTAAATGTTCTGTATTCTTCTTTCTGTAAGTCCTTATTTAGGGCTAATCGGATTTTACTACATGGTGTAAAATCCATTAAAGTTCAAAGTTCATGTCACTAGCTGTAGGGCTATAAGGCCTTTCTTGCCTTCTGGATTCATAAATACCATGTGGTATTTGGTTTTCTGAAAATTGTACCCCTTGAACTATAGGATCTGGTTCAAGTTGGGTATCACTAGGAGGTCTGGATTGTTGTCTTATAGACTCAGCTGGTTCAAAATAAGACTGTCTAGACGACTCAGGCAGATCTACTCTGTATGATGGAGCAGTTCTATAACTGGTACTAGACATACTTCTGGAAAGAGATCTTGGTGGTCTCTTAAAGGTAAGGAAAACGTTTCCTCCTTGTGTCTGGATAACCTCATCTAAGGTTTGCTAAATAAGTGGCCTAGCTGAAACAGCTTGGTTAATCTGCCATCTTTCTGGAAACTTGATTTCTTCCTAAGGTATCATTTTGGGTATTGCTACCTAACTACTGTAAAGGTTTGTGTCTATGAGGACTGTGTGTCCTGCTGGACTTTGTTTCCTAATGTAAGGATTTAAAGTTGTTAAAACCTTAAGGTAAATTCTAGAAATTACCGCATAAGGTGCTGATCCTGGAAGATATTCATAACCATTGGACAACACTCTGAGTTCTAAAACTTTAGATAAGTTTGCATCAGAGAGTGCTATACTTAAATTTGGATAAATATCAAAATATATTGGACCATGCGAGAGACTGGTTTCTATAGCTCCCACAAGTGATGCTTTCCAATCTGTGCATCTTCCATCTCTTAGTGTACACTGGAGATTGGTATTCTGACCTAAAAGTGTCAAGGGCTTGAAAGCAATCTGAACGAGTCCTACATGGACATACTTGTATTTCTGTATAAAAGGATATAAATCCTGGAAATGAAGAAGATATATTATCTCATCATTATCTTTGGCCGATGCATAGCATGTTCAAATGTTTTGATTATTTTCTTACTGGAAAAGTCAAAAGTTCCTATCTTATAGATAGTGTCTGGTTTGACCTTAGGGATAGTCCACTTATCAAGGGCTTCCTTAACATCTTGGTAAGCAACAAGTTCTCGGGCTTCTGATGTAGAATCTCTCAGACAGATAATCAGATTTGCCACTGAGGCTACTTCTTCCGTAGGTTCAATACTCATGTTTGGACAACTGTGACCATATATGACTAATTAACATAAAATAAAACTAACTATAATTAATATTAAACTTGGCTCTGATACCAATAATGGTGCTTGACACAGGGCAAAGCTAGCACGTCTGTCAACGACTTACGTGATCAAATGACCTAACCGCAATCACTGTTAATGGTCTGACACTACGCGACTTGGGTGACGTCCCACTAACCTGGCTCTATACTACCCATCATTAAGCACTAACCTAGGAATAACATTTATTATAGTTTTATTTTATTTTATTTTAATTATGCCGTATATGGTCTCATGATTTACTGTGCTGGAGAGGGAAGCCGAATGGCCGTAGCCAACAGGAAAATCTGTTCGTTGAGTTGTGTCTGGACTTGTGTAATCTTTTGATTACAGGTTTCTAATTCTTGGAGAGCCCAAGCATCAGTAGGCCAAATGGATAAATAATATTCAATATTATTTTTTCTTATTAGATAATAATCTAAAATCTCATTTAATATAGACAGAGAATATACAGACATGCATTAAATAAATGAAGAAAAGAAATACTTACAACCAATACTTACTTCAATACAGCAAACTTTTATTATAATACTTCACAAACTATGAGAAGAGTACACACTGAAAGAGAGAGAGAGAGAGAGAGAGAGAGAGAGAGCAGAATATGAAACTGAGAAACTAAAAATATTAATGCATGCCTACAACAAGGGTGTGGCATCCCTTAAATAGAAAAATAAAAATAAAGGGATAAGATTAAGTGAGACAAGTGGCGTGTCCTGAATGGTGGTGGAGTCGAGCATCTTATCTCCTTGGATTCCCTTATCTAGAATAGTGTCGGTAGATGGACAGCTGGAGGATAAGGCACATGAAGGAATCTGCTTTTGGTCGAAAGCTCTTTTGGCATTTTGTTAAGCTATAAAATTGCTTTGTCGTAGCATTATACTGGAAAGTGATGCTGAAGAAATGGGAGACAAAGAGGCAAATTATTCCTCTTTTCCTTTTCCTTTTTTGTCTTTTTCTTAACTCATCTTGTCGGCAATCATGCTTGTGAGAGAGTCCCAGAAGTCACCAAAATTGGGATCGGCTTCAGCTTTGGCTGGATCTTGTGATTCACCGGCTAAAACAGTGAATTCATTTTCATTCTCATATGAATCAGTATGAGCTTCATCCGCTGGATTGCCATGGCTGGTACCAGATTTCATACTGGTATCATCTTTGGAAAATGACTGGAGAAATTGTTCTTTCATATAGTCCATGCTTTTGATGACTAATTCTTGTTCGGAAAGTGCTGGATATTTTTGCCTTAATTCATTCTGAATTTGGACAAAAGGATTCTGGACTGGTGCAGCTGGGATTAGCTTACGAGTAGCATCCCAGCAGGCCTGAGTATGACCTTTAATTTTCTGGAGCAATTCTTGATGGGGTTTTGGATCATCCATCTTATTCCACCACTTATAAAAGAAAACTCTTTTTAAATGGGGAATTTTGTTCTAGAAATCGCATTGAAAATCCCACTTCCAAATCCATGGAATTCCAAAGCGAATTATAAAATGAACGGTAGATTTGGACATAGATATGTCCTTATATCCTGGAAGGTGGCTGTATGTAATCTGCCATTCTTTGAAAGCATTGTGGACATCTTCTGGAAAAGCATCAATTTGAATACCAAACTTATCCCACCAAACGAGAAACCAGTGTGGGAGATCGTTTTGTAAAAGTTCTGGAAGGACACGAATAAACCAAGAATGGTTCCGAGGGGGATTCATATAAAAGTTCTGGAAGTTGAATAGAAAACAAAATTGAACAAAAATGCAAGTTGCATAAAACTAAAAATGGAAGTTCATTCAAGAAACCACTATACCTTAATGATCTATTTGGCAATTAAATAAAAAAGGATGTTGAATAGAAAAGGAAATTGAATAAAAATGGAAATTGAATAAAAATATAAATGGAAGTCGCATATAATTAAAAATGGAAGTTCATTCAAGAAACCACTATACCTTAACGATCTATTTGAAAATTAAATAAAAAAGGAAGTTGAATAGAAAAGGAAATTAAATAAAAATGGAAGTTGCATAAAATTAAAAATGAAAGTTAATTCAAGAAACCATTATACCTTAACGATCTATTTGGAAATTCAATAAAAATGGAACTTGAATGGAAAAGGACATTGAATAACTATGGAAGTTGAATAAAAATAAAAATGGAAGTCGCATAAAATTAAAAATTGAAGTTCATTCAAGAGACCACTATACCTTAACGATCTATTTGGAAATTAAATAAATAAGGAAATTGACTACAAAAGGAAATTGAATAAAAATGAAAGTTTCATAAAATTAAAATTTAAACTTTCTTCAAAAACCACTATATCTTAACGATCTATTTGGAAATTAAATAAAAATGGAAGTTGAATAAAAATAAAAAGGGAAATTCAATAAAATTAAAAATAAAAGTTCATTCAAGAAACCACTATACCTTAAAGAATTATTTGGAAATTAAATAAAAAAAGGAAGTTGAATAGAAAAGGAAATTGAATAAAATCGGAAGTTGAACAAAAATAAAATTTGAAGTTGCATAAAATTAAAATGGAAGTTCATTCAAGAAACCACTATACCTTAACGATCTATTTGGAAATTAAATAAAAAAGAAAGTTGAATAGAAAAATAAATTGAATAAAAATGGAAGTTGAGTAAAAATAAAATGGAAATTGCATAAAATTAAAAAAGGAAGTTCATTCAAGAAACCACTATACCTTAAAGATCTATTTGGAAATTAAATAAAAAAGGAAGTTGAATAGAAAAGGAAATTGGATAAAAACAAAAATGGAAGTTGCATAAAATTAAAAATTGAAGTTCATTCAAGAAATCCACTATACCTTAACGATCTATTTGGAAATTAAATAAAAAAGGAAGTTGAATAGAAAAGGAAATTGAATAGAAATGGAAGTTGAGTAAAAATAAAAATGAAAGCTGCCTAAAGTTAACAATGGAAGTTAATTCAAGAAACCACTATACGTTAACTATCTATTTGGAAATTAAATTAAAAAGGAAGTTGAATAGAAAATAGAATTGAATAAAAATGGAAGTTGAGTAAAAATAAAAATGGAAGTTGCCTAAAGTTAACAATGGAAGTTAATTCAAGAAACCACTATACGTTAACGATCTATTTGGAAATTAAATAAAAAAGGAAGTTGAATAGAAAATAGAATTGAATAAAAATGGAAGTTGAGTAAAAATAAAAATAGAAGTTCAATCGAGAAACCACTATACCTTAACTTTCTATTTGGAAATTAAATAAAAAAAGGAAGTTGAATAAAAATGGAAGTTGCATAAAATTAACAATGGAAGTTCATTCAAGAAACCACTATACCTTAACGATCTATTTGGAAATTAAATAAAAAAGGAAGTTGAATAGAAAACAAAATTGAATAAAAATGCAAGTTGCCTAAAATTAACAATGGAAGTTAAATCAAGAAACCATTATACCTTAGCGATCTATTTGGAAAGTAAATAAAAAAATAAAGTTGAATAGAATAGGAAATTGAATAAAAATGGAAGTTCATTTAAGAAACCACTATACCTTAACGATCTATTTGTAAATTAAAAAAAAAAAAAAAGAAGAGGAAGTTGAATAGAAAAGAAAATTGAATAAAATTGGAAGTTGAAATTAAATAAAAGTGGAAGTTGCATAAAATTAAAAATGGAAGTTAATTCAAGAAACCACTATACCTTAACGACCTATTTGGAAATTAAATAAAAAAGGAAATTGAATAGAAATAAAAATGGAAGTTGCATAAAATTAACAATTGAAGTTCATTGAAAAAGCCACTATACCTTAACGATCTATTTGGAAATTCAATAGAAAATCAAGTTGAATAGAAAAAAGGAAATTGAATAAAAATGAAAGCTAAATAAAAATTATAATGGAAGTTACATAAAATTAAAAATGGAAGTTCATTCAAGATCACACTATACCTTAACGATCTATTTGGAAATTAAATAAAAAAGGAAGTTGAATAGAAAAGGAAACTGAATAAAAATTGAAGTCAAATAAAAATAAAAATGGAAGTTGCATAAAATTAACAATGGAAGTTTATTCAAGAAACCACTATACCTTAACGATCTATTTGGAAATTAAATAAAAAAGGAAGTTGAACAGAAAATGATGTCATTCAAGAAACCATTATACCTTAACGATCTATTTGGAAATTAAATAAAAAAGGAAATTGAATAGAAAAGGAAATTGAATAAAAATAAAAATGGAAGTTGCATAAAATTAAAGTGGAAGTTTATTCAACAAACCACTATACGTTAACGATCTATTTGGAAATTAAATAAAAAAGAAAGTTGAATAGAAAAGGAAATTGGATAAAACTAGAAGTTGAATAAAAATAAAAATGGAAGTTGCATAAAATTTACAATGGAAGTTCTTTCAAGAAACCATTATACCTTAACGATCTATTTGGTAAAAAAATAAAAAAGAAAGTTGAATAGAAAAGTAACTTGAATAAAAATGGAAGTTGAATAAAAATAAAAATGGAAGTTGCATAAAATTAAAAATGGAAGTGCTTTCAAAAAATCCCTATACCTTAACGATCTATTATGAAATTAAATAAAAAAAAAAATTGACTACAAAAGGACATTGAATCAAAATGGAAGTTGAATAAAAATAAAAATGGAAGTTGCATAAAATTAAAAATGGAAGTTCATTCAAAAAATCACTATACCTTAACGATCTATTTGGAAATTAAATAAAAAAGGAAGTTGAATAGAAAAAGAAATTGAATAAAAACAAAAATGGAAGTTGCATAAAATTAAAAATGGAAATTCATTCAAGAAACCACTATACCTTAATGATTTATTTGGAAATTAAATAAAAAAGGAACTTGAATAGAAAAGTTAATTGAATAAAAATGGAAGTTGAATAGAAAGGAAAATTGAATAAAAATGAAAGTTGCATAAAATTAACAATGGAAGTTAATTCAAGAAACCACTATATCTTAGCAATCTATTTGGAAAGTAAATAAAAAAATGAAGTTGAATAGAATAGAAAATTGAATAAAAATGGAAGTTCATTCAAGAAACCATTATATCTTAACGATCTATTTGGCAATTAAATAAAAAAGGAAGTTGAATAGAAAAGGAAATTGAATAAAAATAGAAGTTGAATAAAAATAAAAATAGAAGTTGCATAAAATTAAAAAGGGAAGTTCAATCAAGAAACCACTATATCTCAACGATCTATTTGGAAATTAAATAAAAAAAAGGAAGTTGAATAGAAAAGGAAATTAAATAAAAATGGAAGTTGCATAAAATTAAAAATTGAAGTTCATTAAAAAAAATCACTATTTTTATTTCACTTTCATTTTTATTCAGTTTCCTTTTCTATTCAACATCATTTTTTATTTAATTTCCAAGTGGATCGTTAAGATCTATTTGGAAATTAAATAAAAAATGACGTTGAATAGAAAAAGAAATTGAATAAAAACAAAAATGGAAGTTGCATAAAATTAAAAATGGGAATTCATTCAAAAAACCACTATACCCTAAACATCTATTTGGAAATTAAATAAAAAAGAAAGTTGAATAAAAATGGAAGTTGAGTAAAAATGAAAATGGAAGTTGCCTAAAATTAAAAATGGAAGTTCTTTCAAAAACCACTATATCTTAACGATCTATTTGGAAATTAAATAAAAAAAGAAATTGACTACAAAAGGACATTGAATCAAAATGGAAGTTGAATAAAAATAAAAATGGAAGTTGCATAAAATTAAAAATGGAAGTTCATTCAAGATCACACTGTACCTTAATGATCTATTTGGAAATTAAATAAAAAAAGAAGTTGAATAGAAAAGTAAATTAAAAATGGAAGTTCATTCAAGAAACTACTATACCTTAACGATCTATTTGGAGATTAAATAAAAAAGGAAGTTGAATAGAGAAGGAAATTTAACAAAAAAGGAGGTTGAATAAAAATGGAAGTTGCATAAAATTAACAATAGAAGTTCATTCTAGAAACCACTATACCTTAAGGATCTATTTGGAAATTAAATAAAAAAGGAAGTTGAATAGAAAAGGAAATTGAATAAAAACAAAAATGGAAGTTGAATATAAAACAAAATTGAATAAAAAAAGAAGTTGAAAAGAAAAGGAAATTGACTAAAAATCGAAGTTGAATAAAAATAAAAATGGAAGTTGCTTAAGATTAACAATGGAAGTTTATTCAAGAAACAACTATAACTTAATGGTTTATTTAGAAATTAAATTAAAATGGAAGTTGAACAAAAATAAAAGTGGAAGTTGCATAAAATTACAAATGGAAGTTGAATAAAAATAAAAATGGAAGTTGCATAAAATTAACAATGTAAGTTCATTCAAGAAACCATAATACCTTAACAACCTATTTGGAAATCAAATAAAAAAAGAAGTTGAATAGAAAAGGAAATTGAATAAAAATGGAAGTTGAATAAAAATAAAATGGAATTTGCATGAAAATAAAAATAGAAGTTCATTCAAGAAACCACTATATCATAACGATCTATTTGGAAATTAAATAAAAAAGAAAATTGAATAAAAATAGAAGTTGAATAAAAATAAATATGGATGTCGCATAAAATTAAAAATGGAGGTTCATTCAAGAAACCACTATACCTTAACGATCTATTTGGAAATTAAATAAAAAAGGAAGTTGAATAAAAATGGAAGTTGCCTAAAATTAACAATGGAAGTTAATTCAAAAAACCATTATACCTTAACAATCTATTTGGAAATTAAATAAAAAAAGGAAGTTGAATAAAGAAGGAAATTGAATAAAAATGGAAGTTGAATAAAATTTAAAATGAAAGTTGCATAAAATTAAAATGGCAATTCTTTCAAAAAACCACTATAATTTAACGATCTATTTGGAAATTAATTAAAAAAGAGGAGTAGAATAGAACATGAAATTGAATAACAGTGGAAGTTGAATAAAAATAAAATGGGAAATTCAATAAAATTAAAAATGGAAGTTCATTCAAGAAAACACTATATCTTAACGATATATTTTGAAGTTAAATAAAAAAGGAAGTTAAATAGAAAAGAAAAAATTGAATAAAAATGGATGTTAAATAAAAACAAAAATAAAAATGGAAGTTGCATAAAATTAAAAATGGAAGTTCATTCAAGAAAACCACTATACCTTAATGATCTATTTGGAAATGAAAAAAAAAAAAAAAAAAAAAAAGTTGAATAGAAAAGTAAATTGAATAAAAGTTGAAGTTTAATAAAAATAAAAATGAAAGTTGCGTAAAATTAACAATGGAAATTCATTCAAGAAATCACTATACCTTAACGATCTATTTGGAAATTAAATAAAAAAATAAAGTTGAATAGAAAAGGAAATTGAATAAAAATGGAAGTTCATTCGAGAAACCACTATACATTAACGATCTATTTGGAAATTAAATAAAAAAGGAAGTTGAATAAAAATGGAAGTTGAATAAAAATAAAAATGAAAGTTGCATAAAATTAACAATGTAAGTTCATTTAAGAAACCAATATACCTTAACGATCTATTTGGAAATTAAATAAAAAAGTAAGTTGAATAGGAAAGGAAATTGAATAAAAATGGAAGTTAAATACAAATAAAAATGGAAGTTGCGTAAAATTAAAAATGGAAGTTCATTCAAGAAACCACTATACCTTAAAGATCTATTTGGAAATAAAATAAAAATGGAAGTTGAATAGAACATGAAATTGAATAACAATGGAAGTTGAATAAAAATAAAAGTAAAAATGGAAGGTGCAAAAAAATAAAATTAGAAGTTTATTGAAGAAAACACTATACGTTAACGATCAATTTGCAAATTAAATAAAAATGAAAATTGAATAGAAAAAGAAATCAAATAACAATGGAAGTTGAATAAAATTAACAATGGAAGTTAATTCAAGTAACCACTATATCTTAGCGATCTATTTGGAAAGTAAATAAAAAAGGAAGTTTAATAGAAAATAGAATTTATTTCCAAATAGATCTTTAAGGTATAGTGGTTTCTTGAATGAACTTCCATTTTTAATTTTACGCAACTTTCATTTTTATTTTTATTTAACTTCCATTTTTATTCAATTTCCTTATGTATTCAATTATTTTTATTTAATTTCCAGATACATCGTTAAGGTATAGTGGTTTTTTGAATTAACTTCCATTGTTAATTTTATGCAACTTCTATTTTTATTCGATTTCTTTTTCTATTCAACTTCATTTTTTTATTTAATTTCCAAATAGATCGTTAAAGTATAGTGGTTTCTTGAATGAACTTCCACTTCCATTTTTATTTTTATTGAACATCAATTTTTATTCAATTTCCTTTTCCATTCCACTTTCATTTTTATTTAATTTCCATATAGATCGTTAATGTATAGTCGTTTCTTGAATGAACTTCCATTTTAATTTTATGCAACTTCCATTTTTATTTTTATTCAACTTCCATTTTTATTCAATTTCTTTTTTATTCAGTTTTCTTTCTTATTTAATTTCCAAATAGATCGTTAAGGTATAATGGTTTCTTGAAAGAACTTCCATTTTTAATTTTATGCAGCTTCCATTTTTATTTTTATTTAACTTCCATTTTTATTCAATTTTCTTTTCTATTCAACTTTCTTTTTTATTTAATCTCCAAATAGATCGTTAAGGTATAGTGGTTTCTTAAATGAACTTCCATTATTAATTTTATGCAACTTCCATTTTTATTCAACTTACTTTTTTATTTAATTTCCAAATAGATCGTTAAGGTATATTGGTTTCTTAAATGAACTTATATTGTTAATTTTATGCAACTTCCATTTTTATTTTTATTCAACTTCTATTTTTATTCAACTTTCTTTTTTATTTAATTTCCACATACATCATCAAGGTATAGTGGTCTCTTGAATGAACTTCCATTGTTAATTTTATGCAACTTCAATTTTTAATTTTATTCAACTTCCATTTTTATTCAATTTCCCTGTCTATTTAACTGCCTTTTTTTATTTAATTTCCAAATAGATCGTTAAGGTATAGTGGTTTCTCGAATGAACTTCCATTTTTAATTTCATGCAACTTCCATTTTTATTTGATTTCCTTTTCTATTCAACTTCCTTTTTTTTTAATTTAATTTCCAAATAGATCGTTAAGGTATAGTGGTTTCTTGAATTAACTTCCATTTTTAATTTTATACAACTTCCATTTTTATTTTTATTGAAGTTCCATTTGTATTCAATTATTTTCTCTCTTCAACTTCATTTTTTATGTAATTTCCAAATAGATCATTATGGTATAGTGGTTTCTTGAATGAACTTCCATTTTTATCCAATTTTCTTTTCAATTCAACTTCATTTTTTATTTAATTTCCAAATAGATCGTTAAGGTAGAGTGGTTTCTTGAACGAACTTCCATTTTTCATTTTATGCAACTTCCATTTTTATTTTTATTCAGCTTTCATTTTTATTCAATTTCCTTTCCTATTCAACTTACTTTTTTATTTAATTTCCAAGTAGATCGTTAAGGTATATTGGTTTCTTCAATGAACTTCCATTGTTAATTTTATGCAACTTCTATTTTTATTTTTATTCTATAGCGGCCCCGGTCTTTTCCCATTTGATTGTTGTATCCGGACTTAAGTTCCGTGGTTTCTGTCGTTATATATTTGTTATTGTCATCCTTTAATTCCTTATTTTTGAGTTATAGGATGTGTTGGGCGGTTTTATTCTGATTTGGTTGGGTTTGGAAACCTAGTGTTGCTGTCAGATTTTTGGACCTTCGCCGAAGCGGAGTTCGTTTCGGCGAGAGTAGAGTTTTGTCTTGTGGCTCGAGCGAGCGAGCTTTCTTTCGCGGCGATTCGTCTAGTATAGACCTCGAAGCATGGTTTCTGCTCGGGCGAGCTTTCTTTTTCGCCGCGGCGTTTTTGAGTCCTTCGCTTTCTGCATTTTGTCGCTCAAGCGTGCTTCTGGGTTGCAGACCTGAAGCATCGTATTGTTGGCTCGAGCGAGCTTTCCTTCGCTCGAGCGAGTATTTCTTGTGTCTGGTCGCTGAGCGACCAAGTCTTCGCTCGAGCGATGTAACGCCCTCAAAAAAATAACATAAAACCCAACAATATAGACATGCATTAATATATAAAAGATCCACGTTCTTCCATTAGCAAAGTTTCCTTACAAAAATATTACATGTTAACAACAAAAGCAAATGCCCTAAGGGCTTACAGCTTTCCAAGTTAACACTTGGTTACAAAAAGATAGAGTGCTAACTCATTTACACATTAAGCCCTTGGCTTGAATTTACATGTAATATATCAAAAAAAGACAATAAAAGTCTGCCCCGCCCCTAGCCTCCCAAGCTATGTCCTTGGAGGTGGCATGCTGCCTGTACCTGAAAATGATGTTCCCATATAGGGTGAGCCACAGCCCAGTAGAAATATACTAAACCAGTTATGAATAATGACTAAAAGATTAACAGTTGATAGATGGTCAACACTTTTACACTCTTTCATAACACATTACAATTCCAAGACTTTCAAGTCTATATTCAATTCACTCTCCATTTTCATTAAATTCTCAATTTATAACTCATGGCTCAGAACCTGGCCACACAACTCATATGAGACAATAACTCATATTAACCACTTACAACTTCATTACTTCCAGATATGCATACTAGCTATATCACATTCCCAAGACAAGCATCTGAGCTCTGTCTCTGAGTCCATCCCTATCTTCTCCCAAACAACATCCGGTTTAGACGTACATCCCTATCTTCCCTAAACATGGAGTACATCCCCTATCTTCTCCAACACAACACAATGCATAAAAACAACAATTATACACATCACAAATCAATACATAAAGTTAATGTATTCTTCAACTGTCATACTCAATGACACATTTCAATGATTGGTTTTAATTTACCTAATCATCATGCATTGTCTACAACAATCAAGACTATCTTCCACCGATAGCCCAAAGCGAGATATTTCTAAGCAGAAAATAAATGCACAATGGATATATAATCAACATCTCAGTTCCACAATTAATTATCCCAATTAATTAATCAATATAATTATAGCATTTTCCATAATTAACATTCAACCCTAAAGGTTCCATTTTCATCAATGATTCCACATTAATCTCATTTCTATGTACCAACCATACATATTGGTTTATTTAAAACAAAACTCCAAAACTTTTATAAAATTGCATAAAAGCCCCAAACTTTCCAAAATTACACAACTATCCCCAACATATCAAAATGTCAAAATTTAAAAGCGAGAATCCATAAAGAGGAGTAGGACATCCCTACCTCAAAGTTTAAGCCCAAAAGGAGATGAAGACCCAAAGATCAAAATGCTCCAAACAGGCTTTTTCAGATTAGATCGAAGCCCCAAGCGACCTCTACCTTTTTAACAAAGCAAGAAGGGTAGGAAATGATCCTAGATAGATCAATCCTTAGAGAGAATGTAAAGTTAGAGAGAAGCTCTCGATCTTGAAGATTGGATCAAAAGTTTATAAAAATCTAACTTAAAACTTCGGCTGTTTGTCCGATATAAATAGGCTCGCTCGGCGAAGACTTGGTCGCTCGGCGACGGAACCTGAAAACCCTAGCTCGAGCCAAGAAGGTCTCGCTCGAGCCAACATCCGAAGCTTCGCTCGGCGAAGAAAGGCTCGCTCGAGCCGAGCTCGACCGCCAGTCTGCAACTAGGCGCGCTCGGCGACAAAGCGCTTCGCTCGGCGAAGATCGAACAGATCGCTCGGCGAAGAAAAGCTCGCTCGAGCGAAGTCATGGTGTTGAGTCGATGCACGAGCCGCGATCGCTTCGCTCAGCGAAGCCACTCGCTCGACCCACGGACACAAAACTCAAACCTCGCTCGAGCGTCCAACTCCTCGCTCGAGCGGAGGACAAAAGTTCTGGGCAGCAACCCTTGGTTCCCAAACACAACCAACCTGTAACAAACTTGCCCAACACATCCTATAACTCAAATACAATATATGAAAGGGCGTAAACAAGACAACAATCCACTACCAACATCCACGGACACATGTCAGGATCACTATACAACAAGGGTAAACCCGGATCGCTATAACCTCCCCCTTAAAGAATTTCGTCCCACGAAATTAAAAACAAGTTTTGAAAAGCAAGCCTTTTCTCCATTCTAAACAATGTCATAACACAACATTTAACAATTCGACCCATTACCAGTCATCCATCTCTTATCAAGAGGCATTTCACAATATACATTTTCAAGCGCATCTATAACATGCATTTTTTTTTTGTTCCACTTTCCAACCATTCTCAATATACATGGTTTCACAAATCATATCATAACGAAATTTCATGATACATCTCCAGTTCTATAATATAGCCAACACATGCAATATTATAATCAATTCTCACATTAAGGCAAGTCTTACACTACTTCCTTAAATCAAAACATATACCATGTCTTACAACTTAAGACACATACAATGTTCTTTAAGTTCAACAAAATTACAAGTTCTCATTACATGACTACAAATCAACAAACAAGTCCGGATATTTCTCGCGGACTTCCAACTCCACGTTCCCAAGTGGCTTCCTCCACTCGTGATGCTTCCACAAAACCTTCACCAAAGGATGGTCTTGCCACGCAGACTTGGTCCGCCTATCCAAGACCGAATCGGTCTCTCCTCATCTGAGGCATCCTCATCTACGTCATCGGTCCAATCCAACACGTGTGATGGATCGCTCATACTTCAAGCATACTCACATGAAACACGTCATGAACTCAGGACAAGCTGTGGCGGCAAAGCTAAGCGGTAAGCAACCTCGCCAATCCTCTCAAGGATCTCAAAGGACCAATATACCTAGGGATAACTTTCCTCTCTTCCCAAACCTCATCAATCCCGCCTAGGTGATATCTTCAAAAGACATGATCACCTACCTCAAACACCAACGGTCTCCTCCTACGGTCGACATAAGATTTCGGCGACTACGAACGTAACAAGCCTCTTACGGATAAGCTCAACTTTTTCCGTCGTCTCCCTAACCAATTCCGGACCCAACAAAGGTGTATCACCCACCTCGGCCCAACAAACCGGAGACCTACAAGGTTGGCCATACAAGGCCTCAAACGGTGCCATACCGATGCTAGACTGATAACTGTTGTTGTAGGCAAACTCCACCAATGGCAAGTGCCTTTCCCACGTCCCACTGAAATCAAGGACACAACCCCGAAGCATATCCTCAAGGATCTGAATAGTCTTTCGGTGCCCGTCGATCTGAGGGTGATAAGTCAGACTAAAGGTCAACTTAGTGCCCAAAGCACTCTGCAAACTCTGCCACAACCTAGCGATAAAGCGAGGATCTCTATACGAGACGATCGTCCTTTGGGACCCGTGCAATCTCACTATGTCCCGGATATACAAGTCGGCAAGATGATCTACGAATCTCTCACGCATAGGAATGAAGTCGCCGACTTAGTCAACGGTCTACAACCACCCAAATAGCATCACTACCCGGCGAGTCCTCGGAAGACCTACAACGAAGTCCATAGTGACATGCTCCCACTTCCACTCGGCAATAGGCAAGGGTTGCAACAAACCCGGCCTCGATGCTCGGCCTTCACTTGGCGACAAGTAAGGCACTTAGAACCTGACGCCACATCTCTCTTCATGCCTCGCCACCAAAAGCTGGCGACTCAAATCTGATACATCTTAGTACCTCCGGATGCACAAAGCGCGAATGATGAAACTCTCGGAGTACCTCCTCTCGGCAAGACTCCGGCACAAACAAACGGTCTCGGTATCTCACACTCAAGTCGGGATACACCGTCAAACCCCTCTCAACATTCCCACTGGAGATCTTCCCTCTGAGGGATTCTACCTCAAGGTCACCTCTCTGTGCTTCTAACACTCGAGTCACAAGTGTGAAGCGCAACAACAGTAAAACAAGGTCATGATCTCAACGGATTCGCCCAGAAGCAAATCGAACTCGCCAAGTGCCCCCAACATCTCCCACTCTTGGATGGCTACACAAGCTACATCACTAATGGATTTTCTACTAAGAGTGTCGGCCACAACATTGGCCTTCCCTGGGTGATAATGCAACTCGAAGTCGTAATCCTCAATAAACTCCATCCATCTCCTCTGCCTCAAATTCAAGTCCTTTTGTGAAAAAAGATATTTCAGACTCTTATGATCCGAGAACACCTCGAATCTCTCACCATAAAGGTAGTGCCTCCAGATTTTCAAGGCAAAAATCACAGCCGCTAACTCTAGGTCGTGTGTAGGATAATTCTTCTCATGTATTTTTAACTGACGTGAGCCATAAGCTACCACTTTCCCCTCCTGCATCAACACACAACCCAAACCCTCTCGTGAGGCATCACAATAGACTGCATAACCCAACCCTCTCTCCGGAATAATCAAGACCGGAGCCGTGGTCAATCTAACTTTCAACTCCTGAAACGACTTTTCACAAGTCTCATTCCATACAAATTTGACTTCTTTCCGAGTCAACCTAGTCAACGGCGAAGCTAACCTGGAGAAATCTTTCACGAACCGCCGGTAATACCCAGTAATCCCGAGCTGCGGATCTCAAACACACTCTTAAGGCATGCCCAATCTTGCCTTGCCTCGGTCTTGGATGTATCAGACACCCTTCCCAAAACCACATGGCCTAAGAACTTGACTTCTTTTAGCAGAACTCGCACTTCCCAAACTTGGCATACAGTCTATGGGCTCTAAGCAACTCAAGCACCACTCTCAAGTGTTCCTCGTGCTCCTCCTCTGAGGGTGAATAGATAAGAATGTCGTCCACATAAACGACCACAAAAGCGATCCAAGAATTCCGGAAGATCCGGTTCATCAAGTCCATAAAAGGCCGGTGCATTGGTGAGCCCAAATGGCATCACCGAAACTCATAATGGCCATACCGTCTGGAATGCCGTCTTCGAAATATCCTCCTCTCTGTCCCTCAACTGGTGGTAACCCGATCTCAAATCTATCTTAGAGAAACAACGTGAACCCTTCAACTGGTCAAACAAATCATCTATACAGGGCATAGGGTATTTATTCTTAACCGTAGCCCGATTCAACTTCCGGTAGTCGATACACAACTTCAAGGCACCGTCTTTCTTCTTAGCAAAGAGGGCCGGTGCTCCCCACGGCGAAACGCTAGGGCGAACGAAGCCCTTATCTAACAATTCTTGGAGCTGAACTTTCAACTCAATCAACTCTGTTGGGGCAAAACGATAAGGTGCCATAGAAATCAGCGCCGTGCCGGGCACTAAATCAATAGAGAACTCTATCTCTCGGTGAGGTGGCAAATCAACGAGATCCTCGGGAAAGACGTCCGAGTACTCACAAACTACCCTTGGCAACTCATTCTGGGTCTCATCACACTCACCATTTTCAAAACTAGCAAGTAGACTACTAAGTTCATTCCGCCTTTGGGGACCGCACCCCTGTGGCACAACACTACCAACTCGGTCTCCTAAGAAATGGAAAAACTCCCCGCTCACTGTACAACAAGTAACCCTCTGGCGGTAGCAATCAATCCTGACCCGGTATATGGCGATAACGGTCCATACCTAAAATAACATCAAAGCCCTTCATGGGCATAACTACAAATGGAAGCGGAAGTCGATGATCGTAACCTCTATATCACAACCTCTACATCCGTGCCTCAAAATTAACTCACCCCCAATAGGTGACACAACGCAAATAGGAGATGCTAAAAGTGCTAACTCCAGTTCCAACACAGATGCAAATCGTGAGATACAAAAGAATGAGATGCACCCGTGTCAATCAACACTCTAGCAACCGAGTTGCAAAACAAGAAGGTACTTCTCACTACTGATGGAGCTGGTACTAAATCTGTGACAAGCATACCACGCCTGTGGGACCACTGGTCCACTGCTCACCCCTAGGAGCATATGATCTTTGTCTTGTTGGGATAATGGCTCCGGATTGGCCCTCGAGGCTGCCTGAGATGGTTTGAAATCCTGCGTCTGCCTAGAACCAGACGTTCTGAAGTGGCACTCAAGCGTGGGCGAGAACCTCTTGAGTGCCCAGTGTCCCTGCGATAACGGGACAAGTGCCCCCTGCATAAACTTTGACCACAGGGCTGGTGAAGAAGATCTGACCCTCGACCTCCGCCATTCTGAACAAGCTGAAGCCTTGTGACCGGTGGCCACACTTGTAACAAGTAAACTCTCACTGTTGCCCTCGGGCCTACACTCGGTCTTGGGAAAGTCGACCTAGAAACTCCACCACGAGGCTGGCGAGGGTTATAACCCCTCTGTCTCCTACTATCATCCATCGACTCCTCTTGGAGCCTTTCTGCCCTTCCTCCTCTTCCTGCATCATAATCTCAGTATGAGCTGCAGCATCAACCAGTCGCCCATAATCCCGAAACATAGACCCCACAATTTTCAACTTGAGGCCGCGCCTCAACTTCATCTCCAACTCAATGCAGGCGTTCCTCGGGCGCCACCAATTCAGTGCAAACTGGACAAACTAGTGAATGAGGCCTCAAACTCGGCCAGCGATAAAGCTGATACCTTGGTGGCGAGGCGATCTCTAACTTCTCTGAGCAATAGGAGACAAGAACTTCTCTGGCGTCAACAAATGCCTTCCAAGTACCCCCAATACGACCCTTGGTGAATTTCCACCTCTGACCCGCATCCCCTTTCAGCTGGAAAGATGCCAAGGTCACCTTGATGCCGTCTTGATGCCTAGCATCTCAAGCGTCTTCGTTATGCATTGAGCCATTCATCAGCTTTAAGCGGCTCTTTTGGATCACCCACAAATTCATCCGGATTAGACTTGAAGAACTCCCTCTTCAGAAAAGAAGGTCCTGCATCTGCAACAACAACCTGAGCCTGATTCTCCGCTCTGAGAATGCCTACCGACTCCCTGAACGCTCCTGCTATCTCTCGGGCTAGAGCGCCCATAGCCTGCTGGCCTACTGGCTCGGACACATTGGCCTGACCAACCCCTTCCTGAGCTGCCGGAATCTCATCCGGTAAAGGCATTTCCTGCCTCCTAGGCCTACCACGCCTTCCACCTCTTCCTCGTCCTGACATCCTAATAAAGGTAACACAGAACGTTAGCACATTTATAAGCGTGCCAAAACTAAACACTCACGTCCTAATGCATGGACAACTGTAATTCACTCCACATAAGCACATAAACACATAAGCACTTACGAATTTCATTTATGGATAATGATAGTCCCGAGGCGTTACTAGAGTTCCGGTCAGAAACAGCATTGATCAAGTGCTTTTCCAACAAGACTCCCAGAAACCCAAGGATCCAATCAACATCCTAGAAATTAAATCCCATACCCAAATAATCACATAAGCACGTTATCAATTAAACACATGGCATATGACACTATACTAGGTCTCTATCAAGCGAGACAAACCCATTGTGATCCTAATCACTTCCCACGTACCCAAAGTATTCGAACCCGGTACGCTCTGATACCAAGTTGTAACGCCCTCAAAAAAATAACATAAAACCCAACAATATAGACATGCATTAATATATAAAAGATCCATGTTCTTCCATTAGCAAAGTTTCCTTACAAAAATATTACATGTTAACAACAAAAGCAAATGCCCTAAGGGCTTACAGCTTTCCAAGTTAACACTTGGTTACAAAAAGATAGAGTGCTAACTCATTTACACATTAAGCCCTTGGCTTGAATTTACATGTAATATATCAAAAAAAGACAATAAAAGTCTGCCACTTCTAGCCTCCCAAGCTATGTCCTTGGAGGTGGCATCTTTACTGAAAATGATGTTCCCATATAGGGTGAGCCACGGCCGGAGAAATATACTAAACCGATTATGAATAATGACTAAAAGATTAACAGTTGATAGATGGTCAACACTTTTACACTCTTTCATAACACATTACAATTCCAAGACTTTCAAGTCTATATTCAATTCACTCTCCATTTTCATTAAATTCTCAATTTATAACTCATGGCTCGAACACGCCACACAACTCATATGAGACAATAACTCATATTAACCACTTACAACTTCATTACTTCCACAGATATGCATACTAGCTATATCACATTCCCAAGACAAGCATCTGAGCTCTGTCTCTGAGTCCATCCCCTATCTTCTCTCCCAAACAACATCCGGTTTAGAGGTACATCCCTATCTTCCCCTAAACCGTGAAGTACACCCCCTATCTTCACCAACACAACACAATGCATATAAACAACAATTATACACATCACAAATCAATACATAAAGTTAATGTATTCTTCAACTGTCATACTCAATGACACATTTCAATGATTGGTTTTAATTTACCTAATCATCATGCATTGTCTACAACAATCAAGACTATCCTCCACGATAGCCCAAAGCGAGATATTTCTAAACAGAAAATAAATGCACAATGGATATATAATCAACATCTCAATTCCACAATTAATTATCCCAATTAATTAAACAATATAATTATAGCATTTTCCATAATTAACATTCAACCCTAAAGGTTCCATTTTCATCAATGATTCCACATTAATCTCATTTCTATGTACCAACCATACATATTGGTTTATTTAAAACAAAACTCCAAAACTTTTATAAAATTGCATAAAAGCCCCAAACTTTCCCAAAATTACACAACTATCCCCAACATATCAAAATGTCAAAATTTAAAGACAGAATCCATAAAGAGGAGTAGGACATCCCTACCTCAAAGTTTAAGCCCAAAAGGAGATGAAGACCCAAAGATCAAAATGCTCCAAACACCGACTTTTTCAGATTAGATCGAAGCCCCCGACGACCTCTACCTTTTTAACAAAGCAAGAAGGGTAGGAAATGATCCTAGATAGATCAATCCTTAGAGAGAATGTAAAGTTAGAGAAGCTCTCGGATCTTGAAGATTGGATCAAAAGTTTATAAAAATCTAACTTAAAACTTCGCTGCTGTCGGCGATATAAACAGGCTCGCTCGAGCGAAGTCTTGGTCGCTCGTGCGACAAGACACAGAAAACACTAGCTCGAGCCAAGAAGGTGTCGCTCGCGCCAACATCGAAGCTTCGCTCGGCGAAGAAAGGCTCGCTCGAGCGAGGCTCGACCGCCAGTGCAACTAGGCCTTGCGCTCGGCGACAAAGCTGCCTTTCGGCGACAAAGCTACAGATCGCTCGGCGAAGAAAAAGCTCGCTCGAGCGAAGTCATAGTGTTGAGTCGATGCGAGCCGATCGCTTCGCTCGAGCGAAGCCACTCTGGCTCGACCCACCAGACACAAAACTCAAATCTCGCTCGAGCGACCAACTCCTTGCTCGAGCGAAGGACAAAATTTCTGGGCAGCAACCCTTGGTTCCCAAACACAACCAACCTGTAACAAACTTGCCCAACACATCCTATAACTCAAATACAATATATGAAAGGACGTAAACAAGACAACAATCCACTACCAACATCCACGGACACATGTCCGGATCACTATACAACAAGGGGTAAACCCGGGATCGCTATAAGCGAGCCTGTCCAGTTTAAATACGCAGCAGCGGTTTTTAAAATGTTTTTTTTCACATCTTTTGATCATAAAACCCTAGTTCCGAGTTCTCTCTTTCTCCACTCACATTCTCTCTTAGATTTCATCTCTTTTTAGGGTGTTTCTACCATAGGTTCTTTATTAAAAAGGTAGAGTGGGTTGAGGGCTTCGTTTTAATCTGAACGTTTAGCGGTTTGGAGCACTTTTGGACTTTGGGTCGTCATCTTCGTCTTCTCCATTCGGGTTATTTACTTCGAGGTAGGGATTTCCTACTCCATCTCATAAGTTTTGTTCTAAGTTTTGGTATTTTGATATGTTGGGGGTATTTTGGTAGTTTTGGGAAAAACCCTAGTTGTTTTAATAAATTAATTTGTATAATTAATTTAAGGAGAATTGAGGAATTTATTGATTTAATGGTGTAGTTGGATAATTTAAATCACTTGCCTATTGAATTGTTGTTATATTTATTTCCAGTATAGAAATAACTGTTTTGGGCTATCGGTGGAGGATAGTCGTGATTGTTGTAGATATTGCATGTGGATTAGGGATAACTGAAACTAATCACATTGGTTAAGTCATTAATTTTGACTATTGAATTAATACAGAAAATACGTATATTGATTGAGCATTGCATTTGCATATTGTGTGGGAGGAGATAGGAGATGTACTCCACGGTTTAGGGGAAGATAGGAGATGGACCTCTAAATCGGATTTTGTTTGGGAGGAGATAGGGGATGGACTCCATTAGCATCACTATTATGTGTGCTTATTGATATTGAAGTGTTTTTACATGTTATTGATACAGCACTAAAATGTGTATCAAACGGGAAGTATGAAGTGTTTTGATATGAGCCTGAGTCTCATTTGTTTTGTTGATATTGGAAGTAATGTGAATATGATATATAGTTCACTGTTGTAAGTTTGGCCAGGTTCTGAGCCATATTGATAATAATGGAAAGTGAAACGTATCATAGACATTAGTGTCATGAGACTATATAATGATATAATTGATTATCTTGGTTAACCATCTATTGAATGCTATTGCTTTATTCAATGCTTATATTTGGTTTAGTATATTTCTACTGGGCTGTGGCTCACCCTATATGGGAACATCATTTTCAGGTCCAGGTGATAAGCTACCTCCAAGGACTTAGCTTGGAAGGATTTGGATCTTGAAGACTATCTTTAGTTATTTGTTTTTTATTTGATAGTACATGTAAACATTCATGCCTAGGGCTTTATTTGTATTTGAGTTAGAACTCATATTTTTGTGTCCAAGTGTTGGCTTGGAAAGATGTAAGCCCGTAGGGCATTTAATTTGATGTTACATGTAATGCTTTTATTTAGTAATACTCTGATGAATGAGACAATGAATTGTTTTCTTTTAATATTGCATGTCAATGATATATATATATATATAATGGGTTTATTTTGAGGGCGTTACAACTTGGTATCAGAGCGTACCGGATTTGAATACTTTGGGTACATGGGAAGTGATTAGTATCACAATGGGTTCGTCTCGTTTGATAGAGACTTAGTGTACTGTTATATGCTTATATGAGAACATGTTTATGTGATTATGTGGGTATGGAACGTAGTTTCGAGGATGTTAATTGGACCCTTAGGTTTCTAGTAGTCTTGTTGGAAAGGCACTTGATCAATGCTGCTTCCAACCGAAACTATAGTAACGCTTCGGGACTATTATCATTCAGGAATAAAATTCGTAGGTGCTTATGTGATTATGTGCTTACGTGGAATGAATTATTGTTGTCCAATGCATTAGGACGCGAGTGTTTAGCTTCGGCACATTTATTAATGTGCTAACGTCTTTGTTTCCTTTATTAGGATGTCAGGACGAGGATGAGGACGCGGTAGGCAGGGTAGGCCGGGTAGGCAGGAGGTGCCTGTGCCAGAGGAGATTCCGGCGATTCAGAGGAGTTGGCGAGCCAATGTGGCCAAGCGATGAAGCGAGCTATGGGCGCTTTAGCGAGAGATAGCGAGGGCATTCGAGTCGATGAGGCATTCTCAGAGCCGAGAATCAGGCTCAGGTTGTTGTTACGGATGCAGGACCTTCCTTTCTGAAGAGGGAGTTTGTAGACGTCCCCGAATGCATCCCGGGGGAAGGGAGCGCGAGTCCCCCGTTACAGTTCGATATTGGGTCGCTTCTGATTCGAAGGACTCAAATGTCACGGTTCTTAATCTTGAACCAAAGAGTCCAAATCGGCAAATCGTTTTGAAAAGCGATTTTTGAAAGAAGTGCCAAACATGGGTGCTTTGCGGAATCTGAGTCGCCACCTAAATATTTTAAAATGGAAAATTTAGGAAACCCTAACTTCGGTGCCAAAGGCCGCGTGTCCGTCATCACCAAAGTTGGCTCGGGAACTTGGAGTACGATTGGGAAGGTCACATCGTGAGCACCCCGCTTCGCCGATCAAAGACCGGCCTCTACTAACCATGATATCTTATTTTGAAAACATTGTGAGTTCTTATTCCGGTTATTAGCCTAGGTTACTACGTGATGCGCACATCATACAAGTATAGACTGAATCGCCTGAATTGGAACAAAACATTTCATGCTTGTTTGTTTGAAAATGATTTGATGGTGCTACTCGCAGGTAGGCTAAGACGCGGATTTGCCACCCTCGGGTGGGCTTAGAACACATGATTTTGCCACTATCTAGTGGGCTTAAAACAAACATTTGATTAATTGTCCCAATTCAAATAACTCAACCTCCACCCACAGGCGTTCAAGGCAGTTATATCAAATAAGCACATAGCCTCATGGTAAGCATGCTATTCATGGCAACACTCACACGCGTGCAAGGATGCTAAATCATAAAACTCACCGAGTACTCCAAGCCAAAACAGAAGCTCATTAGAAATCATGCATGATCCTAAATGCACAGAATTGCCTAATGTAACACATGCAAAAATGCAAACTATAGCAGGCTCGGCTATTCTAAACATGGCATATGGAATGCTACAACTAACACGTATTCAATTTGGAATTGAAATACAAATGCAGTTTGTATGATGTGCCGAGCCCAATGCGTGCAAAACAGATGAATGATGCAAACATGCTGTCATACTGTATGCTAATTGAAATATGCCCTATATCTAACCATCATAAGCGGGTAAATAAAAGGGAAGAAAGACGCGGGATTGGAAGACATACATCACACTCACACACCCTTATTTCAATTATGCCCTCAGAGGGTCGAATAAATAATGTCTGATCGAAATGAAAGAATAATACTGATCCGAAATAAAAGAATAATACTGATCAAAATAATCTGATTCTAATTAATTGACAAATTAACTAAGAAAAAGCGTAAAGCGGCATGCAAGCCGGTGCCTCGATTGATGAGTGATGCATGTTGAAGTTGCCTTGCGAAATCCTTTGGGATGCCCCAATTAGCCTCTGTTTGCAATGTTTCTCGAAATCGTGCGGACTCGAAAAGTTCTTGATTCTCCAATTTCTAACAGAGAGCGAGGAAAGGGCATAGCAATGTATTTCACAAATATATGCATGCCTCGATCCTCGTGCCACCAATCACGCATCTCGATGCATGATGGCCGAGGAGCCGAATTGCATAACTCAATATGGGATGAATGCATGTGAATGCTACAACAAAACCTAACTCCATCATGAATGATCCGGAGTGTCGGTGACTTGGGAATTGAGACCCGTTCCGTCACTCGGAGTATGAAACGTGCCTCGTTTCCTGTGCCCGGGCTACTTCCTATCCCGAACACAATGCAATATGCACGATATGCATGAATGCAACTAAAATATGATATAGCATGCACAATGCTATGAAAATGAGATGCCTCGAAATGCGTGCACACGGGCACACGAACCGAGGCGATCATACTAAAGCATGAAATAACATGAAATATGATATACGATGAGACTAAAGTGAGATGCCTTGAAATGCGTGCCCACGAGCACGCGAACCGAGGCGGTGACATATAGACATGAAATGGCATACAGAATGCAAATTGGACTTACACTAACATGAGAGAGCCTCAGCCGCACTCACATAAGAGGCCGTTGGATAAAAATGAAGTGCCTCGAAATACGTGCACACGGGCACGCAAACCGAGGCAAAGGCATACGCAATGCAAATGACATGGAAAATGCAAATTGGGCTTACACTAACATGAGAGGGCCTCAACCGCACTCACATAAGAGGCCGTCGGATAAAAATGAAGTGCCTCGAAATGCGTGCACACGGGCCCGCAAACCGAGGCGATGACACACGGAATGAAATGGCACTCCAAAAACGGATTGGACTTATACTAATGTGAGAGGGCCTCAGCCACACTCTCATAAGAAGCCGGGAGATGAAAATGAAGTGCTTCGAAATACGTGCACACGGGCACGCAAACCGAGGCAATGGTTTTAAAGCATGAAACGACATGCAAATGAGACGTGGCATATGGCATAGGGAAAATGTAAATTTCAGCAGCCAAAATGATGCAAAAACAGCCCCCGAATTATAACAAAATTACACCCGACGCCTGAAATGCTATGCTAAGCACCCGAAATGGCCTACAGCTATGCCAAACATGCGCAGTATGGACATGACATGTAAATACAGATGCTAGGAAGCCCCTAAGATAGCATTTTTCCAGCACAAAGAATGGCCAAAAAACAATCACAAGTATGGCAAAAACAACATGTAAAAAAGGGGGAAAAGAGGGGAATAATGAAGCAAGTGATATATAAAATGCTCAAACTAAAAAACACAGTTCTACAACATTAAAGAGGGACCAAAAATATGCACATTTTCAGTAGATGACATCCCCCAATTCAGTATGTAGATATGCTCAAAATAGCATGCAAAATATGAGCCAACAAAGGCTATAACATGAGGTATCAAAAGGATGCACCAAAAAGCCTAAGACCCTTAACAAAAAATGAAGAATGAGTTATTTTAAGACTCTTTCCAAGCCTGATGAAGGCTCAAAAACAGAAGCATGATGAGCTAGCAAGGCATGCAAAAATAAGGGGGTATAAGAGGGTATAACATGAAGTACCAAAATTATTCACCAAATAGCATAAGACCCTTAACAAAACATGACAAGAAGGAAAAAATAAGGCTCTTTTCAAGCCTGATGAAGGCTGAAATCAGAAGCCAAATAAGCTTAAAAGAGGCATGCAAAATGGGGCCAAAGAGAGGTACAAAGAGAGGCCATGCATGGAGGCCCCAAACAAGATTGATCCCTTCTAAAATGTTGTAGAGGGACCTAAAATAAGCTCAATCTCAGTTAATGTCATGCTCAAAATCAGACTTCAAATAGGCTAAAGAAACCATGCAATTTTACGGTAAATTGGAAGAATTACAAAACAAGTGTATGATAGAACCACCAAACATGGTTGACCCCTTCTTCAATGTTGAAGAGGGGCTCAAAATAATCCCACTCACAGTTTATATCAGGCTCGAAAATGGATCACTCATAATCCAAACAAAGCATGCAAAATATTGGCACAAAGAGTGATATTGAAAGAGGTGCATCATAGAGGTGCCAAACAAGGTTGAGCCCTTCTACAATGTTGTAGAGGGGCTCAAAATAAGCCTAAAATCAGTAGGGTTCAGAGCCCAAAACAGAGAGTAAGTAGGGTAAAGAATTGATGCAAAAATGTGCTCAAAAGGGGGAAATAGTGACTTACCCTTGAAGATCAAGCTTTTGTTGCTTCTTGGCTTCAATTTGTTGCTTCTTAGCCTCTGAAAAATCCCCCTTTGCTGCTGGAATGGAGGTGGTGATGGTGAAGCTTAGGGTTGATGAACAAATGGGCTAGAAACTTGAAGGTTTTTGGAGCTTTTGGAGAGGGAAATGGAGGCAAATGGAGATGAAGTCTTGAGAAGAAATTTGCTAACCCTAACAAAGAAGGAGGTCAGCCCCTTAAATGGGCAAGAAAGGGGTGTAAAAGGAAGGGAAATGCATCCAAGCTTTCCCTCCCAAAATATCCCTCGGAGGCAAAAGATATTTGGAAAAGCAATTTGACAGTAAAAGTGGTCAAAAGCAGAAGCAGTGGGCCAGTGCTTTTCTTGAAGATGGCCACGGCCACCACACCGGCCAGCCACTCCCCATGGCGGCGGCCATGGCCAAAAATGAAGTGAACAATTAATGGCGGCCACCATATTTTGGTGTCCTCCTGTGTGTAGAACAAGACCCCATGGTTGGAATTTGGCAACTCAAAGCAGAGGCACAACATTCAACTTAAAAGAGAGGCTCAAAATGAAAATAACAATTCTTGTGACCACCACTTTTTAGGGTCCTCTCATGTCCCTCATTACAAATATGTAGTTTAAAGAAGAAAATATCCTAGGGTGTTCAACATTAGCAGGAAGTGAGCAAAACGGACGGGAGGAGCGAAACCCTGGTTCTGGAGACAATTGCTGTCCTCCCACCCTCCAGTGATCTTCCTGGTGCTAAAACAGAGGTACCTGCCAAAATTGAACAAAAATTAATGCAAAATGAATGCTCGGGGCCCAAATTACGCAGTTCGGGGTCCCGAAAATGGGCTGTTGGGCATCGGGAGTGGCGTTCGGCCACGAAGTGGGTATCTGAGACCCCAGTGTCCCTCGGTATGGAGTAAATGAGATGCATGCCAAAAACCGGAGAAATCGGAGATGGTTGGGCGGTCCCGAGCCGAGGCACACCGACGGCAGCTCAAAATCGGGAACCGGGCTCCGAAATGGGCAAAATGGCCTACGGCCACGAAATGTAGCCCACGGCCACCGAGAGATAGCCTACAGGACCACTCCCTTCCCTCAGGAAAGAAAACAGAGAAAACCGAGTCTGGTTCGCAAACCGAGGCAAGGCACAGAAGAGAGTTCGGAAGTCCGGAGGCAGGGCGCACGGCCGCGACTCTGAGACTTCTGAACGAGCATAGTATGCAACATCACCAAGCGCTCAATCGGTGACGTCTGAGTCTTAAGGTCGGTCAAAAATGGAGTGTCTACAGAGTTTTTCCAGTCTAATTTGGATGAATTTATGGGTGATCCTAAAGAGCCGCTTAAGGCAGATGAATGGCTCGAACAGACAACGAAGACGTTTGAGATGCTTGGCATCGAAGACGAGGGGTTGAAAGTGACCTTGGCATCTTTCCAGCTGAAGAGGGATGTGGGTCAATGGTGGAAGTTCACTAAGGGTCGCATAGGAGGTACATGGGAGGCTTTTGTGAATGCTTTCCAGGAACGGTTCTTATCTCCAGCTGTTAGGGAGAAGTTGAGAGACCAGTTCTGTCAGTTTAAGCAGTCGAGTTCTTCGGTGGCCGAGTTTGAAATTTGCATTTACTAACTGTCGAGTTTGCACCTGAGTTGGTGGCAACTGAGGAACACCGTTGTATTGAGTTCGAGAAGAAGTTGAGGCGTGGCCTCAAGTTGAGAGTTGGGGAACTATAATTTGGGAGTATGGGCGTATGGTTGATGCTGCAGCCTATATGGAGATCATGATGCAAGAGGAGGAGGAAGGGCAAAAAGGCTCCAAGAGGAGTCAGGATGGCCAGAGTGATGGTAGGAGACAGAAGGGTTTTAACCCTCAGCAGTCTCAGGGTAGCTTTTCTATATCGACTTTTCCTGTGCCGAGTGCTAGTTCGGGGAAAGGTAGCCAGGGAGACATTACCTGTTTCAAATGTGGCCAGCTGGGCCACAAGTCTCAGGGCTTGTCCTCGAGAGGAGAGTCTGAGGCGGCATCATCTTGGCTCGATCTCGAGCGAGTCGAGTAGAGGCCAGTCGCTCTCTTGTTTTCAGTGCGGTCAGGCAGGGCACATGAAAAGGTATTGCACGCAGTTGGGTGGCACTCCTGGTGCATCTGGTTTGAGGCTGACTCAGGTCGTGACCCAGCTCGGTCGGGTCGAGCCGAGGGCCAATCAGAGGCTTCATCGTCGATCTGTCGTGATCTTACACTCCTAGAGGTGAGCAAGTTGATCAGAGGTCATCTGGGCGCGTGTATGCTGTTACCGCGCAGGATCTTGTACCGGCTCCATCTGTTGTGAGAGGTACTTTCTTGTTTTGCAACTCGGTTGCTAATGTTTTGATTGATACGAGTGCATCTCATTCCTTTGTGTCTACTGCATTTGCATCTGTTTTGGAGTTGGAGTTAGCACAGTTAGCATCTCCTATTTGTGTAGTGTCACCTCTTGGGGGTGAATTGATCTTGAAACAAGGAATTAGGGGTTGTGATATAGAGGTCGCCGATCATAGGCTTCCGTTTCCTTTTGTAGTTATGCCCATGAAGGGCTTTGATGTTATTTTGGGTATGGACTGGTTATCGTCATACCGGGCAGTTATTGATTGCTACCGCCAGAGGGTCACTTGTTGTACCGTGAGCGGGGAGTGTTTTCATTTTCTGGGGGACCGGGTTAGTAGTGTTTTGCCACCAGGGTATGATCCGCGAGGGCGGAGTGAGCTTAGTGGTCTACTTGCTAGCTTTGAGAGTGGTGAGTGTGATGAGACCCAGACTGTGTTGCCAAGAGTGGTTTGTGAGTACTCGGATGTCTTTCCCGAGGACCTTGTTGGTTTGCCACCTCACAGAGAGATTGAGTTCTCTATTGACTTAGTGCCCGGCACGGCGCCGATTTCTATGGCACCTTATCGTTTTGCCCCAGCTGAGTTAGTTGAGTTGAAGATCCAACTCTAGGAGTTGCTAGATAAGGGCTATATACGTCCTAGTGTTTTGCCATGGGGAGCACCGGCCCTCTTTGTTAAAAAGAAAGGTGGTGCTTTGAGACTTTGTATAAATTACTGGAAATTGAATTGGGCTACGGTTAAGAATAAGTACCCTATGCCTCGTATAGATGATCTGTTCGATCAGTTGAAGGGTTCCCGTTGTTTCTCGAAGATAGACTTGAGATCGGGTTATCATTAGTTGAGAGTCAAGGAGGAGGATATTCCGAAGACGGCATTCCGTACGCGGTATGGCCACTATGAGTTTCTGGTGATGCCATTTGGGCTCACCAATGCACCGACAGTGTTTATGGACTTGATGAACCGGATATTCCGGGAATTTTTAGATCGTTTTGTAGTCGTCTTCGTGGACGACATCCTTATCTATTCACCTTCGGAGGAGGAGCACAAGGAACACTTGAGAGTGGTGCTTGAGTTACTTAGAGCCCATAAGCTTTATGCTAAGTTTGGGAAGTGTGAGTTCTGGCTAGCAGAGGTCAAGTTCTTAGGCCATGTAGTTTCTGGGGAAGGGGTGTCTGTTGATACATCCAAGACTGAGGCAGTGCAAGATTGGGCCTGACCTAAGAGTGTGTTTGAGATCCATGATTTTACAGGTTAGTTGGGTATTATCGGGTTTGTGAAGGATTTCTCCAAGTTAACCGCCTTTGACTAGATTGACTCGGAAGGCGTCAAGTTTGTAGGGACTGAGACTTGTGCAAAGTCGTTCCAGGAGTTGAAAGTTAGACTGACCACCGTTCCAGTCTTGATTATTCCGGAGAGAGGGTTGGGTTATGCAGTCTATTGTGACGCCTCACGAGAGGGTCTGGGTTGTATGTTGATGCAAGAGGGGAAAGTAGTTGCCTATGGCTCACGTCAGTTGAAAATTCACGAGAAGAATTACCTTACGCATGATTTAGAGTTAGCAGCTGTGATATTTGCCTTGAAGATTTGGAGGCATTATCTTTACGGTGAGAGGTTCGAGGTATTCTCGGATCATAAGAGTCTGAAATATCTGTTCACATAGAAAGACTTGAACTTGAGGCAGAGGAGGTGGATGGAGTTCATTGAGGATTATGACTTCGAGTTGCATTATCATCCGGGAAAGCCCAATGTGGTGGTCGACGCCCTTAGCAGGAAACCTGTTGGTGTCATAGCTAGTATAGCCATCTGGGTGTGGGAGATGTTGGGTGCACTTGGAGAGTTTGATTTGCTTCTGGGCGAATCCGTTGAGGCTGCGGCCTTGCGCAGCCTACACTTGTGACTCGAGTGTTAGAGGCTCAGAGGGGTGACCTTGAGGTAGAATCTCTCCGAGAGAAGATCTCCAATGGGAAGGTTGAGAAGGGTTTGACGGTGTATCACGACCAGAGTGTGAGATACCGAGACCGTTTGTTTGTGCCGGAGTCTTGTCGAGAGGAAGTACTCCGAGAGTTTCACCATTCGCGCCTTGCGGTGCATCCGGGAGGCACTAAAATGTATTGGGATTTAGGTCGCCAGTTTTGGTGGCAGGGTATGAAAAGAGATGTGGCAGCTTTCGTGTCTAAGTGCCTTACTTGTCAGCAAGTGAAGGCCGAACATCAGAGGCCAGCGGGTTTGTTGCAACCTTTGCCTATTGCCGAGTGGAAGTGGGAGCATGTCACTATGGACTTCGTTGTAGGTCTTCCGAGGACTCAGTGAGGTAGTGATGCTATTTGGGTGGTTGTAGACCGGTTGACTAAGTCGGCGCACTTCATTGCTATGCGTGTGAGAGATTCGGTAGATCATCTTGCCGACTTGTATATTCGGGACATAGTGAGGTTGCACGGAGTTCCAGTGACGATCATCTCAGATAGAGATCCTCGTTTTACTGCTAGGTTGTGGCAGAGTTTGCAAAGTGCCTTAGGCACTAAGTTGACCTTTAGCACGGCTTATCATCCTCAGACTGACGGGCAGTCCGAGCGTACTATTCAGATCCTTGAGGATATGCTTCGGGGTTGTGTTCTAGACTTTAGTGGGTCATGGGAGAGGCACTTGCCATTGGTGGAGTTTGCCTACAACAACAGTTTCCAGTCTAGTATCGGTATGGCACCGTTTGAGGCCTTATATGGCTGACCGTGTAGATCTCTTGTTTGTTGGGCCGAGGTGGGTGATGCACCTCTGTTGGGTCCGGAGTTGGTGAGGGAAACGACGGAGAAAGTTGAGCTTATCTGTAAGAGACTTGTTACGACCGAGTCGTCCAATCTTATCTTGAGCCGTGGGAGGAGACCTTTGGTGTTTGAGGTGGGTGATCATGTCTTTTTGAAGATATCACCTAGACGGGGATTGATGAGGTTTGGGAAGAGCGGGAAGTTATCCCCTCAGTTCATTGGTCCTTTTGAGATCCTTGAGAGGATTGGCGAGGCTGCATATCGTTTAGCTTTGCCGCCGCAGTTATCCGGAGTACATGACGTGTTTCATGTGAGTATGCTTCGGAAGTATGAATCAGATCCATCACATATGTTGGATTGGACCGACTTAGAGGTTGACGAAGATGTCTCATATGAGGAGAGACCGGTTTGGGTTTTGGATAGGCGGGATCAAGTTTTGCAAGGCAAGACCACCCCTTTGGTAAAGGTTTTGTGGAAACATCACGGAGTGGAAGAGGCCACTTGGGAGCGTGAGTTGGAAGTCCGCGAGAAATATCCGGACTTGTTTGTTGATGTGTAATCATGTATTGAAATTTCGTAATTTTAATGAACTTTAAGAATATTATATATATGTCTTAAGTTGTAAAACATCGTGAATGTTTTGGTTTAATGGAAGTACTTTGAAACATGCCTCATTATGGAAGTTTATGGTAACATTGCATATGTTGAATATATATTGTAGAATTGGAGTTATATCATGAAATTGAATATGATATGGAAATGGGAATCAGGTGTATTGAAAACTGTTGGAATTGAAAGAAATGCATGTTGATAATGCAAGTTAAAATACGTATTATTTTACTTATTGTGAGATGCCTCTTGATAAGAGATGAAATGACCGGTATTGGGTCAGGTTGTTTATTTTTGAACTGTCATTTTATTGGAATCTGAGAAAAATCTGTTTTTGAAAAACTTATGCTTAATTTCGGGGACGAAATTCTTTAAGGGGGGGAGGTTATAGCGACCCCGGTCTTTTCCCATTTGATTGTTGTATCCGGACTTAAGTTCCGTGGTTTCTGTCGTTATATATTTGTTATTGTCATCCTTTAATTCCTTATTTTTGAGTTATAGGATGTGTTGGGCGAGTTTATTCTGAGTTGGTTGGGTTTGGAAACCTAGTGTTGCTGTCGATTTTTGGACCTTCGCCGGCGAGGAGTTGGTCGCCGAGCGAAAGTAGAGTTTTGTCTTGTGGCTCGAGCGTGGTTTCTTAGCTCGGCGGCGATTCGTCTAGTATAGACCTGAAAGCATGGTTTCTTGGCTCGAGCGAGCTTTCTTTCGCTCGAGCGAGTTTCGAGTCCTTCGCTCGAGCGAGCATTTTGTCACTCGAGCGTGCTTCGTTGCGACACGAAGCATCGTATTGTTGGCTCGGCGAGCTTTCCTTCGCCGGCGAGTATTTCTTGTAATGTCGTCGCTCGGCGACCAAGTCTTCTTCGGCGAGCCTGTCGGTTTAAATATGCGGCCCGGTTTTTAAAACGTTTTTTTTCACATCTTTTGATCCTAAAACCCTAGTTTCGAGTTCTCTCTTTCTCCACTCACCTTCTCTCTTAGATTTCATCTCTTTTTAGGGTGTTTCTACCATAGGTTCTTTATTAAAAAGGTAGAGTGGGTTGAGGGCTTCGTTTTAATCTGAACGTTTAGCAGTTTGGAGCACTTTTGGACTTTGGGTCGTCATCTCCGTCTTCTCCATTCGGGTTATTTACTTCGAGGTAGGGATTTCCTACTCCATCTCATAAGTTTTGTTCTAAGTTTTGGTATTTTGACATGTTGGGGGTATTTTGGTAGTTTTGGGAAAAACCCTAGTTGTTTTAATAAATTAATTTGTATAATTAATTTAAGGAGAATTGAGGAATTTATTGATTTAATGGTGCAGTTGGAAAATTTAAATCACTTGCCTATTGAATTGTTGTTATATTTATTTCCAGTATAGAAATAACTGTTTTAGGCTATCGGTGGAGGATAGTCGTGATTATTGTAGATATTGCATGTGGATTAGGGATAACTGAAACTAATCACGTTGGTTAAGTCATTAATTTTGACTATTGAATTAATACAGAAAATACGTGTATTGATTGAGCATTGCATTTGCATATTGTGTGGGAGGAGATAGGGGATGTACTCCACGGTTTAGGGGAAGATAGGGGATGGACCTCTAAACCGGATTTTGTTTGGGAGGAGATAGGGGATGGACTCCATTAACATCACTATTATGTGTGCTTATTGATGTTGGAGTGTTTTTACATGTTATTGATACAGCACTAAAATGTGTATCAAATGGGAAGTATGAAGTGTTTTGATATGAGCCTGAGTCTCATTTGTTTTGTTGATATTGGAAGTAATGTGAATATGATATATAGTTCACTGTTGTAAGTTTGGCCAGGTTCTGAGCCATATTGATAATAATGGAAAGTGAAATGTGTCATAGACATTAGTGTCATGAGACTGTATAATGATATAATTGATTATCTTGGTTAACCATCTATTGAATGCTATTTCTTTATTCAATGCTTATATTTGGTTTAGTATATTTCTACTGGGCTGTGGCTCACCCTATATGGGAACATCATTTTCAGGTCCAGGTGATAAGCTACCTCCAAGGACTTAGCTTGGAAAGATTTGGATCTTGAAGACTATCTTTAGTTATTTGTTTTTTATTTGATAGTACATGTAAACATTCAAACATAGGGCTTTATTTGTATTTGAGTTAGAACTCATATTTTTATGTCCAAGTGTTGGCTTGGAAAGATGTAAGCCCCCGTAGGGCATTTAATTTGATGTTACATGTAATGCTTTTATTTAGTAATACTCTGATGAATGAGATAATGAATTGTTTTCTTTTAATATTGCATATCAATGATATATATATATATATAATGGGTTTATTTTGAGAGCGTGACAACTTGGTATCAGAGCCTACCGGTTTTGAATACTTTGGGTACGTGGGAAGTGATTAGTATCACAATGGGTTCATCTCGTTTGATAGAGACTTAGTGTACTGTTATATGCTTATATGAGAACATGTTTATGTGATTATGTGGGTATGGAACATAGTTTCGAGGATGTTAATTGGACCGTTGGGTTTTTAGTAGTCTTGTTGGAAAGGCACTTGATCAATGCTGCTTCCAACCGGAACTATAGTAACGCTTCGGGACTATAGTCGTTTCTTGAATGAACTTCCATTTTAATTTTATGCAACTTCCATTTTTATTCAATTTCCTATTCTATTCAACTTCATTTTTTTATTTACTTTCCAAATAGATCGCTAAGGTATAGTGGTTTCTTGAATTAACTTCCATTGTTAATTTTAGGCAACTTCCATTTTTATTTTTACTCCACTTCCATTTTTATTCAATTTCCTTTTCTATTTAACTTCCTTTTTTATTTAACTTCCAAATAGATCGTTAAGATATAGTGCTTTCTTGAATAAACTTCCATTTTTAATTTTATTCAACTTCCATTTTTATTCGATTTCTTTTTCTATTCAACTTCCATTTTTATTTAATTTCCAAATTGATCGTTAACGTATAATGGTTTCTTGAATGAACATCCACTTTTAATTTAATGCAACTTTCATTTTTCTTTTCAGTTCAACTTCCATTTTTTATTTTATTTCAATTTCCTTTTCTATTCAACTTCCTTTTTTATTGAATTTGTTTTTTTATTTAATTTCCAAATAGATCGTTAGGGTATAGTGGTTTCTTGAATGAACTTCCATTTTTAATTTTATGCAACTTCTATTTTTATTTTTATTCCACTTCCACTTCCACTTCCATTTTTATTCAATTTCTTTTTCTATTCAAGTTCCTTTTTTATTTAATTTCCAAATAATTCATTAAGGTATAGTAGTTTTTTGAATTAACTTCCATTTTTATTCAATTTCCTTTTCTATTCAACTTCATTTTTTATTTAATTTCCAAATAGATCGTTAAGATATAGTGGTTTTTTAAATGAACTTCCATTGTTAATTTTATGCAACTTCCATTTTTATTCAATTTTTTTTTTCTATTCAACTTCCTTTTTTATTTCATTTCCAAATAGATCGTTAAGGTATAGTGGTTTTTTGAATTAACTTCCATTGTTAATTTCAGGCAACTTCCATTTGTTTTCAATTTCCTTTTTTATTTAATTTCCAAATACATCTTTAAGATATAGTGCTTTCTTCAATGAACTTTCATTTTTAATTTTATGCAACTTCTATTTTTATTTGATTTATTTTTCTATTCCACTTCATTTTTTTATTTAATTTCTAAATAAATCGTTCAGGTATAGTGGTTTCTTGAATGAACTTCCATTTTTGTTTTTATTCAACTTCCATTTTTATTCAATTTCCTTTTCTATTCAACTTCCTTTTTTATTAAATTTCCAGATAGATCGTTAAGGTATATTGCTTTCTTCAATGAACTTTTATTGCTAATTTTATGCAACTTACATTTTTATTTTTATTGAATATCAATTTTTATTCAATTTCCTTTTCCATTCCACTTCCATTTTTATTTAGTTTCCATATAGATTGTTAAGGTATAGTCGTTTCTTGAATGAACTTCCATTTTAATTTTATGCAACTTCCATTTTTATTTTTATTCAACTTCCATTTTTATTCAATTTCTTTTTTATTCAGCATTCTTTCTTATTTAATTTCCAAATAGATCGTTAAGGTATAATGGTTTCTTGAAAGAACTTCCATTTTTAATTTTATGCAACTTCAATTTTTAATTTTATTCAACTTCCAACCACTATATCTTAACGATCTATTTGGAAATTAAATAAAAAAGGAAGTTGAATAGACAAGGAAATTGGATAAAAATAGAAGTTGAATAAAAATAAAAATTAAAGTTGCATAAAAATAAAAATCGAAGTTGAGTAAAAATAAAAATGGAAGTTGAGGAAAAATAAAAATAGAAGTTCATTCAAGAAACCACTATACCTTAACTATCAATCTGGAAATTAAATAAAACAGAAAGTTGAATAGAAAAGGAAATTGAATAAAATCGAAAGATGAATAAAAATAAAAATGGACGTTGAATAGAGAAGGAAATTTAACAAAACAGGTAGTAGAATAAAGATAAAAAGGGAAGTTGTATAAAATAAAAATGGAAGTTGCATAAAATTAAAAATTAACAACGGAATTTAATTCAAGAAACCACTATACCTTAACAATCTATTTGGAAATTAAAGAAAAAAAAGAAGTTGAATAGAAATGGAAATTGAATAAAAATGGAAGTTGAATAAAAATAAAAAGGGAAGTTGTAAAAAATTAAAAATGGAAGTTGAATAAAAGTTAAAATGGAAGTTGCATAAAATAGTAATGGAAGTTCATTCAAGAAACCACTATACCTTAACGATTTATTTGGAAATTAAATAAAAAAGAAGTTGAATAGAAAATAAAATTGAATAAAAATAGAAGTTGCATAAAACTAAAAATGGAAGTTCATTCAAAAAACCATTATACCTTAACGATCTATTTGGAAATTAAATAAAAAAGAAAGTTGAATAAAAATGGAAGTTGAATAAAAATGAAAATGGAAGTTGCATAAAATTAACAATGTAAGTTCATTCAAGAAACGAATATACCAGAACGATCTATTTGGAAATTAAATAAAAAAGGTAGTTGAATAGAAAGGGAAATTGGATAAAAATGGTAATTGAATAAGAATAAAAATCGAAGTTCATTCGAGAAACCACTATCCCTTAACGATCTGTTTGGAAATTAAATAAAAAAAGAAGTTGAATAGAAAAGGAAGGATGCTGAAGAAAAATAAAAATGGAAGTTGCATCAAAATTGAAAATGGAAGTTCATTCAAGAAACCACTATACCCTAAATATCTATTTGGAAATTAAATAAAAAATGAAGTTGAATAAAAATGAAAGTTGCATAAAATTAACAATGGAAGTACATTAAAAAAACCACTATACCTTCACAATCTATTAAGAAATTAAATAAAAAAGGAAGTTGAATAGAAAACAAAATTGAATAAAAATGGAAGTTGCATAAAATTAACAATTGAAGTTCATTCAAGAAACTAGTATACCTTAGCGATCTATTTGGAAAGTAAATAAAAAAATGAAGTTGAATAGAATAGGAAATTTAATAAAAATGGAAGCGGAATAAAATTAACAATGGAAGTTCATTGAAGAAACCACTATACCTTAACGATCTATTTGGAAATTAAATAAAAAAGGAAATTGACTACAAAAGAAAATTGAATAAAAAAAAGTTTCCTTTTCTATTCAACTTCCTTTTATATTTAATTTCCAAATAGATCGTTATGGTATAGTGGTTTCTTGAATTAAATTCCATTGTTAATTTTATGCAAATTCCATTTATATTTTTATTCATCTTCCGATTTTATCAAATTTTCTTTTCTATTCAACTTCTTTTTTTATTTAATTTATACATAGATCGTCAAGGTATAATGGTTTCTTGAATGAACTTCCATTTTTTATTTTATACAACTTCCCTTTTTATTTTTATTCAACTACCTTTTTTGTTCAATTTCCTTCTCTATTCAACTTCATTTTTTTATTTACTTTCCAAATAGATCGCTAAGTTATAATGGTTTCTTGAATTAACTTTCATTTTTATTTTTATTCAACTTCGATATTTATTCAATTTACTTTTCTATTCAACTTCTTTTTTTTATTTAATTTCCAAATAGATCGTTAAGGTATTATGGTTTCTTGAATGAACTTACATTGTTAATTTTATGCAACTTCCATTTTTATTTTTATTCAACTTTAATTTTTATTGAATTTCCTATTCTATTCAGCTTCCATTTTTATTTTTATTCAACTTCTATTTTTATTCAATTTCCTTTTCTAGTCAACTTCCTTTTTTATTTAATTTCCAAATAGATCGTTAGGGTATAGTGGTTTCTTAAATGAACTTCCATTGTTAATTTTATGCAACTTTTATTTTTATTCAACTTCCTTTTTTCTTTAATTTCCAAATAGATCGTTAAGATATAATGGTTTCTTGAATTAAATTCCATTGTTAATTTTATGCAAATTTCATTTTTATTTTTATTCATCTGGCATTTTTATCCAATTTCCTTTTCTATTCAACTTTCTTTTTTATTTAATTTCCAAATATATTGTTAAGGTATAATGGTTTCTTGAATGAACTTCCATTGTTAATTTTATGCAACTTCCATTTTTATTTTTATTCATCTTTCATTTTTATCCAATTTCCTTTTCTATTCGACATCCTTTTTTATTTAATTGCCAAGTAGATCATTAAGGTATAGTGGTTTCTTGAATGAACTTCTATTTTTAATTTTATGCAATTTCAAGTTTTATTTTTATTCAACTTCCTTTTTTATTCAATTTCCTTTTCTGTTCAATTTCCTTTTCTATTCAACTTCCTCTTTTTTATTTAATTTCCAAATAGATCGTTAATGTATAATGGTTTCTTGAATTAACTTCCACTGTTAATTTTATGCAAATTCCATTTTTATTTTTATTCATCTTGTAGTTTTATCCAATTTCTTTTTCTATTCAACTTCCTTTTTTATTTAATTTACTTTTCTATTCAACTTCATTTTTTATTTAATTTACTTTTCTATTCAACTTCCTTTTTTATTCAATTCCATTTTCTATTCAACTTCCTTTTTATTTAATACCCAAATAGATCGTTACGGTATAGTGATTTTCTTGAATGAACTTCCATTTTTAATTTTATTCAACTTCCATTTTTATTTAATTTCCAAATAAATCGCTAAGGTATTATGGTTTCTTGAATGAACTTTCATTATTAATTTTATGCAACTTTCATTTTTATTTTTATTTGTCTTCCATTTTTATCTAATTTCCTTTTCTATTCAACATCATTTTTTCTTTAATTGCCAAATAGATCATTAAGGTATAGTCGTTTCTTGAATGAACTTCCATTTTTAGTTTTATGCAACTTCCATTTTTATTCAATTTCCTATTCTATTCAATTTCATTTTTTATTTACTTTCCAAATAGATTGCTAAGGAATAATGGTTTCTTGAATTAACTTCCATTATTAATTTTATGCAACATCCATTTTTATTTTTATTCATCTTCCGATTTTATTTAATTTCCTTTTCTATTCAACTTACTTTTTTATTCAATTTCCAAATAGATCGTTAAGGTATAGTGGTTTCTTAAATGAACTTACATTGTTAATTTTATGCAACTTCCATTTTATTTTTACTCAACTTCCATTTTTATTCAATTTTTCTTTTTATTCAACTTCTTTTTTTTTATTTAATTTCCAAATAGAACGTTAATGTATAATGGTTTCTTAAATGAACTTCCATTGTTAATTTTATGTAACTTTCATTTTTATTTTTATTCATCTTCCATTTTTATCCAATTTCCTTCTCTATTCAATATCTTTTTTTATTTAATTGCCAAATAGATCTTTAAGGTATAGTGGTTTCTTGAATGAACTTTCATTTTTAGTTTTATGTAACTTCCATTTTATTTTTACTCAACTTCCATTTTTATTCAATTCTCTTTTCCATTCAACTTCCTTTTTTTATTCAATTTGCTTTTCTATTCAACTTCGAAATAGATTGTTAAGGTACAGTGGTTTTTTGAATTAACTTCCATTTTTAATTTTGTGTAACTTCCATTTTTAATCAATTTCCTTTTCTATTCAACTTTCTTTTTTAATTTTATGAAACATCCATTTTTAATTTTATGCAACTTCCATTTTATTTTTACTCAACTTCCATTTTTATTCAATTCTGTTTTCCATTCAACTTCCTTTTTTATTCAATTTGCTTTTCTATTCAACTTCGAAATAGATTGTTAAGGTACAGTGGTTTTTTGAATTAACTTCCATTTTTAATTTTATGCAACTTCCATTTTTAATCAATTTCCTTTTCTATTCAACTTTCTTTTTTTATATAATTTCCTTTTCTATTCAACTTACATTTTTAATTTTATGCAACTGCCATTGTTATTTTTATTCAACTTCAATTTTTATTCAATGTCTTTTTCCATTCAACTTCCATTTCTATTTAATTTCCAAATAGATCATTAAGGTATAGCGGTTACTTGAATGAACTTCTATTTTTATATTTATGCAACTTCCATTTTTATTTTTATTCAACTTCAATTTTTATTCAATATCCTTTTCTATTAAACTTCCTTTTTTTATTAAATTTCCCAATTGATCGTTAAGGTATAGTTGTTTCTTGAACGAACTTTCATTTTCAATTTTGATGCAACTTCTATTTTTTTATTTTTATTCAACTTCCATTTGTAATAAATTTCCTTTTATATTCAACTTCCTTTTTTACTTAATTTCCAGATTGATCGTTAAGGTATAGTGGCTTCTTGAATGAACATCCACTTTTAATTTAATGCAACTTTCATTTTTCTTTTCAGTTCAACTTCCATTTTCCATTTTTATTCAATTCTCTTTTCCATTCAACTTCCTTTTTTTAATCAATATGCTTTTCTATTCAACTTCCAAATAGATTGTTAAGGTATAATGGTTTTTTTAATTAACTTTCAATTTTAATTTTATGCAACTTCTATTTTTAATCAATTTCCTTTTCTATTCAACTTTCTTTTTTATATAATTTCCTTTTCTATTCAACTTACATTTTTAATTTTATGCAACTGCCACTGTTATTTTTATTCAACTTCAATTTTTATTCAATGTCCTTTTCCATTCAACTTCCATTTTTATTTAATTTTTAAATAGATCGTTAAGGTATAGTGGTTACTTGAATGAACTTCCATTTTTATATTTATGCAACTTCCATTTTTATTTTTATTCAACTTCAATTTTTATTCAATATCCTTTTCTATTCAACTTCCTTTTTTATTAAATTTTTCGACTGATTGTTAAGGCATAGTGGTTTCTTGAATGAACTTTCATTTTCAATTTTGATGCAACTTCTATTTTTTTATTTTTATTCAACTTCCATTTGTAATAAATTTCTTTTTCTATTCAACTTCCTTTTTTACTTAATTTCGAGATTGATTATTAAGGTATAGTGGCTTCTTCAATGAACTTTTATTGTTAATTTTACTCAACTTCGATTTTTATTTTTATTCAATTTCCTTTTCCATTCGACTACCATTTTTATTTAATTTCCAAATAGGTCATTGAGGTATAGTCGTTTCTTGAATGAACTTCCATTTTAATTTTATGCAACTTCCATTTTTATTCAACTTCCTATTCTACTCAACTTCATTTTTTTATTTACTTTCCAAATAGATCGCTAAGATATAGTGGTTTCTTGAATTAACTTCCATTGTTAATTTTAGGCAACTTCCATTTTTATTCAATTTCCTTTTCTATTTAACTTCCTTTTTTATTTAACTTCCAAATAGATTGTTAAGATATAGTGCTTTCTTGAATGAACTTCCATTTTTATTCGATTTCTTTTTCTATTCAACTTCCATTTTTATTTAATTTCCAAATTGATCGTTAACATATACTGGTTTCTTGAATGAACATCCACTTTTAATTTCATGCAACTTTCATTTTTCTTTTCAGTTCAACTTCAATTTTTTATTTTATTTCAATTTCCTTTCTATTCAACATCTTTTTTTATTTAATTTCCAAATAGATCGTTAAGGTATAGTGGTTTCTTGAATTAAATTCCATTGTTAATTTTATGCAAATTTCATTTTTATTTTTATTCATCTTGCATTTTTATCTAATTTCCTTTTCTATTCAACATCCTTCTTTATTTAATTTCCAAATGGATCGTTAAGGTATAGTGGTTTATTGAATTAAATTCTATTGTTAATTTTATGCAAATTCCATTTTTATTTTTATTCATCTTGCATTTTTATCGAATTTCCTTTTCTATTCAACTTCCTTTTTTGTTTAATTTCCAAATAGATCGTTAAGGTACAGTGGTTTCCTGAACGAACTTCCATTTTTATTCAATTTCCAAACAAATCTTTAAGGTATAGTGGTTTCTTGAATGAACATCCACAGTTAATTTTATGCAACTTCCATTTTTATTTTTATTCAACTTCCATTTTTATTCAAATTACTTTTCTATTCAACTTCCTTTTTTATTTCATTTTCAAAAAAGCCATTAAGGTATAGTGGTTTTTTGAATGAATTTCAGTTTGTAATTTTATGCAACTTCCATTTTTATTCAATTTCCTTTTCTGTTCAACTTCTTTTTTTAATATAATTTCCAAATAGATCGTTAAGGTATAGTGGTATCCTGAATGAACTTCGATTTCTATTTTTATTCAACTTCCATTTTTATTTAATTTCCCTTTCTATTCAACTGACTTTTTTATTTAATTTCCAAATAGATCGTTAAGGTATAGTGGTTTCTTAAATGAACTTCCATGGTTAATTTTACTCCACTTCCTTTGTTTCTTAATTTCCAAATAGATCGTTAAGGTATAGTGGTTTCTTGAATGAACTTCCATTTTTAATTTTATGCAACTTTCATTTTTATTTTTATTCAACTTCCATACTTATTCAATTTACTTTTCTATTCAACTTCTTTTTTTATTTAATTTCCAAATAGATCGTTAAGGTATTATGGTTTCTTGAATGAAGTTACATTGTTAATTTTATGCAACTTCCGTTTTTAATTTTATTCGACTTCCATTTTTATTCAATTTCCCTTTTCTATTCAACTTTCTTTTTTATTTACTTTCCAAATAGATCTTTAAGGTATAGTGGTTTCTTGAATTAAATTCCATTGTTAATTTTACGCTACTTCCATTTTTATTCAACTTCCTTTTTTATTCAACTTCCACTTTTTTTTTTTTTTAATTTACAAATAAATCGTTAAGGTATAGTGGTTTCTTGAATGAACTTCCATTTTTATTTTTTTTCAACTTTTATTTTTATTCAACTTCCTTTTTTTATTTAATTTCCAAATAGATCGTTAAGGTATAGTGGTTTCTCGAATGAACTTCCATTTTCATTCAATTTCCTTTTCTATTCAACTTCATTTTTTATTTAATTTCCAAATAGATCGTTAAGGTATAGTGGTTTCTTGAATGAATTTCCATTGTTAATTTTATGCAAGTTCCATTTTTATTTTTGTTAAACTTCAACTTTTATTCAATTTACTTTTCTATTCAACTTTTTCTTCTTTTTTTTTTTTTTTAAATTTCCAAATAGATCGTTAAGGTATAGTGGTTTTTTGATTGAACTTCCATTTTTAATTTTATACAACTTCCATTTTTATTTTTATTCAACTTCTTTTTTTTTATTTCATTTCCAAATAGATCGTTAAGGTATAATAGTTTCTTAAATGAACTTCTATTGTTAATTTTGTGAAGCTTCCATTTTTATTCAATTTCCTTTTCTATTCAACTTCCTTTTCTATTTATTTCCAAATAGATCGTTCAGGTATTGTGATTTCTTGAATGAACTTTCATTTTTAGTTTTATGCAAATTTCATTTTTATTTTTATTCATCTTCCATTTTTATTCAATTTCCTATTCTATTCAACTTCATTTTTTTATTTACTTTCCAAATAGATCTGCTAAGGTATAATGGTTTCTTGAATTAACTTCTATTGTTAATTTTAGGCAACTTACATTTTTATTCAATTTTGTATTCTATTCAACTATCTTTTTTATTTAATTTCCAAATATATCGTTAAGGTAGAGTGGTTTTTTGAATAAACTTCAATTTTTAATTATATGCAACTTCCATTTATATTTTTATTCAACTTCGATTTTTATTCAATTTCCTTCTCGAATCAACTTGCATTTTTTTATTCAATTCCCTTTTCTATTCAGCTTCCATTTTTATTCAATTTCATTTTCTATTCAACTTCCTTTTTTATGTAATTTCTAAATAGATCGTTATGGTATAGTGGTTTTTTTAAAGAACTATCATTCAAAAAATCACTATACCTTAATGATCTCCACCTTCGTCCAGGCATATTGGCCGAGATGTCACTATCTGGGCCGAGGTGTTCCTCGCCAAGGCCGAGATGTGTATTATTTGGGCCGAGATGTTATCTTTGTACCGAAGTGATCTTGTCCTGGAGTGGTATGACCTAGACCGAGGTGTGGCACATCCCGGCCAAGATGTGGCACAGCTTAGTCAAGTGTTGTCCTCCTAGCCGAGATCATTGTTACCTTAGTTGCCGAAGTCTTGTCCTTAGCCGAGGTTGTTATCCTTTGCTTGCTGATGCCTTGTCCTTTGCCGATGTCATCACTTGCCGAGGTGCCCTTGCCACCAAGCTTGTTGAATACGCTTTGTCAGAGTCAAGTCTTATCAATCTATCACCTTTTGAGGAGAACCAATCAACCATTGCCACGTGTCCGAGCTGAGTGTTAAATCAGCTGGCAGAGAGAGAGAAACCCATCATTTGTTACATTCATGTTTTGGAGAAGAGAGAGAGAAGCTCTAGAAGAGGGAGAAGAGTTCTTGAGGGAGAGTAGATTTCCAAGCTTGATTCCTAGAGATCAAACCGTTAGATTCGTGTTCTAAGGTTAGATTCTTGATTTGCTCATGTAGCTCTTTATGTCTATGTTATTGCATTGCATGATTGAACACGATTTGTAAGCCATGCATTGTTTTGAAGTTCGGTTCTAGAAAGAGAAAATAGCATTTATGTGTTCTTCAAGAAAAGTCATGTTTTGATCCGTGAGCTCATGTCAAGATGCATGTTCTTGTGTTTGTTTTCATATGATCTTCAAGTATGGGTACCCAGGTCCATGTTTTCGAACTCATGACATGAAAACCCAGATTTTGTATGAGCAAGTTATGATTTTGGCATTCATCATATTCATGTTCTTCATGTTCATGTTCTTCTTGTTCTTCACGGGTGGAAACCCAGATTTTCAGACTTCACTTCCCGAAGTGTAGTCTCCGAGATCCTTCTTACCTAGACCTTACACTTAGGCCAAGCATCGTATCTCACCTTGGCCTACCTTGCATGATCACTTGCACTTGTCTTGTTTGAACCTCGGCCTGCAGCCGCACACCGAAGCCGTGGTAACCACACCTCGGCCAGGAGGTGTGGGACCTCGGCATAGACCTGGTTGGTGCCCAGCATGTCCCATTGACATGTACAGTAGTGTTTTGACTTTCAGCATGTTTTACCGAGATCATTTGCATGTATGTGAGACTTGTTTGAGAAGTGTGTTCAGTAGACTTTGCCATGTGTTTGTAGGACTTGGACCTTTGTTGTGACCCCGACGTTCCAAGAACTAGGTGAGTGGTACCTTTAATAAAGTTATGTTCTAATGTTTTGATAAGCTTTGCTTTGTTTTGTCTTGAAAAGTATTTGGTAAGCATGAATGATTATCCCTATTTTGGTATATCAAGTTTAAGTTTTATGTCTCAAGTATAAGCTCTGTTTTGATGATGTTTTAGACAAGTCCGTACGTGCCAGGGGACTTTAAGCATAAGTGGCACAAGTCCGTACGTCCCAGGGGACTTTAAGCATAAGTGGCACAAGTCCGTACGTGCTAGGGGACTTTAAACGTTAGTGGCACATATGTTTTGTAAGGCCAAGATTGATGAATACGGTTCATCCTATGTTTTTGATAAGTAAGCAAGCTTTGAAAGCTCAAGCTCATGTTTGACACAGGTTTTGCTAAGTATATGTTTTGGTGCAAGCCATGTTATACGTATGTTTTGAATAAGCTACGCTATAAGTACATGTTTTGAACAAGCTATGATATGTGTATTGTTTTAACAAGAACCTCGGGAATCATCCGTTTAACCCCTTTATTACTTGTACCATTCACTGAGTATCCAAGCTCACCCTCTCTATGTATATATGTAGGTTCCAAGCTAGAAGTCGGCTACGCCGAGATGTGTGTTTTGTGCCCGATGCTCTGTATGCATGTTAGGTCGGCATTGGGGATGTCGGCAACCATGAAGATTATGTTTCTTGATTTGTATTTCATGTGTTTTGTTTATGTCGGCTTGAGAAGCCCCTTTTGTTGTGATGTAGTGTATATTTTATAAGTTGTAAAGCTATGTAAAGATGTATGCCATCTCATTTGACTTACGCACAGCTCTTATGGACCACTTGTATTTTAAGTTATTGCTTCCGCTCTTGTTAGCCCCATATGTATACTCTGATTGTGAGTGATCTTGTAAGTTGGCCTTTGGTAATCTCGGATTACTGGCCCTCACGGCACCATTCTACTAGGGGCAGTTTGGGGTCGTGACAGATGACCTCATTGTCGATCAAATCTTGCACTTCGTGACGAAGATGAAAACAGTTGTCGGTGTAATGACCGGTTTGCTGGTGGTACGCGCAGTATAAGGCATCATCATGTGTGGGAGGGAGATTCTTCGGGAGAGGCCGAGGCTCGAGGGGTTTAAGGTGCCCTCTTTCGGCAAGGATCTGGAGCGCCCTAGACAAAGGCATGTAGAGTGCGTGGAAGACTCTGCGCCCTCAGGGCAGACACTTCGAAGTTTGTTGACTTTTGCCGGACGCACTAGCAAAAGGATCGGCAGGTGTCGCCTTGACTTTCTGATCCTTTCCTGGTGCAGGGTTGGGATTGAAGGGAACTATTCTGGCATGACGGGGCCTATCCCGATTTTCTGTCTGGTTGGAACTCCCCTCGGTTGGAGTGAGGAAAGCATCATCCACAGTTTTGGCCACCACTGTCAATATTTGTTGTTTACTTAATCCCCCGGCTTTCAAAGCCTCGACTGCCCACAGCAGTTGTTCAACGGGATCAACACCTGTTCCCACTTTGCTCTTACCTTTGGCCTCAGCTCAATCGAGGGTTTGGGTTGCTCCATCAGGGCGGAACCCGGTTGTTGTTGACACGTCATGTCCATTGCTTGAGACAGCCTCAAGTTGGCTGAGCTCGATCACAATTCGCCCCAGTAGCGGTGGCTCCTGCGGTACAAAATTCCCGGCGTAGGATGGGGTTGGTGGCGAAGCCTACATTCCGTAGGCGAGATCAGCCACAAATCGCTGAAGATCACCAATCATTCCCATCAATTCAAACGTGGTGGGCTCACGAGGTTGATACAATTGTGGCGTCCAGACCGAGCGCGCGACAGGCGACCTGGGTGGGTGCGGTATTTCATCATTGGTCTCATCCCGCAAGATGTTTCCTTGGTCCGATGCAGCTGTCATAACCACTATTTCCTCTGAACTTTGGGTCATCATAAGTCCTCCTGAACTGAATGGAGATGGTGGATCAGATGTCTGTCTTGCCTCAGCAAAGGAGACCACTAGCTATTCCGTATTAAATCTCTCGAATCGAAGAGAAAACACTCGACATTTATTGTCCGGCCCAATCGGAGACAAGCATAGCTGAATAACTATACTCTACTACTGATCACTGTTCCCCAAAATCACTGCCCTGAAAACTGGGTCTGATACCCGCAGATATAACTGATTCCTCAAAACACTGGTGCCCGCAGGCCTAATACCCAAACTTGCAAACTGATATATGTATTCCCTGTAGAGGTCAACTCAAAAAGCACATAACAAGCAAGCAAGAGCCAAAACACTCCTATTTTGGGGTAGGGTTTCCCTGTCCTATTTTGTCAGGAGCTAGGGTTTCACTATGCACGCAGCGGTTTCAAACAACCTATAATCGGGTAGCAACCTGTCTTAGCTTGGAATGGTCACTATGGATTTCGAATATACACTAGGTCGAATGGTCAAAAGGGTGACCCGATGACAACCGGCGTTTGTGTTCCCATCGTGGCAGAGCCCGTAACCGGTCAGCTTTATGGCATGCTTCTCGAAGCAAGCCTCCGGCAAACCGTTCAGGAATAGTAGACGGCAAACACTGTGACTTAGGCGCACCAATGCACATGCAATGCAAACAAACACATAAGTGTAATCAAAACAAGATATCATGAGTTCGAGTCAATCTCTCTAAACTCCCCAGCAGAGTCGCCAGAAACTGTAGGCGCGCCCTCGTGGGCCTTAATGCTACAGTTCGGACTCGATTTGTGTTGGTTCTTAACCTGATCTCGCAATGTGCAATGCAAGACTGATAAATCACCAAAGAGTCCAAATCCGACAAATCGTTTTGGAAAACAGATTTTTTGAAAGAAATACCAAACATGAACTGCATTACCAGATACAGAGTCGCCACCTAAATATTTTTTATGGGAGAATTTAGGAAACCCTGACTCGTTTGCTTAAGGCCACGTATCCGTCATCACCAAAGTTGCCTCGGCTCGGGAACTTGGGTACGATTGGGGAAGGTCAGCTATGAGCACCCCCGCTCGCCCAATCAAAGATCGGCCTCTACTAACCATGATATCTAGTTTTGAAAACATTATGTGCTCTTATTCCGGTTAATTAGCTAATCTTACTATGTGATGCGCACAACACAAAAGTATAGACTAGATCGCCTAATTTGGAACAAAACATTGCATATCCGCCCGTTTGGAAAATGGTTTGAAATTTGCTACTCGCAAGTAGGCTAAAATACGGATTTCAATGAGTTGTTCCAACTCAAACAATCCAACCTTCACCCGCGGGCATTCAGGCAGTAATATCACATAAGCACATAGTCACATGGTAAGCATGCTGTCATGTTAACATTCACACTCATGCGAGATGCTAAAGCATAAATACTTACATCGTACTCCGTGCCAAAGCAATGAACTAGTTAGTAATCATGCATGATCCTAGTTCAAGTTAACAAATGGCTAATGCATCGCATACAAAATTGTCATTAGAATAGGCTCGGCTAATCTAAGGATGACATGTGAAATGCGACAACTCGATGCACGTATTCAAGTTTGGAATTGAAATACTATGCGGTTAGCATGATGCACCGAGCCCGGTGCATGCAAGACTGATGAATGATGCACGCATGCATAGCATAAGGTAAGCTAAATTAAACATGCCCTAATACTAACCATCAAAGGAGGTAAGTAAAAGGAAGAAAGAAGTGGGGGTTGGAAGACATGCACACACGCACCCACACTTATTACAAATTCGCCCTCGCTCAAAGGGACCAAAAGAATAATACACTTTAACTAACCTACAAGCTGATTAAATAATTTACAGACCACCTAATTAATTTACAAATCAATTAAGCTAAGGAAAGCATTAAAAGGCCTCGGGAAGAGAGATGCACGCATGCCTGGATTGGCTTCGCCCGGAAATCCAATGCCATGCACAAGCTGCCTCTGTTTTCCCTGCTCTGCTCCTCTGAAAATGGCATAATTCCCAAGGTACATCTTATGAACACTGGGGAATGCCACCGGCCATGAGGAATGGTCACCGGCCAAAGGGGAGTGGTCATCGACAATCTATGGAGCTATCGGCCATCCATAATTGGTCAATCGGCACTTGATGTAGTCGACCGGCCAAAGCTTCCTGCAGAACCTGTTTTGATAGCAGCAGAGGGCAAAACAAGGCATGACAATGAATTTCAAGCAAATGTGTGCACCAATACACCCCTTATCATGTTTATGACTCAAAGGGGGGTGGCACTCGATTCTTGGACCGCCAATCGCGCATTTCAATGCGTGATGGCCCAAGAAACCAAGTTGTGCATTTTCATGTCAAATAAAATGCAAACCAAATAAGCAGATAAAGGCCCAACCTCTATCACTTGATTTCAAGAGGCAAGGCATGCATGTTCAATGCAATGCACCCTAGGCATGGAAACCAAGTAGGCAACCTGAACATGTGGCAAGCATGCAAAGCATATAACAAGTATGCAAGCTAATTGAGCATGCAAGGTGCAATGCCAACATGCAAATATGCAAAATATATGGCGTGTTAAGCAATCAAAACAAAGATGAGAATGCATGCCAAATGCACTATGATTCAAGCATGCAACACATGCGGTAGGCCAAGTATTCAACAACACACAAGGCGAGCATGCAACAACACGCGAACAATGGACTCATACCAAGATGGACAACTCTCTACTAAGCCCAAACAGTGGCCAAAGGCTATGGAAATGGGGCCAAATGCACATACAAGCATGCATGCATACATGATCCAATTCCTAAACATCAAAAGGCAACTTTTAAGCACACTTAAAGGGAGATAATCATGGACACATGGCAAGCATACCAAACTCTGAAATTGCATGAAATAGAGGTGCCAAACCAACTAATTAAAGCAAGCAAAGTATGCAAACAAAGTCCACACACCTAAGGCTAACAAGCCAAAATGCAAGGTGGCTATACAAAGCATGTCAAGCATGGTCAAGGTAACTAAAAACAGAGCTAAAGCATACTAAAACATACGCAAAAGCTTCACAAAGCTTGGCCAAAATCATGCTAGAACAAGGGTCAAAGCCTAAAGCATGTTAAGGCAAAATATGGCATTACAAGACAAGTATGCAAGGCATGCATGGTGTGTCTAAACCAACTTAAAATAGAGGTAAAACATGGAAAAATACTACCAAATACCCACTAAGACATGGCCAACATGGTCTTAACAAGATGCTCACACATGAGGCTAAAATGGTCAATATTGAAGGCAACAAGGAGAGGGGATGGCCCTCTCCTTCTTATGACCTTAAAGCACCATCCCCACCACTGAAATCCCTCAAGATTTCAGTGGTGAGGAGGCCCAAACAAGGTGGTCCCGGAGCTCACCAAAATAGCACAAAATGGGGGCCAAACAAGGCCTATGAGGGGTCAAACAACCCCAAACAACAACGCAACCTTAAACAACTATTTTAAGTAAAAACATGACTTTTATATGTTATACACTAAGCTCAAACACAGATGCAAGGTAGACAAAAAGACTATGCAAAAATGGGGTATTTAAAGGTAAAGTTCTTACCCTTGTAGACCCCTTCAAGAACAGCACCCCAGCTGCTTTCCTTAGGCCAAAACCAGCTCAAGAACTCTGAAAATCACTCCTTAGTACCTTAGTAGCTAAAGGAAAGTGTAACTCTAGGTGTTTGTGGGCAAAACTATGAACAAAACACCTTAAACACCAAAGAGATGGAGATATAATGATAGAATAGATACAAGACTCAAACCCTAATCTCAGACCTCTCTCTTGAACTTTTGCAACCTTTTGGAGGGAGGAGTGGCCTTCCCTTTATAGAGGATCACTCTTGCAAAGCTTACAAAACAAGCTAAGCAAGAGTGAAATCCCTCCATACACGTGTATGGAGGGGGTGAAAAGTGTATGCCAGCTAGCACAGCTAGCATTAAAATATCTACAAAAGTAGATGCACAGTGGTTGGCCAGCCAAAAATGCCAAATTGACCAAGTACATGGTCAACCGACCAAAAAAAGTGCCGGCCGGCCATCACTAATGGCCGGTGGCAACAAAACAGTGGCCGGTGGCCTCAAGCCATGGCCGGTGGGGTGTGGGGATGGCCAACAAGCCATTCCCTGTCCTTCAGAAGCAAAACACAAGTGTTTGGTGCAAAACCAAACACAAAACAGGCAAGTCAAGAGGTCTTGAGGCAAGGCGCATGGCCGAGACCTCCGGGAACTCAAGACGAACACGAACATGGATGACCACCGAGTGTTCAAATGGAGACGTCCAAGTCTTGAGGACGGTCAAAAATGGGGTGTCTACAGGAAGTTAATTCAAGAAACCACTATACCTTAGCGATCTATTTGGAAAGTAAATAAAAAAATGAAGTTGAATAGAATAGGAAATTGAATAAAAATGGAAGTTGCATAAAATTAAAAATGGAAGTTCATTCAAGAAACCACTATACCTTACGATCTATTTAGAAATTAAATAAAAAAGGAAGTTGAATAGAAAAGAAAATTGAATAAAAATGCAAGTTGAATAAAAATAAAAATGGAAGTTGCCTAAAATTAACAATGGAAGTTAATTCAAGAAACCACTATTCCTTAACGATCTATTTGGAAAGTAAATAAAAAAGGAAGTTGAATATAAAAGGAAATTGAATCAAAATGGAAATTGAATAAAAATAAAAAATAGTAATTTGGGTTGCTAACATGTATGGATCACTTGACGAAAATCTCTTTTTTTTTTCACATTGTTAATTTTAGGCAACTTTCATTTTTATTGAGTTTCCTTTTCTACTCAACTTCCTTTTTATTTAATACCCAAATAGATCATTAAGGTATGGTGGTTTCTTGAATGAACGTCCATTATTATTTTATGCAACTTCTATTTTTATTTTCATTCAACTTCCATTTTTAATTTTATGCAACTTCTATTTTTATTTTTATTCATCTTCCATTTTTATCCAATTTCCTTTTCTATTCAACATCCTTTTTTATTTAATTACCAAATAGATCATTAAGGTATAGTGGTTTCTTGAATGAACTTCCATTTTTAGTTTTATGCAACTTCCATTTTTATTCAGTTTCCTTCTCTATTCAACTTCTTTTTTGATTTACTTTCCAAATAGATCGCTAAGGTATAATGGTTTCTTGAATTAACTTCCATTGTTAATTTTAGGCAACTTGCATTTTTATTCAATTTTGTTTTCTATTCAACTTCCTTTTTTATTTAATTTCCAAATAGATCGTTAAGGTATAGTGGTTTCTTGAATGAACTTCCATTGTTAATTTTATGCAACTTCCATTTTTATTCAACTTCCTTTGTTTTTTAATTTCCAAATAAATCGTTAAGGTATAATGGTTTCTCGAATGAACTTCCATTTTTAATTTTATGAAACATCCATTTTTAATTTTATGCAACTTCCATTTTATTTTTACTCAACTTCCATTTTTTATTCAATATACTTTTCTATTCAACTTTCTTTTTTATTTAATTTCCAAATAGATCGTTAAGGTATAGTGGTTTCTTGAATGAATTGCCATTTTTAATTTTATGCAACTTCCATTTTTGTTTTTATCCAATTTCCTTTTCTATTCAACATCCTGTTTTATTTAATTTCCAAATAGATCTTTAAGTTATAGTGGTTTATTGAATGAACTTCCATTGTTAATTTTATGCAACTTCCATTTTTATTTTTATTCAACTTCCATTTTTATTCAATTTCCTTTTCTATTCAACTTCCTTTTTTATTTTATAGCGACCCCGGTCTTTTCCCATTCGATGTTGTATCCGGACTTAGGTTCCGTAGATTCTATCTTTGTGTAATGGTTGTTGTCGTCCTATATTTTCTTATTTTGAGTTATAGGATGTTTTGGGCAGGTCTGTTTCAGGTTGGTGGGGTTCGGAAACCAAATCTTGCTGTCCAGTTTTTGAGTTGGTCGCTCGAGCGAGGGTTTGGTCGCTCGAGCGAGGGTTGAGTTTTGTCTCTAGTCGCTCGAGCCAGGATTTCTTCGCTCGAAGCGGCGATTCGTCTAGTATAGACGAGAGCGAGTGTTTTCGCCGGCGAGCTTTTTCTTCGCTTCGGCGGCGAGTTGTATGTTTGAGTTCTTCGCTCGGCGAGCATTGTCGCTTCGGCGTGCTTCAAGTTCGCGAACTGAAGCGAGTTCTTAACTCGGCGAGATTTTCTTCGCTCGAGTGAGTATTTCTTAATGCGTCGCTCGGCGACCATGTCTTCTTTCGGCGAGCACTGTCCGATTTAAACGCAGCGGCGGTTTTAAGCGTCTTTTTCACAAATTTTGATCCAGAAACCCTAGTTTCGAGTCTTTTCTCTCTCAACTCATCTTTTCCTTGGGTTTGATCTATCTAGAGGGTGTTTCTAACCTAGTTCCTTCATTAAAAAGGTAGAGGAGAGTGAGGGCTTTCATTTAATCTGAGCATTGTTGGATTTGGAGCACTTTGAAATTTGGGCAAACATCTTCATCTTCTTCTGTTGGGTTCATTGCTTTGAGGTAGGGATTTCCTACTCCTTGTATACGTTTTAATCCTAAGTGTTGGTGTTCTGGTATGTGGGGGTTAGTTTAGTAATTTTGGGAGAAACCTTAGGGTTTTGTCATAGATTAATTCATGTAATTAATTTAAAAAGGGGAGTTGTGTGTTGGTTAAATTCATGAGATTTGGGAAATTGAGATTGGTTGATGTAATTGAATATTTAATCATTCATCTGTGGATTTGATAATATATACAGATTGTGATATTTATTTCTTGCTTAGAATAACTGTTTTGGGCTATCGGTGGAGGATAGCCATTGGTTGTTGTAGACCTTGCATGCGGCTTAGGTATAACTGGAATTGAGTCAATTGTTTGACTGTTGAGTTATCTGAGAACTTTTGTGTATTAATTATGTATTGTATATGGCAATTGTATGTTTCATTGCATATGCATTGGTTTGGAGGAGATAGGGGATGAACTCCACGGTTTAGGGGAAGATAGGGGATGGACCTCTAAACCGGACTTGTTGGGAGGAGATAGGTGATGAACTCCACGGTTTAGGGGAAGATAGGGGATGGACCTCTAAACCGGACTTGTTGGGAGTAGATAGGGGATGGACTCCAGTAGCATCACGCTTATGTGTGCTTATTGATTAATAGATATATTTCTATTTATGGTTGATATGATACATCACTAAAATGTGTATCAGTTGGGAAGTATGGAAGTGAATTGATTATGATTGATACAATACCAACTCGTGTATTTGTTATGATTAGGTCTAACTTGAATTGTTATTCCTGTGGAATTGGAAGTTTTGTTAATAAAAGATGAAACCCCGTTGAGTTTTTGGCCAGGTTCTGAGCCATAAGTGGAAAGTAAAGTGTGCCATAGACCTCATGTTATAGGCAGAGTAGACATTCGTATCATGTAATTGTAACTTGATTATAGTAAGTGTTAACCATGTATCAGATACTAATGCTTTAGTTATTTCTTATGCTTGGTTTAGTATTTCTCTACTGGGCTGTGGCTCACCCTATATGGGAACTTCATTTTCAGGTTCAGGCGGTTCATTACCTCCAAGGACTTAGCTTGTGAGGATGTGGACTTGAAGACTTGCTTTATATGTTTTATTTATTTTTATTTGAACTATGTAAACTTTCAAGCCTAGGGCTTTATTTGTTTTGAGTTAGAACTCATGAATTTGTGTCCAAGTGTTGGCTTGGCAAGATGTAAGCCCGTAGGGCATTTATTTGATGTTTTATTCCATATTACTCTGATGATTTAAATAATATACTGTTTTTCTTTTAATAATGCATGCCATGTTTGGGTTTAATTTTGAGGCGTTACAACTTGGTATCGAGGCGTCTGCAGGTTCGAATACTTTGGGTACGTGGGAAGTGATTAGTATCACAATGGGTTCGTCTCGTTTGATAGAGACTTAGTGTAATGATTGCACGCTTATATGATAACATGTTTATGTGACTATGTGGGTATGGAATGTAGTTTCTAGGATGTTGATTGAACCCTTGAGTCTCTGAATGTCTTGTTGGAAAGGCACTTGATCAATGTTGTTTCCAACCGGAACTTTAGCGACGCCTCGGGACTGTCATTGTCCAGGAAAGAAGTACGAAGGTGCTTATGTGATGATGTGCAAATGTGGTGTGATGTATTGTCGTCCAATGTGTTAGGAAGCAAGTGTAATAGGTCAGACACATTATTTAGAGTGCTCACGTCTTTGTTTCCTTTATTAGGATGTCGGGGCGAGGGCAGTCGCGGTAGGCGTGGTAGGCGAGCTAGGCGGGAAGTGCCTATCTGGGAGAAATCTGCGGCGATTTAGGAGGTGTTGGCCAAGCCAATGTGGCCAAGATGGGCTGACAAGGTATGGCGCTTTGGCCCAAGAGATAGCTGGAGCTTTTAGGAGTCGATGGGCATTCTTAGGGCTCGAATCGAGCTCGGTAGTTGTGGCGGATCTGGGGCCTTCTTTTCTAAAGAGGAGTTCTTCAGGTCTCAACCGGACGTGTTTGTAGGTGATCCTAGCGAGCCGCTTAAAAATGACGAATGGCTCGAGCAGACAACGAAGCGTTTGAGATGCTAGGCATCGAAGGCGAGGTTGAAGGTGACCTTGGCATCGTTCGGTGAAGGAGATCTTGGTCGATGGTGGAAGTTCACCAAGAGTCGTATTGGGGGTACTGGAAGGCTTTTGTTGATGCTTTTCGAGAAGTACATCTCCGGTATTGCTGAGAAATTGAGAGAAGCGATTCCTTGACATGAAGCGATTTATCGATGGCGAGTTTGAGGCGGCATTCACTAGTCTGTCGAGTTTGCACGAGTTGATAGCGGCCGAGGCGTCGTTGTATTGAGTTTGAGAAGAAGTTGAGGCGTGGCCTCATCTTTGAAATCGTAGGGTCTATGATTCGGGATTTTGGGCGATTGGTTGATCTGGACTCATCTTGAGATTATGATCACAGGAAGAGGAGGAAGCGAAGGCTCAAGAGGTCGGGATGGCGAGTGATGGCGGAAGAGGTTTCACTCCCGGCTGACCTCGAGTAGTTTTCTAGATCCACTTTTCTGTCTTGAGTGCTAGTTACGGGAAAAGGCGGTCGAGTCATCACTTGTTTTCGATGTGGTCAACAGGCACATGAAGAGGTTTTGCCACAGTTGAGTGGCACACCGGTGCATCTGGTTCGAGGCGGACTCGAGTCATTGCTGTTGAGCGGCATCTTCTTGGCTCGATCCGCGAGCGAGTCAGAGTAGAGGTCAGCCACTATCGTGTTATCAGTGCAGGCAACCAGGGCATATGAAGAGGTTTTGCCCACAGTTGGGTGGCACATCTGGTGCATCTCGAGTCATTTGCACCTTTCGGTCGATTCGAGCCTCGAGGGCCAATCGAGGGTCTTCTTCGTCCCAATCGTACCTGATCTTATGCTCGAGGGTGGCGAGTTGATCGAGAGGTCATCTGGTAGCGTGTATCTTTGTTACATGCAGATCTGGTACCAGCTCCATCTGTGGTTAGAGGTACCTTCTTGTTTTGCAATTCTGTTGCTAGTGTTTTGATCGATACGGGTGCATCTCATTCTTTTGTGTCTGCTGCATTTGCATCGGTTTTGGAGTTGGAGTTAGCACAGTTAGCGTCTCCTATTTGTGTAGTGTCACCACTTGGGGGTGAATTGATTTTGAAACAAGGTGTTAGGGGTTGTGATATAGAGGTCGATGACCATAGAATCCCTTTTTCTTTTGTGGTTATGCCCATGAAGGGCTTCGATGTTATTTTGGGTATGGACTGGTTATCGTCATACCGGGCAGTTATTGATTGCTACCGTCAGAGGGTCACTTGTTGTACCGTGGACGGAGTGTTCGTTTTACGGGGCCGGGTTGGTAGTGTTTTGCCACGGTATGATCCGCGAGGCGGAGTGAGCTTAGCGGTCTACTTGCTAGTCTTTCGATTAATGAGGGTGTGAGACCCAGTTGTGTTGCCGAGGGTGGTTTGTGAGTATTCGGACGTTTTTCCCGAGGACCTTGTTAGTTTGCCACCTCAGCTGGAGATTGAGTTCTCTATTGATCTAGTGCCCGGCACGGCGCCGATTTCTATGGCACCTTACCGTTTTGCCCCAGCTGAGTTAGTTGAGTTGGAGGTTCAACTCCAGGTGTTGCTAGATAAGGGCTATATCCGTCCTAGTGTTTTAGTAGAGCACCGGCTCTCTTTGTTAAGAAGAAAGGTGGTGCTTTGAGATTGTGTATCGATTACCGTAAGTTGAATCAGGCTACAGTTAAGAATAAGTATCCTATGCCCCGTATTGATGACTTGTTTGACCAGTTGAAGGGGTCCGTTGTTTCTCTAAGATAGATTTGAGATCGGGTTATCATCGGTTGAGAGTCGGAGGAGGATATTCCTAAGACGGCATTAAAATGCAGCGGTATGGCCACTATGAGTTCTGGTGATGCCATTTGGGCTCACCAATGCCGGCGATGTTTATGGATTTGATGAACGGATCTTCAGAATTCTTGGATCGTTTTGTGGTCTCTCGTGGGCGACATTGATTATTCACCTTGAGGAGGAGCACGAGGCACACTTGAGAGTGGTGCAAGAGTTACTTAGAGCCCATACCCTGTATGCTAAGTTCGGGAATTGTGATTTCTGGCTAGAAGAGGTGAAGTTCTTAGGCCATGTAGTTTCTGGAGAAGGGGTGTCTGTTGATACATCCAAGGCGAGGCGATTGCAAGATTGGGCCTGACCTAAGAGTGTGTTTGAGATCGCAGATTTTAAGGATTGGCGAGGTATTATCGTCGGTTTGTGAAGGATTTCTCCAAGTTAGCTTCAGATTGACTAGATTGACTCGGAAGGAGTCAAATTTGTTTGGAGTGAGACTTGTGAAAAGTCGTTTGAGAGTTGAAGGTTAGATCGACCACCGCTCGGTTTGATTATTAGGAGAGGGTTGGGTTATCTGATCTATTCGACGCCTCACGAGATGCAGGTTGTGTGTTGATGCAAGAGGAAAAGTGGTTGCCTATGGCTCACGTCGATTGAAAATTCATGAGAAAAATTACCCTACGCATGATCTAGAGTTAGCAGCGGTGATATTTGCCTTGAAGATTTGGAGGCATTATCTGTATGGTGAGAAATTTGAGGTATTCTCCGATCATAAGAGTCTGAAATATCTGTTTACACAGAAAGACTTGAATTTGAGGCAGAGGAGGTGGATGGAGTTCATTGAAGATTATGACTTCGAGTTGCACTATCATCCGGGGAAGGCCAATGTTGTGGCCGATGCCCTTAGCAGGAAATCCATTGGTGACGTAGCTAGTATAGCCATCCGGGAGTGGGAGATGTTGGGTGCACTTGGGGAGTTTGATTTGCTTTTGGGTGAATCCGTTGAAATTTGCGGCCTTGTTTTCTGTTGTTGCCTGACCTACACTTGTGACTCGAGTGTTAGAGGCTCGGAGGGTGATCTTGAGGTAGAATCTCTCAGAGAAGATTTCCAATGGGAAGGTTGAGAAGGGTTTGACGGTGTATCGACTTGGCGTGAGATACCGAGACCGTTTGTTTGTCTTGAGTCTTCTTGAGAGGAAGTACTCCGAGAGTTTCATCATTCGCGCCTTGCGGTGCATCCGGGAGGTACTAAGATGTATCAGGATTTGGGTCGCCAGTTCTGGTGGCGGGGTATGAAGAGAGATGTGGCAGATTTCATGTCTAGGTGCCTTACTTGTCAGCAAGTGAAGGCCGAGCATCAGAGGCCAGCGGGTTTGTTGCAACCCTTGCTTATTGCCGAGTGGAAGTGGGAGCATGTCACTATGGACTTCGTTGTGGGTCTTCCTAAGACTCAGCGGGGTAGTGATGCTATTTGGGTGGTTGTAGACCGGTTGACGAAGTCAGCGCATTTCATTCCTATGCGTGTTAGAGATTCGGTAGATCATCTTGCCGACTTATATATCCGGGACATAGTGAGGTTGCACGGGGTCCCAGTGACGATCGTCTCAGATAGAGATCCTCGTTTCTTGCCGGGTTGTGGCAGAGTTTGCAAGTGCTTTAGGCACTAAGTTGACTTTAGCACGGCTTATCATCCTCGGTGACAGGCGGTCCGGCGTACTATTCAGATCCTTGAAGATATGCTTGGGGTTGTGTTCTCGACTTTAGTGGGTCGTGGAGAGGCACTTGCCATTAGTGGAATTTGCCTACAACAGCTTTTCGATCTAGTATTGGTATGGCACCGTTTGAGGCCTTGTATGGTCGTAGTGTAGATCTCGATCTGTTGGGCGAGGTGGGTGATGCACCTCTGTTGGGTTGAGTTGGTGAGAAGCAGCGGAGAAAGTTGAACTTATCCGTAGGAGGCTTATTCTGACCAGTCGTCGAAATCTTATGCCGACCGTGGGAGGAGACCTTTGGGGTTTGAGGTAGGTGAACATTTCCTACTGAAAATATCACCTAGGCGAGGTGTAATGAGGTTTGGGAAGAGCGGGAAGTTGTCCCCACGGTGTACTGGGCCTTCCGAGATCCTTGAGAGGATTGGCGAGGCTTATCGTTTAGCTTTGCCACCGCAATTATCCGGAGTTCATAATGTGTTTCATGTGGTATGCTTGAGTATGAGCGGATCCGTCACATGTGTTGGATTGGACTGATTTAGTTGTTGATGAGGATGTCTCATATGAGGAGAGACCGGTCTGGGTTTTGGATAGGCGGGATCAAGTTTTGCGTGGCAAGACCATCCCTTTGGTGAAAGTTTTGTGGAAGCATCACGGAGTGGAAGAAGCCACTTGGGAACGTGAGTTGGAAGTCCGTGAGAAATATCCGGATTTGTTTATTGATTTGTAATCTTGTACTTAGATTATATAATATTGCGGAACTTGAGAATTTTATATATGTCTTAAGTTGGAAAACATTGAGAATGTTTTGATTTAATGTTAACATTTTGAAACTTGCCACATAATGGGAGTAGAATATAACATTTATATATTGAATGTGTCGTTTATACCATGAGATTGAATATGATATGGAATTTGTTAACATTGAAAGGAATAATGCATAATATTGATGCAGGTTGAAATATATGTTGGTTTATACATATTGTGAGATGCCTCTTAATGAGAGATGAAGTGACCAATATTGGTCAAGATTGTTGATTATTGTTTTATATATCATTGGGAATTAAGAAAAACTTGTTTTTACAAACTCATGCTTAATTTCGGGGACGAAATTCTTTTAAGGGGGGGAGGTTATAGCGACCCCGGTCTTTTCCCATTCGATGTTGTATCCGGACTTAGGTTCCGTAGATTCTATCTTTGTGTAATGGTTGTTGTCGTCCTATATTTTCTTATTTTGAGTTATAGGATGTTTTGGGCAGGTCTGTTTCAGGTTGGTGGGGTTCGGAAACCAAATCTTGTCGATTTTGAGTTGGTCGCTCGAGCGAGGTTTTGGTCGCCCGACCGAGGGTTGAGTTTTGTCTCTAGTCGCTCGAGCCAGGATTTCTTCGCCGGCGGCGATTTGCGTCTAGTATAGACCCGAGAGCGAGTGTTTTTCGCCGGCGAGCTTTTCTTCGCTTCGGCGAGCGAGTTGTATGTTTCGAGTTCGCTCGGCGAGCATTCTGTCGCTCGGCGTGCTTCAGGTTGCGAACTGAAGCATCGAGTTCTTAACTCGGCGAGATTTTCTTCGCTCGGCGAGTATTTCTTATGTCTGCAGTCGCTCGGCGACCATGTCTTCCTTCGGCGAGCTGTCGATATTTAAACGCGGCGGTTTTAAAAGCGTCTTTTCACAAATTTTGATCCGAAACCCTAGTTTGAGTCTTTTCTCTCTCAACTCATCTTTTCCTTGGGTTTGATCTATCTAGAGGGTGTTTCTAACCTAGTTCCTTCATTAAAAAGGTAGAGAGTGAGGGCTTTCATTTAATCGAGCATTGTTGGATTTGGAGCACTTTGAAATTTGGGCAAACATCTTGATCTTCTTCTGTTGGGTTCATTGCTTTGAGGTAGGGATTTCCTACTCCTTGTATACGATTTAATCCTAAGTGTTGGTGTTCTGGTATGTGGGGGTTAGGTTAGTAATTTTGGGAGAAACCTTAGGGTTTTGTCATAGATTAATTCATGTAATTAATTTAAAAAGGGGAGTTGTGTGTTGGTTAAATTCATGAGATTTGGGAAATTGAGATTGGTTGATGTAATTGAATATTTAATCATTCATCTGTGGATTTGATAATATACAGATTGTGATATTTATTTCTTGCTTAGAAATAAGCTGTTTTGGGCTATCGGTGAAGGATAGCCATTGGTTGTTAGACCTTGCATGCGGCTTAGGTATAATCGAATTGAGTCAATTGTTTGACTTGAGTTATCTGAGAACTTTTGTGTATTAATTATGTATTGTATATGGCAATTGTATGTTTCATTGCATATGCATTGGTTTGGAGGAGATAGGGATGAACTCCACGGTTTAGGGGAAGATAGGGGATGGACCTCTAAACCGGACTTGTTGGGAGGAGATAGGTGATGAACTCCACGGTTTAGGGGAAGATAGGGGATGGACCTCTAAACCGGACTTGTTGGGAGTAGATAGGGGATGGACTCCAGTAGCATCACGCTTATGTGTGCTTATTGATTAATAGATATATTTCTATTTATGGTTGATATGATACATCACTAAAATGTGTATCAGTTGGGAAGTATGGAAGTGAATTGATTATGATTGATACAATACCAACTCGTGTATTTGTTATGATTAGGTCTAACTTGAATTGTTATTCCTGTGGAATTGGAAGTTTTGTTAATAAAAGATGAAACCCGTTGAGTTATTTGGCGTTCTGAGCCATAAGTGGAAAGTAAAGTGTGCCATAGACCTCATGTTATAGGCAGAGTAGACATTCGTATCATGTAAATTGTAACTTGATTATAGTAAGTGTTAACCATGTATCAGATACTTATGCTTTAGTTATTTCTTATGCTTGGTTTAGTATTTCTCTCTCTTGGTGTGGCTCACCCTATATAGAACTTCATTTTCGTGTTCAGTGTTCATTACCTCCAAGGACTTAGCTTGTGAGGATGTGGACTTGAAGACTTGCTTTATATGTTTTATTTATTTTTATTTGAACTATGTAAACTTTCAAGCCTAGGGCTTTATTTGTTTTGAGTTAGAACTCATGAATTTGTGTCCAAGTGTTGGCTTGGCAAGATGTAAACCCGTAGGGCATTTATTTGATGTTTTATTCCATATTACTCTGATGATTTAAATAATATACTGTTTTTCTTTTAATAATGCATGCCATGTTTCGGGTTTAATTTTGAGGGCGTTACATATTTAATTTCTAAATAGATCGTTAAGGTATGGTGGTTTCTTGAATGAACTTACATTTTTAATTTGATGCAGTTTTCATTTTTATTTTTATTCAACTTCTGTTTTTATTCAATTTCTTTTTCTATTCGACTTCCTTTTTTCATTTAATTTCCAAATAGATCGTTAAGATATAGTGCTTTCTTGAATGAACTTCCGTTTTAAATTTTATGCAACTTCCATTTTTATTCAATTTCCTATTCTATTCAACTTAATTTTTTTTATTTACTTTCCACATAGATCGCTAAGGTATAGTGGTTTCTTGAATTAACTTCCATTGTTAATTTTAGGCAACTTCAATTTTTATTTTTATTCAACTTCAATTTTTATTCAATTTCCATTTCTATTCAACTTCCTTTTTAAGTAAATTTCCAAATAGATCGTTAAGTATAGTGGTTTCTTTAATGAACTGCCATTTTTAATTTTATACAACTTTTATTTTTATTTTTGTTCAACTACCATTTATATTTAATTTCCAAATAGATCATTATGGCATAGTGGTTTATTGCATGAACTTCAATTTTTAATTTTATGCAACTTCCATTTTTATTTTTATTCAACTTCCATTTTTATTCAATTCTATTTTCTATTCAACTTCCTTTTTTATTTAATTTCCAAATAGATCGTTAAGGTATAGTGTGATTTTGAATGAACTTCCATTTTTCATTTTATGCAACTTTCTTTTTTATTTAATTTCCAAATAGATCGTCAAGGTATAGTGGTTTCTTGAATGAACTTCCATTGTTAATTTTATGCAACTTCCATTTTTATTTAACTTCCTTTGTTTTTTAATTTCCAAATAGATCGTTAAGGTATTATGGTTTCTTGAATTAACTTCCATTGTTAATTTTGTCCAACTTCCATTTTTATTCAACTTCCTTTGTTTTTTAATTTCCAAATAGATCGTTAAGGTATAGTGGTTTCTTGAATGAACTTCCATTTTTAATTTTATGCAACTTCCATTTTTATTTTTATTCATCTTTCGATTTTATCCAATTTCCTTTTCTTTTCAACTTCCTTTTTGATTTAATTTCCCAATAGATCTTCATGGTATAGTGGTTTCTTGAATGAACTTCAATTGTGAATTTTATGCAACTTCCTTTTTTATTTTTATTCAACTTCCATTTTTATTCAATTTCCCTTTCTATTCAACTGCCTTTTTTTATTTAATTTCCAAGTAGATCGTTTTGGTATATTCGTTTCTTGAATGAACATCCATTGTTAATTTTATACAACTTGCTTTTTTATTTAATTTCCAAATAGATTGTTCAGGTATAATGGTTTCTTGAAAGAACTTCCATTGTAAGTTTTAGGCAACTTCCATTTTTAATTTTATTCAACATTCCATTTTGATTTAATTTCCTTTTCTATTCAACTTTCTTTTTATTTAATTTCCAAATAAATCGTTAAGGTATAGTGATTTCTTGAATGAACTTCCATTATTATTTTATGCAACTTCCATTTCTATTCAATTTCCTTTGCGCACAATTTCCAAGTTGAACTTTCTATTTGGAAATAAAATAAAAAATGAAGTTGAATAGAAAGGGAAATTGAATAAAAATAACAATGGAAGGTCATTCAGGAAACCACTATACCTTAACGATCTATTTGGAAATTAAATAAAAAAGGAAGTTGAATAGAAAACAAAATTGAATGAAAATGCAAGTTGCCTAAAATTAACAATGGAAGTTAATTCAAGAAACCATTATACCTTAGTGATCTATTTGAAAAGTAAATAAAAAAATGAAGTTGAATAGAATAGGAAATGGAATAAAAATGGAAGTTGCATAAAACTAAAAATGGAAATTCATTAAGAAAAGGAAATTAAAGAAAAAATGAAGTTGAATAGAAATGGAAATTGAAGAAAAATGGAAGTTGCATAAAATTAAAAATCGAAGTTCATTCAAAAAACCACTATACCCTACAGATCTATTCGGAAATTAAATAAAAAAGGAAGTTGAAGAGAGAAAATAATTGAATACAAATGGAAGTTACATAAAATTAAAAATGGAATTTGCATGAAATTAACAATGGAATTTAATTCAATAAACTATTATACCCTTAACGATCTATTTGGAAATTAAATATAAAAAGAAGTTGAATAGAAAAGGAAATTGAATAAAAATGGAAGTTGTATAAAAATAAAACTGGAAGTTAATTGAAGAAACCACTATACCTTAACGATCTATTTGGAAATTAAATAAGAAAAGGAAACTGAACAGAAAAGGAAATTGAATAAAAACAGAAGTTGAATAAAAATAAAACTGGAAGTTAATTGAAGAAACCACTATACCTTAACGATCTATTTGGAAATTAAATAAGAAAAGGAAACTGAACAGAAAAGGAAATTGAATAAAAATGGAAGTTGAATAAAAATGGAAGTTGCATAAAATTAAAAATGGAAGTTGAATAAAAATAAATATGGAAGTTGCATAAAATAATAATGGAAGTTCATTCAAGAAACCACTATACCTTAACGATTTATTTGAAAATTAAATAAAAAAGAAAGTTGAATAGAAAAGGAAATTGAATAAAAATGGAAGTTGAATAAAAATAAAAATGGAAGTTCATTCGAGAAACCACTATATCTTAACGATCTATTTGAACATTAAAAAAAAAAAAGTTGAATAGAAAATGAAATTAAATAAAAATTGAAGTTGAATAAAAATAAAAATGGAAGTTGCATAAAATTGAAAATGGAAGTTCATTCAAGAAACCACTATACCTTAACGATCTATTTGGAAATTAAATAAAATGGAAGTTCAATAAAAATAAAACTGGAAGGTGCCTTAAATTAACAATGGAAGTTAATTCAAGAAACCACTATACGTTAACGATCAATTTGGAAATTAAATAAAAAAGAAAGATAGATAGAAAAACAAATTGCATAAAAATGGAAGTTGAATAAAAATAAAAATGGAAGTTGCATAAAATTCAATTTCCAAATAGATCGTTAAGGTATAGTGGTTTTTTGAAAGAACTTCCATTTTTAGTTATATGCAACTTCCATTTATATTCAATTCTATTTTCTATTCAACTTCCTTTTTTATTTAATTTCCAAATAGGTCGTTAAGTTATAGTGGTTTCTTGAATAAATTTCCATTTTTAATTTTATGCAACTTCCATTTTTATTTTTATTTTTATTCAACTTCCATATTTATTTAATTTACTTTTCTATTCAACTTCCTTTTATAATTAATTTCCAAATAGATCGTTAAGGTATAGTGGTTTTTTGAATGCACTTCCATTGTTAATTTTATGCAACTTCCATGGAAGTTGCATAATATTAAAAATGGAAGTTCATTGAAGAAACCACTATACCTTAACAATTTATTTGGAAATTAAATAAAAAGGATGTTGAATTGAAAAGAAAATTGAATAAAAACAAAAATGGAAGTAGCATAAGATTAACAATGGAAGTTCATTGAAGAAACCACTATACCTTAACAATTTATTTGGAAAATTAAATAAAAAAGAAAGTTTAATAGAAAATGAAATTGAATAAAAATGGAAGTTCAATAAAAATAAAACTGGAAGTTGACTAAAAATAAAAATCGAAGTTAATTCAAGAAACCATTATACCTTAACGATCTATTTGGAAATTAAATAAAAAAAAAAAGTTGAATAGAAAAGGAAATTGAATAAAAATGGAAGTTGATTAAAAATAAAAATGGAAGTTGCCTAAAGTTAACAATGGAAGTTAATTCAAGAAACCACTATACCTTATTTGAAAATTAAATAAAAAAGAAAGTTGAATAGAAAACGAAATTGAATAAAAATGGAAGTTGAAGAAAAAGAAAAATGGAAGTTGCATGAAATTAACAATGGAATTCAATTCAAGAAACCACTATACCATAATGATCTATTTGGAAATTAAATATAAAAAGAAGTTGAATAGAAAAGGAAATTGAATAAAAATGGAAGTTGAATAAGAATAAAACTGGAAGTTCATTCAAGAAACCACTCTGCCATAACGATCTATTTGGAAATTAAAAAAAAAATGAAGTTGAATAGAAAAAGAAATCAAATAAAAATGGAAGTTGCATAAAATTAACAATGGAAGTTCATTCAAGAAACCACTATAACTTAACGATCTATTTGGAAATTAAATAAAAAAAGAAGTTCAATAGAAATGGAAATTGAATAAAAATGGAAGTTGAATAAAAATAAAAATGGAAGTTCATTCAAGAAACCACTATACCTTAACAATCTATTTGGGAATTAAATAAAAAGGAAATTGAATTGAAAAGAAAATTGAATAAAAACAAAAATGGAAGATGAATAAAAATAAAAATGAAAGCTGTATAAAATTAAAAATGGAAGTTCATTGAAGAAACCACTATATCTTAACGGTCTATTTGAAAATTAAATAAAAAAAGAAGTTGAATAGAAAGGGAAATTGAATAAAAATCGAAGTTGAATAAAATTAAAAATGGAAGTTGCATAAAATTAAAAATGGAAGTTCATTCAAGAAACCACTATACCTTAACGAATTATTTGGAAATTAAATAAAAAATGAAGTTGAATAGAAAAGGAAATTGAAGAAAAATGGAAGTTGCATAAAATTAAAAATCGAAATTCATTCAAGAAACCACTATATCTTAACGATCTATTTGGAAATTAAATAAAATAAGAAGTTGAATAGAGAAGGAAATCGAATAAAAATAGAAGTTGCATAAAATTAAAAAATGGAAGTTCATTCAAGAAAACACTATACCTTAGATCATTAATTTCCATTTTTATTTTTATTCATCTTCCGATTTTATTCAATTTCCTTTTCTATTCAACTTCCTTTTTTTTTTTTTTTAATTTCTAAATAGATTGTTCAGGTATAGTAGTTTCTTGAATAAACTTACATTGTTAATTTTATGCAACTTCAACTTTTATTCAATTTCCTTTTCTATTCATTTTCATTTTTTATTTAATTTCGAAATAGACTGTTAAGTTATAATTGTTTTTTTTAAAGAACTTCCATTTTTAATTTTATGCAACTTCCATTTTTATTTTTACTCAACTTCCATTTTTATTCAATTTTTTTTTTTATTCAGCTTTCGTTCTTATTTAATTTCCAAATAGATCGTTAAGGTATAATGGTTTCTTGAAAGAACTTCCATTGTAAGTTTTACGCAACTTCCATTTTTATTTAATTTCCAAATAGATCGTTAAGGTATAGTCCTTTCTTGAATGAACTTCTATTTTTAATTTTATTGAATTTCCCCTTTTATTTTTATTCAACTTCCATTGTTATTCAATTTCATGTTCTATTCAACTCCTCTTTTTTATTTAATTTCCAAATAGATCGTTAGGGTATAGTAGTTTATTGGATGAACTTCAATTTTTAATTTTATGCAACTTCCATTTTTTTTCTTATTCAACTGCCATTTTTATTCAATTTCCTTTTCTATTCAACTTTCCAAGTTGAACTTTCTATTTGGAAATTGAATAAAAATGGAAGTTGAACAAAAATGGACGTTGAATAAAAAAGAAAGTTGAATAAGAAGGCAAGTTGATTCGAGAAACCACTGTACCTTAATGCACTATTTGGAAATCGAACTTCCTATATGGAAATTGAATAAAAATGGAAGTTGAATAAAATAAAAATGGAAGTTCATTAAAGAAACCACTATACCTTAACAATCTATTTGGAAATTAAAGAAAAAATGAAGTTGAGGAGAACAGGAAATTGAATAAAAATTGAAGTTGAATAAAAATAAAAATGGAACTTGCATAAAATTAAAAATGAAAGTTTATTAAAAAAAACCACTATACCTTAACGATTTATTTGGAAATTAAATAAAAAAAGGAAGTTGAATAGAAAATGAAATTGAATAAAAATTCACGTTCAATAAAAATAAAAATGGAAGTTGCATAAAATTAGCAATAAAAGTTCATTGAAGAAAGCAATATACCTTAACGATCTATCTGGAAATTAAATAAAAATGAAAGTTGAATACAAATAAAAGTGTAAGTTCCATAAAATTAACAATAAAAGTTTATTCAAGAAACCATTATATCGTAACGGTCTATTTGAAAATTAAATAAAAAAGGAAGTTGAATAGAAAATGAAATTGAATAAAAATGGAAGCTGAATAAAAATAAAAATAGAAATTGCATAACATTAAAAGTGGAAGTTAATTCAATAAACCACTATACCTTAACAATCTATTTGGAAATTAAATAAAAAAAGAAGTTGAATAGAAAATGAAATTGAATAAAAATAGAAGTTGAATAAAAATAAAATTGAAAGTTGCATAAAATTGAAAATGGAAGTTCATTGACGAAACCTCTATACCTTAACGATCTATTTGGTAATTAAAAAAAAAAGAAGAAGAAGAAGTTGAGTAGAAAAGCAAATTGAATAAAAATGGAAGTTGAATAAAAATAAAAATGGAAGTTGCATAAAATTAAAAGTGGAAGTTCATTCAAGAAACCACTATACCTTAACAATTTACTTGGAAATTAAATAAAAAATGAAGTTGAATAGAAAAAGAAATTGGAGAAAAATGGAAGTTGCATAAAATTAAAAATCGAAGTTCATTCAAGAAACCACTCTACCTTAACGATCTATTTGGAAATTAAATAAAAAAGGAAGTTGAATTGAAAAGAAAATTGGATAAAAATGGAAGTTGAATAAAAATAAAAATGGAAGTCGCATAAAATTAAAAAGGGAAGTTCATTCAAGAAACTACTATACCTTAACGATCTATTTGGAAATTAAATAAAAAAAGAAGTTGAATAGAGAAGGAAATTGAATAAAAATGGAAGTTGCATTTGAAAATCCTACGTGATTCGTGATTAGATCAAGATTAACAAATTCCAAATCCCAACAAATCAAAACACACAACCTAAAATCATCAAGCACTTACGAGAGTGATTTTAGTTTGTTTGTTTTTTAAGAATAAATAATAAATCGACACAAACGATTTTTTACGTGGAAAAAACCACAATTGAAGAACCTTCAATTGTAATCAAAAACCACGGGCGAACCGCCACTGATCAATCCACTACTGAAGAACTAAAAGATTACAAAGATACCATACAAATTACCCAACCCAGTCAATTTGTCTCTGAATCTTCTGTAACTCTTTCACCACGCCTTAAATCCGATCTGAAGTTGATTCCACACCACAACTTCACTTGTCGAATTAACGACTACGTAAAGTATCAAACGCCTTTTGAAACTCTACGTAATAACCTTCGGATTCCACCGATGAGAACTCTCTTGAATATGTTGTATCAAACTCCTTGATGTATGAATCTTAACTCATAAGTTTAGAACTCTCTCAAGAACATCAAAGAAAACTCACAAAACCTCATAAGAAAACTTCAATCAAAACCCTAGAAAACCCTAAACCAGATCTAGGAAAAATCATCCTTGAAAAAGACCCAATTTGCGAATTTATAGAAACTGTCATCGCGCGGTCCGCTCGAGCGTGGGACTTCCCGCTCGAGCGGAGACTTCAAGATTTGCGACTCATATAGCCTTCCCGCTCGAGCGTCCATTGCCCCGCTCGAGCGGGGAATCACTCCATCCAGTATCTTGTCAGTCTGCGAAGGAATGCTGAGGGCTTGCAATCCCCGCTCGTGCGTTACTTTCCCCGCTCGAGCGGGGCGACAAAAAAATAAAAACTTGGAAAAACTTCCACAACTCACAACCTTGGTTTTGATGCACGAATTTTGACAACAAAGGGTCCTAACAATCTCCCCCTTTGTCAAATCCCGGACAAAACCATTCTAAAACTGTTTTCCTAATCAAAAAACACAAAAGAACTAAAACAAGATTCTAAACTAGTCTAAAAACAATTTGCCAATTCTGAACAAACTAGTCTAAAAGCAAGTGCCAACTCATGAACCAATATGCAACAATCCACAACCAAACATGCGCGAGTACAATGAGCCTGAAAAAAAAACAACGAAACACATGCCAACCAAAAATCTGTGGAAAGAATTAAATAGTAAAACAAATCCATCATAAAACATGATCCATCCAGAAACATCTATCAAAAATATAAAAAAAAACAACTGTATCAAGGATCAAGAAACCAAAAACTGTACCATCCAACTTTATCAGATCAAAAAGCATCACCAAATCGAACCATCAAAATCGAACCATCAAAAATCAGACCAAATCAACCATCAAAATCAGATTCATCTAAATCAGAGCATCACTCCCCCTTTTTGGCCGGGAGGAAACAAAACAAGGACACACAACGATCCAAGGTCAAGGAGCCGGGGGCGGAGTCTGCAGCCGAAGGAAAGCCAAAATCTGGTCAACAGAACCCTCAATCCGCTCGGAAGAAGCCTCCAAAGCACGGAACCGGGCATCTGAAGTAGTCTCAAGATCCGTGAGGCGAGCCTCAAAAATATCCATCCTCTCCTCAAGATGGTCAAATCGTGAACCAAGGGAGCGCTCTAAGGACTGTAGCTGACCGCGAAGTGTACGAACAGGAGGATGCTGCTCCCCCTCACCAAGATCACCACCAGCAGCCGCATCATACTCGGCCTCCTCTGCCATGGCTGCAGCTGCACTAGGACCTGCACCAGACCGACCAGACGAAACCCCCCTAATATGAGACTGACTCTGGGAAACAGTCTTCTTAGTAAATGGGCGTGTCGGGGAAGCAAACTCGTCCTCATCAAAAGTAGGAACATCAAATTTGGCTAACAGGCGATTGATGAGGCAGCCATATGGTAAGCCAAGATTGTTGCGCTCAAAAGCTGCAACCATCTTCTGAATGATGAGGGTGGCAAGGTCTATGGGCCGGTTATGGGCAACACACTCAAGAATAAACCCTTGGTCTGGCTTAACTTCAGAACTAGGGTAGTAACAAGGACATTAGCACACATGATCAAATTTAGCAACCGAAATTGAGGAAAAAGTTCATTCTGTTTGATCAAAGAACCAGGAGGCCAGGAGCGAGGAAAACCACACAAATTCGCAGCCACCTCATCAAAATTACAAGTAGGACGAGATGGAACAGGATAAGGGTAATAGACAGGAGATCGAGCACTAATCCCTAATAACTCATGAAGAAGATCCGTGGTGACATGGATTTCCTTGGAACGAACCCAAACCTTAAAAGAGGGACCAATCTCATCAAGACCTTCCATATTGCAATAGAACTCCCGTACCCAAGACAAATTTTGTTGCCCAGAAAAACTAAGAACCTTATCTCCACCTAGAGGATCAAAGAACGATCGGATATGAATTGACTCAAATGTGGAGGGGTGAACATTCCTTTCAAGGTGAATGGAACGAGAATGGTAGGACTCGCGAAATAACTTAGCTTTTTCAACGGAGGGAAAGCGCTCGGTGTTATAAGAAGGGCGAGATGCCGTCGACTTACGACGTTTGCGAGTGGACATGGCTAAACAAGACACAAAAACCCCCAACCCAAAACCAAAGGAACAAAACCAATGAAGCCAAGAGATAACACACATTAGTCCATTAGTGCAATATATAGTAATAAGCAATTGAATCAGAATGGCACAATATACGATATCCAGAAACCGATGAAACTACCAAGCAAGAGATCAAAACATGAAAGTATGGCATCAGGAAAGCAAGGCAAACAACTCTCAGTTAGAAAATGTAGCAAAATCCCTAATGCAAAATCATGAAGCAAAATCCAAAGGGAAACAAGCATGATACCACATAAAGGGGCAAACAATATCCCCAAAACAAACATACCACAACATACTATCAAAAACCCCCAAAAAGAAACCCAAAAAAAAAAAAACAAAGCTAGAAACCTAAAATAGAAAAACCCTAAGAGAGGAAGGATTGACTAAACAACTAGCAAACAATCATCAATCAAATCGCACCAAATAATTCAAAGTAACTAACACAATCAAACCAAATAACGAAGGAAAAAGAGGGAGAGAACACAAGGGAAAGAGAAATACAAATATACCTGGGGTGCAAGGGAAGAAGAATCACACCAATGCACAGACCACGACTGAGGAAGGAAGACGTAATCGCCAAACCGCCAAAACCCTAGGAAGAGACGAAGTTGAATGGCCAAAAGTGACTCAAAGGACGAAGGGGGGAAATAAGTACAAAAACCAATCCGCTCGAGCGTAGGGTTTGACGCTCGAGCGGGAGACAAACCTTGCAAAAGCGCGCTCGAGCGTGAATAAGGCCGATCGAGCGGAAAAACACCAAACCCAGAACTGCAAAAAGTACTGCAGCCCACAAAACCATGCTCGAGCGTGAAAAGGTCCGCTCGAGCGGGGACAAAAAACATTTTTTTTTTTAAAAAAAGAAATAAAAACACCTAGGATGTCCTGTAATAGGTAAGATGACCAGGTGACATACTATTCCACAAGGACAAGAGTATCCATCAATTCTGAGTCCTGAAAAATTGAGAAAAGAGATGAAACACAAGCTCATGAATGAAACAGATAGTATTTACATCAAAGCCACACGCATCATGAGAATGCATAACTCAAAAACACACATGAGAGCTCATAAAAAGAATGTGTGTGTGTGCAATCCTTGAGAGCCACAAAGCTAGAGTTAATCCTCGTAGTGATCTGATGGCTGGACCTCCAACAAGTGTAACTGACCATCACAAAGAAAAGTCAAACCACTAGGAATCACGGGGTATTTGTTGAGTGAATACGGAAGCTCCCCCTCAGACAATGATTCCTTTTTTTTTTTTTTTTTTTTTTTTAAACTTTTCTTTCTTTCTTGTGGGCACTCACTGGTGGCATACACGCTCAGGAGTATGGAGACCAACCAGAGAAGAATGAAATCAATATGATGGTCTGGTTGGTGCCTCTGAGGTAGCCTTTTCCTAATGCCCAGAAATCATGTACTGAGGGAGAAACCATGGAAGTGAAAAAGGATGGTAGATGGTTAAAAGACTTAACATCACCCATGATATACCAGTATAGGTCAATTCCTCTGAAAGAGTACAAGAAACACTGTCAGTAGTCCATAGAGAACTTTGATCACTTGTGCGGAAACCCCTGCAACAGTTTATCTCAAGGATGTGTACAGAATGAGATCATGAAGTAAATGAGTATGGGCATTCAGAATGAGCTCTGAACAAAGATAAAACAAATCTTGTATGCAACATGAGCAGTGTTCATATAAAATTTGATACAAAGATATCAGAACTCAATCATAGATTATCACATCCAAGAACAGTATGCCAACCACTCACACTCACCTCACAGGAAACAACCTAGTTACTGAGACATTACACCCAAGGTCTTTCTAAGATACTCAAATCGAAGAAGATCAAGGGGTTTTGTAAAAATATCAGCTTTTTGATGCTCAGTAGAAACATGTTCCAAAACAACAAGGCCTTCATCCACTAACTCTCGAATAAAATGATGACGGATGTCAATGTGTTTGGTGCGAGAGTGTTGGACAGGATTTTTTGAAATGTTTATGGCACTTGTGTTATCACAAAAAAGAGTGAGAGTGTTCTGTTCTATTCCATAATCATGAAGCATTTGCTTCATCCACAACATTTGGGCACAACAACTCCTCAAAGAATGTATTCAAATTTCAAAGAAGAGAGAGATAGCATTTTGTTTTTACTATGCCAAGAAACCAGATTATTCCCAAGGTAAAAACACCCCGGATGTACTTTTCCTATCATCAAGACACCGCCTACCAAGATCGTCGAAAAACCAAGAATTTCGGTCAGAATATCAAGGAAAACCAAACCCCATAACCCAAGGTCCCATTAACATACTTGATGATGCGTTTTACCGCAAGAAGGTGAGACTCTTTAGGACTGGCTTGGTAACGAGCACAAACACCGACACTAAAGGAAATATCAGGACGACTGGCTGTGAGATACAACAGACTCCCTATCATACTCCTATAAAGGGTAGGATCGACATCAATACCAGAGGAATCTTTGGAAAGGTGAAGACTGGTGCTCATGGGAGTGCGAGCATGCTTGGAAGACTCAAGACCAAACTTGGACACAAGATTTTTAGCATACTTAGACTGAGAAACAAATATACCCGAAGGAGACTGTTTGATTTGGAGACCCAAAAAATAAGACAACTCTCCCATCATGCTCATCTCAAACTCATGTGTCATGCAATCCGAAAAATATTTCACAAGATGATCAGCAGTGGAACCAAACACAATATCATCAACATATATTTGAGCAACAAGAATATGAGACTTAGTATGTTTCACAAATAATGTCTTATCCACACTACCCCTTTGAAAATCATTATCAAGAAGAAAGGTAGTAAGCCTATCATACCAAGCCCGAGGGGCTTGTTTCAACCCATACAAAGCCTTGTCTAACTTGTAGACATGATTAGGACATTTAGGGTCCTCAAACCCTTTTGGTTGCTCAACATATGCCTCTTCTTTAAGTACCCATTCGTAAAACCACTTTTCACATCCATTTGAAACAATTTAAAGCCAAGAAAACATGCAACACCAAGTAAAATGTGAATGGATTCGAGACGCAACCGGGCAAACGCCTCATCATAGTCAATACCCTCTACTTGTGTGTAGCCTTGAGCAACCAACCTAGCTTTATTCCTAACAACAAGACCATTCTCATCGATTTATTTTAAAGATCCACTTGGTACCTATCACATTCATGTCTCTAGGTCCGGGAACAAGAGTCCAAACTTTGTTACGCTCAAATTGACCTAATTCTTCATGCATAGCATTAACCCAACTATCATCTAGCAAGGCCTCTTTAACATTCTTAGGTTCAATTAATGAAACATAACACATATGTGATACCTCATCCCGAATCATCTTCGGTTTTCATTCGATCCAAACACTTCCAATTACCGTTGAGTGGATGATTCGGGCCACCCTTGCCGATGGTTTAAGTTTAGGACTTTGGATGACAGAGGAACAGAATGCCGTCCTTTTGAGCACTCTTGGACCGAACTTACCTGTGAGGATGGTGTCAGAACAATTTCTTGTGATTGAGTCGCAGCATCTCCTTGATTTTGTGGTTCAGTATCCAAGATTGGAAACTCACCATTGTCATCCTCATTTGTTGCTGAAGTAGGTGAACCTGTGTCATCTATAACCACATTGATAGATTCCATTAATGAAGAAGTTCGCAGGTTATAGACTCGAAAAGCCCTACTGTTGGTTGAATACCTTAGAAAAATACCTTCATCACTTCGGGAGTCAAATTTGCCCAAGGGCTCTCTATCTTTGAAGATGTAACACTTACTCCCAAATGTTTTGAAGTATTTTACATTAGGTTTCATACCCTTCCACAATTCATAAGGAGTTTGTAAAGTGCCGGGCCTTAAATACACACGATTTATGACATAAACAGCTGTATTTAAGGCTTCGGCCCAAAACTTTGGAGGAAGACTCTTACTAAGGAGCATGACCCTAGCCATTTCTTGAACAACTCTGTTCTTCCTCTCAACCACTCCATTTTGTTGTGGAGTAATAGGTGCGTAAAACTCATGCTTAATTCCATGCATATCACAAAAATCCAAAACGAACTATTTTCAAATTCACGACCATGATCAGTTCGATTCTTATGATACGCCCAATGGAAACACCTGCTCATTTTGGATTTTAAGGACTAAAGCCCGAAAGCATCAAACGACGATTTTTCCTTAAAAATTTACCCATGAGAAACGAGTAAAATCATCAGCTTAAAAAATGTATCTTTTACCTCCAATGCTTTCAAGTAGTAGGACCCATTAAATCCATGTGAACTAATTCAAGAGGACGTTTGGTTGTAAAGCTATTCACCTTTTTGTGCGGAGCACGGGTTTGCTTGCCAAGCTGACATGGTCCACACACATGGCTCAAATTCTTACCCAGTTTAGGTACTCCTCTCACAAGTTCTTTATTGGCTATCTTAGTTAGGTCTTTGAAATTCATGTGACCTAATCTTTGATGCCACAGATCAATGTTACTTATGATGGCAGAATGACAAGTGAGATCATTAGTAGGAAGAATCCCATAGCAGTTATCAGATGTAAGTAACCCCATGTAAAACAAGATTTCTTTTTATCCAAAATTTCACATTTATCTTTTGAAAACAATACTTCATGATGGGAATCACACATTTGACTAATGCTCAAAAGAATAGCTTTAAGGCCATCAACAAGTAAGGCATTATCTAGCTTGGGAAGACCAGCAACACTTATAGAGCCCTTACCAATGACTCTAGAATTGCCGCCATCTCCAAAGGTAACAATTCCTCCTTCATATTTTTCAAGGGAGGTGAAGTAGGATTTGTTACCGGACATATGACGAGAGCACCCACTATCAAGATACCACATGTGTGAGTCACGTGCTTTTAGAGCAAGCAGAGCAACAAAACAAGTCAAATCATCTTTTCTAACCCAAATCTTTTTAGTCTTGGTGTTCTGCCTAGACATGTAAGGTTGTCTCCTAACCCAAAAAGTATTAGAATTTCTGCCCTTTTGAGACACCTTACCAAACAGTTCAAAGCAATAAGGACGAATGTGGCCATACCTACCACAATGATGACAAATAAAAACAGGTTTTACCTCCCTTTTGTTGATCTTGCCTGCTTTTGCTTGATGATGAAAAGAGTCATCTTGGTCTACCTTCAATTTTCCTTTTGCTTGAGTCTTCAAGTTGTGTGAGGTAGAGGCCTGTCCCTTTTGAGCTGTCGCACCATAGCCTAGCCCTCTTTTGTCATAACCCATTTGTTGAGACCCGAGAATATCTTCTAGAGATCTGGAACCTTTGTTCCACATGGCAATTGTTGCTCGAGCAATACGGAGTTCTTCATCTTTCTGTTTGACTCTTTCTTCCAATGCAGCTTGTGACAGCTCAAAACTTTCAAGCTTTTCTTCATATGTGGAATACACCTGCAAAAGTTCATTCCTTTCAGTTTCACAGGATAGGAGTTTTCCACATAAGCCTTGCCTGTCACTTGAGATGTTGATGACATTCTATTTTGCTATCAAGAGTTCTCCTTTGAGCCGGACATTCTCACTCTCGCATGTTTTAAGCTTGAGAGAGAGTTTGTCGTTGGTTTTAGACAAATTCAGAGATTCCTCGTACAGATTCTCGTAAGCTTGTTGTAGCTCATCGCCATTAATCTCATCAAGGTCTTCAGATATTTCATCATCCTCTCTTTGCTCCTCATTCTTCTTGACCTCGTCCACTCTAGCAACCATGACAGATAAGTTGCTGGATGGAGGTGGAGGTGAATCTCCTCTTTCATGGAATTGGCTCAGAATTTCCCATGCATCTTTAGCCTTTGTGCAGTGAGCGACCCGTTGCTGTTCTTCATTAGAAATTGCTCCACGAATAATGATTAGGGCTCTCTGATTGCCCGGATTATCTGCACCTTCTGTATCTTCTTCAATGGTTTGCCAACCTTCTGGTTCAAAGGCTCTCAGAAAAGCCCTCATTCTGATTTTCCAATACAGGTAGTTAGTTCCATCAAAGGTGGGAACATGATGCAAGTTCTGACCACGGGCTGATTCCGAAGGCTTTGGAAGAGGTTGAGAAACCGTGGCCCAAAATGCCATGAAAGCACTATCCCCATCTTCACCAGATTCAGGTTCTTCAGGTTCTTGTTCGACCCGCTTTCATCATCCCAAGTTACGTGTAGACTTTCTTCCGATTCTTCTTCAGAGGGCATTCAAGGGACATATGGCCAAACCCTTGACATTCATAACACGACCTCGCCCCTTACAATCTTCTTTTCAAGAGTTTGAGCAAATTTTGGTGGAACAAGTTTTGGGTTTATCATTACTCTTATCTTTTGAAATAGGGCTCAAATTAGGCTTTTTTCAAAAATTTTTAAACTGCTTTTGTAAGCATAGCCGCTATCTCGCACTCTAGATCAAATTCATCTCCTGAGGTTTTGCGATCTCATGAGTACTCGTGAAAGCCATAGTTTCTTTTTGCTTTTTCTTTGAAATTTGATGACCTTCATAAGTCTGTAAATTTCCAACCAATTGATCGAGCTTGAGGGTATCAACATTCTGAGCCTCCTCAATGGCTGTCACCTTTGATTGGAACCTCTCGGGAAGGGACCTCAAAATTTTTCCAACAACTTTTGCTTCCGGGATTTTTTCACCGAGAGTGAAACAAGAATTCACGATATCACTGAGTTTTGCATAGAAATCATCAAACGTCTCATCATCTCGCATAAAAAGGGTTTCAAAGGCGGAGGTGAGACGTTGAAGTTTTGACCTTTTAACAGAGGTAGTGCCTTCGTGAATTGTTTCAAGAATATCCCACGCCTCTTTTGCTATTTCACACATGCAAATTCGACGAAATTCTTCAGGTGTGACAGAGCAGAAGAGGGAGTTGAGAGCCTTGCTGTTCCAACTCGAGTTCTGGTAATCAGTTGTGTCCCATTTATCAAGGGGTTTAGGAATATCAACGCCATCTACGGTGACAATAGGTTCACTCCACCCAAAGACAACGCAGTGCCAAACTTTCTCATCGATGGATTTTAAAAATGCTCTCATACGAGCTTTCCAATAAGAATAGTTTGTACCGTCTAATAAAGGGGGTCTATGAGTCGAGTTACCTTCACGAATAGAATCCATGAAACTAGTTACACAAAATCACACTCCTATAGTTTTGAAAAAACAAAGAGTGACCCGCTCTGATACCAATTGAAAATCCTACGTGATTCGTGATTAGATCAAGATTAACAAATTCCAAATCCCAACAAATCAAAACACACAACCTAAAATCATCAAGCACTTACGAGAGTGATTTTAGTTTGTTTGTTTTTAAGAATAAATAATAAATCGACACAAACGATTTTTTACGTGGAAAAAACCACAATTGAAGAACCTTCAATTGTAATCAAAAACCACGGGCGAACCGCCACTGATCAATCCACTACTGAAGAACTAAAAGATTACAAAGATACCATACAAATTACCCAACCCAGTCAATTTGTCTCTGAATCTTCTGTAACTCTTTCACCACGCCTTCGTCACGGAACTGATCCTGAAGTTGATTCCACACCACAACTTCACTTGTCGAATTAACAACTACGTAAAGTATCAAACGCCTTTTGAAACTCTACGTAATAACCTTCGGATTCCACCGATGAGAACTCTCTTGAATATGTTGTATCAAACTCCTTGATGTATGAATCTTAACTCATAAGTTTAGAACTCTCTCAAGAACATCAAAGAAAACTCACAAAACCTCATAAGAAAACTTCAATCAAAACCCTAGAAAACCCTAAACCAGATCTAGGAAAAATCATCCTTGAAAAAGACCCAATTTGCGAATTTATAGAAACTGTCATCGCGCGGTCCGCTCGAGCGTGGGACTTCCCGCTCGAGCGGAGCCTTCAAGATTTGCGACTCATATAGCCTTCCCGCTCGAGCGTCCATTGCCCCGCTCGAGCGGGGAATCACTCCATCCAGTATCTTGTCAGTCTGCGCAGGAATGGTGAGGGCTTGCAATCCCCGCCGAAGGCATTTTCGCCGAGCGGGCGACAAAAAAATGAAAACTTGGAAAACTTCCACAACTCACAACCTTGGTTTTGATGCACGGATTTTGACAACAAAGGGTCCTAACAAACAAAACTGGAACTTCGTTCAAGAAACCACTACACGTTAACGATCAATTTGGAAATTAAATAAAAATGGAAGTTGAATAGAAAAAGAAATCGAATAAAAATGAAAATTGCGTAAAATTAACAATGTAAGTTTATTTAAGAAACCACTATACCTGAACAATCTATTTGGAAATTAAATAAAAAAAGGAAGCTGAACAGAAAAGGAAATTGAATAACTATGGAAGTTGAATAAAAATAAAAATGGAAGTTGCATAAAATTAACAATGGAAGTTCATTCAAGAAACCACTATACCTTAACGATCTATTTGGAAATTAAATAAAAAAGGAAGTTGAATACAAAAGGAAATCGGATAAAACTAAAAGTTGAATAAAAATAAAAATGAAAGTTGCGTAAAACATACAATGGAAGTTTTTTCAAGAAACCATTATACCTTAACGATCTATTTCGAATTTAAAAAAAAAAGTTGAATAGAAAAATAACTTAAATAAAAATGGAAGTTGAATAAAAATAAAAATGAAAGTTGCATAAAATTAAAAATGGAAGTTCTTTCAAAAAACCACTATACCTTAACGATCTATTTGGAAATTAAATAAAAAAAGAAATTGACTACAAAAGGACATTGAATCAAAATGGAAGTTGAATAAAATAAAAATGGAATTTGCATAAAATTAACAATGGAATTTAATTCAAGAAACCACTATACGTTAACGATCTATTTGGAAATTAAATAAAAAAGGAAGTTGAATAGAAAACAAAATTGAATAAAAATGCAAGTTGCCTAAAATTAACAATAGAAGTTAATTCAAGAAACCATTATACCTTAGCGATCTATTTGGAAAGTAAATAAAAGAGAAAGTTGAATAGAAAAGGACATTGAATCAAAATGGAAGTTGAATAAAAATAAAAATGGAAGTTGCATAAAATTAAAAATGGAAGTTCATTGAAGAAACCACTATACCTTGACGATCTACGTGGAAATTAAATAAAAAATGAAGCTGAATAGAAAAGGAAATTGAAAAAAAATGGTAGTTGCATAAAATTAAAAATCGAAGTTCATAAAATTAAAAATGGAAGTTACATAAAATTAAAAAAGGAATTTGTATGAAATTAACAATGGAATTTAATTCAAGAAACCACTATACCACAATGATTCTATTTGGAAATTAAATATAAAAGGAAGTTGAATAGAAAAGGTAATTGAATAAAAATGGAAGTTGAATAAAAATAAAACTGGAAATTCATTCAAGAAACCAGCATACCTTAATGATCTATTTGGGTATTGAATAAAAAAGGAAGTTGAATGGAAAAGAGAATTGAATAAAAATGGAAGTTGCATAAAATTACAAATGAAAGTTCATTCAAGAAACCACTATACCTTAACGGTCTATTTGAAAATTGAATAAAAAAGGAAATTGAATAGAAAAGGAAATTGAATAAAAATGGAAGTTGAATAAAACTAAAAATAGATGTCGCATAAAATTAAAAATGGAGGTTCATTTAAGAAACCACTATACCTTAACGATCTATTTGGAAACTAAATAAAAAAGGAAGTTGAATAGAAAAAGAAATTGGATAAAACTAGAAGTTGAATAAAAATAAAAATGGAAGTTGCATAAAATTAAAAATGGAAGTTCATTGTAATTCAAGAAACCACTATACCTTAACAATCTATTTGGAAATTAAATAAAAAAGGAAGTTGAACAGACAAGGAAATTGGATAAAAATAGAAGTTGAATAAAAATAAAAATGGAAGTTGCATAAAATTAAAAATGGAAGTTCATTCAATAAACCACTATAACTTAACGATCTATTTGGAAATTAAATAAAAAAGGAAGTTGAATTGAAAAGAAAATTGGATAAAAATGGGAGTTGAAAAATAATAAAAATGGAAGTTGCATATAATTAAAAATGGAAGTTCATTCAATAAACCAGTATAACTTAACGATCTATTTGGAAATTGAAAAACAAAGGAAGTTGAATAAAAATAGAAATTGAATAAAAATAAAAAAGGAAGTTGCATAAAATTAACAATGTAAGTTCATTTAAGAAACCACTATACCATAACGATCTATTTGGAAATTAAATAAAAAAGTAAGTTGAATAGAAAAGGAAATTGAATAAAATCGGAAGATGAATAAAAATAAAAAAGGAAGTTGCATAAAATTAAAAATCGAAACTCATTCAAGAAATCAGAAATTGAACAAAAATGGAAGCTGAATAAAAATAAAAATGGAAATTGCATAACATTAAAAGCGGAAGATAATTCAATAAACCACTATACCTTAACGATCTATTTGAAAATTAAATAAGAAAGGATATTGAATAGAAAATGAAATTGAATAAAAATAGAAGTTGAATAAAAATAAAAATAAAAATGAAAGTTGCATAAAATTAAAAATGGAAGTTCATTGACGAAACCTCTATACCTTAACGATCTATTTGGAAATTAAACAAAACAAAAAGTTGAATAGAAAAAGAAATTGAATAAAAATGGAAGTTAAATAAAATTAAAAATTGAAGTTCATTGAAAAAACCACTATACCTTAACGATCTATTTGGAAATTAAATAAAAAAGGACGTTGAATAGAAAAGGAAATTGAATAGAAACAAAAATGGAAGTTGCATAAAATTAAAAATGGAAGTTCATTGAAGAAACCACTATACCTTAACGATCTATTCAGAAATTAAATAAAAAAGGAAGTTGAATAGAAAATGAAATTGAATAAAAATGGAAGTTCAATAAAAATAAAACTAGAAGTTGCCTAAAATTAGCAATGGAAGTTAATTTAAGAAACCACTATACCTTAACGATCTATTTGGAAATTAAAGAAAAAAACGAAGCTGAACAGAAAAGGAAATTGAATAAAAATGGAAGTCGAATAAAAATAAAAATGGAAGTTGCATAAAATTAAAAATTGGAAGTTCATTCAAAAACCACTATACCTTAACGATCTATTTGGAATTTAAACAAAAAAGGAATTTGAATAGAAAATGAAATTGAATAAAGATGGAAGTTGAAGAAAAATAAAAAAGGAAGTTGTATAAAATTAACAATGGAAGTTCATTCCAGAAACCACTATAACTTAAAGATCTATTTGGAAATTAAATAAAAAAGGAAGTTTATTAGAAAATGATAATGAATAAAAATTGAAGTTGAATAAAAACAAAAATGGAAGTTGCATAAAATTAAAAATGAAAGTTCACTCAAGAAACCACTATACCTTAATGATCTATATGGAAATTAAATAAAAAAAGGAAGCTGAACAGAAAAGGAAAATTGAATAAAAATAGAAGTTGAATAAAAATAAAAATGGAAGTTGCATAAAATTAAAAATGGAAGTTGAATAAAAATAAAAATGGAATTTGCATGAAATTAACAATGGAATTTAATTCAAGAAACCACTATACCATAATGATCTATTTAGAAATTAAATACAAAAGGAAGCTGAATACAAAAGGAAATCGAATCAAAATGGAAATTTAATAAAAATAAAAATGGAAGTTGCATAAAATTAACAATGGAAGGTCATTCATGAAACAACATACCTTAACGATCTATTTGGAAATTAAATAAAAAATGAAGTTGAATAGAAAAGGAAATTGAATAAAATAAAAATGGAAGTTGCATAAAAATAAAAATGGAACTTGCATGAAAATTAAAAATGGAAGTTCATTCAGGAAACCACTATACCTTAACGATCTATTTGGAAATTAAATAAAAAAGGAAATTGAATAAAAATGGAAGTTCATTCCAGAAACCACTATACCTTAACGATCTATTTGGAAATTAAATAAAAAAGGAAGTTGAATTGAAAAGAAAATTGGATAAAAATGGAAGATGAATAAAAATAAAAATGGAAGTTGCATAAAACTTACAATGGAAGTTCATTCAAGAAACCACTATACCCTACAGATCTATTTGGAAAGTAAATAAAAAAAATGTCATTGAATAGAATAGGAAATTGAATAAAAATGGAAGTTGCATAAAATTTAAAATGGAAGTTGCATAAAATTAAAAATGGCAATTCATTCAAAAAACCACTATACCTTAACGATTTATTTGGAAATTAAATAAAAAAAGAAGTTGAATAGAAATGGAAGTTTATTCGAGAAACCACTATACCTTAACGATTTATTTGTAAATTAAAAAAAAGAGGAAGTTGAATAGAAAATGAAATTTAATAAAAAAGGAAGTTGAATAAAAATAAAAATGGAAGTTGCATAAAATTAAAAATAGAAGTTCATTCAAGAGACCACTATACCCTAACAATCTATTTGGAAATTAAATAAAAAAAGAAACTGAATAAAAATGGAAGTTGAATAAAAATAAAAATGGATGTCGCATAAAATTAAAAATGGAGGTTCATTTAAGAAACCATTATACCTTAACGATCTATTTGGAAATTCAATAAAAAAGGAAGTTGAATAGAAAAGAAAATTGAAAGAAAAATGGAAGTTGAATAAAAATAAAAATCGAAGTGCATTAAAAAAACCACTATACCTTAACGATTTATTTGTAAATTAAATAAAAAAGGAAGTTGAATAAAAAATGAAATTAAATAAAAATGGAAGTTACATAAAATTAACAATATAAGTTCATTTAAGAAACCACTATACCTTAATGATCTATTTGGAAATTAAGTAAAAAATGAAGTCGAATAGAAAAGTAAATTAAATAAAAATGGATGTTGAATAAAAATTGAAGTTCATTCAAGAAACCACTATACCTTAACGATCTATTTGGAAATTAAATAAAAAAGGAAGTTGAATAGAAAAGGAAATTGAATAAAAACAAAAATGGAAGTTGCATAAGATTAACAATGGAAGTTCATTGAAGAAACCACTATACCTTAACAATCTATTTGGAAATAAAAGAAAAAAGGAAGTTGAATAGAAATGGAAATTGAATAAAAATAGAAGTTGAATAAAATTAAAAATTGAAGTTCCATAAAATTAACCTTGGAAGTTGATTTAAGAAACCACTATACCTTGACGATCTATATGGAAATTAAATAAAAAAAAAAGTTCAATAGAAAAGGAAATTGAATAAAAATAAAAATCGAAGTTCATTCAAGAAACTACTATACCTTGACGATCTACTTGGAAATTAAAAAATAAATGAAGTTGAATAAAAATGGAAGATGAATAAAAATAAAAATGGAAGTTGCATAAAATTAAAAATGGAAGTTCATTCAAGAAACCACTATACCTTACCGATCTATTTGGAGATTAAATAAAAAAAGAAGTTGAATAGAAAAGAAAATTGAATAAAAGTGGTTTCTTGAATGAACTTTTATTGTTAATTTTATGCAATTTGCATTTTTACTTTTATTCAACTTCATTTTTATTCAATTTGCTTTTCTATTCAACTTCCTTTTTTATTTAATTTCGAAATAGATCGTTGAGGTATAGTGGTTTCTTGAATGAACTTCTATTGTTAATTTTATGCAACTTCCGTTTTTATTTTTATGCAACTTCCACTTTTATTTTTATTTAACTTCCATTTTTATCCAATTTTCTTTTCAATTCAACTTCCTTTTTTATTTAGTTTCCAAATAGATCGTTAAGGTATTATAGTTTCTTGAATGAACTTACATTGTTAATTTTATGAAACTTCCATTTGTATTTTCATTCAACTTCAATTTTGTAACGCCCTCAAAAAAATACATAAAACCCATCACTTTAGACATGCATTAACATAAGAGAAATCAACAATTTCTATTCATTTGGGTAGTTCTTACAACAGCATCACATGTTAACGACAAAAGCAAATGCCCTACGGGCTTACAGCTTTCCAAGTCAACACTTGGTTACAGAAAAGAAGAGTACTAACTCTATACAAAAGAAGCCTTTGGCTTGATATCCATGTAATACAAACAAAATAATCAAAAAGAAAGAGTCTTCAACTCTCATATCCATCCAAGCTACGTCCTTGGAGGTGGCATGCTACCTGTACCTGAAAATAATGTCCCATATAGGGTGAACCAACGCCCAGTAGAGATATGTTAAACACAGCATGAGCAATAACTAAGACATTAGCAATTGATAAATGTTTAATTCCCATAAATCAATTCATAGTTCATTTCCATTACCTGACCACTATGTCCATGTTTCATTTCATTTTCCGTTTCTTATCAAGTTCACAGTTTACAACAACGGCTCAGAACCTAGCCAACAATTTACATGAGATATAGACTCATATTAAACATTTCCCATTTCACAATAGATAAGCATAAAAGCTAGATGAACATCTCAAAGGATAAGCATACAAGCTGTATCCACACTTCAACAGATAAGCATATGAGCTATATCAACACTTCCATAGATAAGCAAATGAGCTGTATCAGCGGAGTCCATCCCCTATCTCCTCCCTAACATCATCCGGTTTAGAGGTCCATCCCCCATCTTCCCCCAAACCGTGGAGTACATCCCCTATCTTCTCTCACACAACACAACGTATATACACATAGGTCATATACACAATTAATCAATACATAACGTCAATGTATTCTATCAACCGTCATACTCTATGAACACATCCAATTGATTAGTTTTAGTTTGCCTAATCATTATGCATTGTCTACAACAATCAAAACTACCCTCCACGGGTAGCCCAAACAGTTATTTCTAAACAGATAATAAAAGCTCCAACAGATAAAAAATCAAAATTTTCAAAGGTGAGCGATTAATAAATCCAACTACACCATTTTACAATACAATTACCCAATTTCATTATTTCCAACTCAATTCTAAATAATCACAATTTTCCCAAATTAATTATACTAATTAATTTATACAACAAATTAGGGTTTACTACCCTGTTTCCCAATATTGATCCAATGATCTATATTTTAACAACCAACAACAATGTCATCATTTTGAAATCCAAAATATACATTTAGAATCAAAATAACAAAACCCTTTTTCAACATTTTCAAACCCTAACTTTCCAAAATCAACCATTTAACAAAATTTCCAAAAATCTAGGTCAAAACCCATAGTAGTGAGTAGGAATCGCTACCTCAAAAGTTGACACCCAACGAAGAAGATGAAGAAAACGGAAATGCTCCAAATCCCGAGATTCTTGCATCAAAAGATAGCCCTCGACGATCAACAACCTTTTTGCAAAGGCCAAAGGTTTGGAACACACTCTAGCTAGATCAATCCTAAGAGAGAGGTTAGGTTTTAGAGTGAGGTGCTCTCCAATGGCTTTTTCGGAAAAGTAAGAGAGAGAGAAGAATTGTAGAAAATGATTCAAAAATGCCCAACTGCTATCTGATATACGACAGATCCACTCGAGTGGAAAACACAATGCTCGAGCGTCAAGAACAAAAATCTGGATCCGCTCGAGTGCAAGAAGGACCGCTCGAGCGCCAAGACACAAAGACAAAACACACCCGCTCGAGCGTGAAAACCAGTCCGCTTGAGCGTAGATTTCCATCTCCCAGAACTTACACCAAGGATGCACTACCAGCTCGAGCGCCAAAAAGCCCGCTCGAGCGCGACCCGCTCGAGCGCAGGAAACCCGCTCGAGCGTAGAAATCACTCCTGCAGAAGTTTTGCAGAGCACGAAAATATTGGAAGTGTGCAATCTCCGCTCGAGCGCTAGACGACCCGCTCGGGCGGAACGACCAAAAACCTGGCAACAAGGATTTAGACCAAGGCTCAACCTATCTGCTCGAAACATGCCCAACACATACTAAAACTCAAACATAAAGAATTAAAGGATAACAACAAGGTATACAACCACCAACTCCATAGAACCAAAGTCTGGAATACAACAAATACAGAAAGGAAGAACCGGGATCGCTATAACCTTCCCCCCTTAAAGAATTTCGTCCCCGAAATTTAATACAAGTTCTCAACAATAAGTTTTCTCCATTTCCCCACAATATTACAACATAATATTAAACATTCCGACCTATTACCGGTCAATCCCATCTCTTTTCAAGAGGCATTTCACATTATACATAACAACCTGCATTGTCAACATGCATTCCTTTGAAATTTACCAATTTCAGCTCATTTTCCACAATTCCTTAACACATGTAACATTAATATCATGCTTATTTTTTCACAATATACTTAACATGCACAATGTTAACTGAAAAATCTAGAAACTTCCTAGATGTTGATTTGTGATTATGTATCAATTTTAAGCAGAATATAACAATCCCAATCAAACAATCAAGAGAAAGAGACACAAAGATTTTACGTAGAAAAACCACAATTGGACACCTTCCAATTGTGATAAAAAAACCACGGGCAACAGCCACAAGAACAATCCACTAAGAAGATATAAAGGAATTACACAGGTATCACTCTCAATTATCTAGCGAATTCACAACGCCTAATTGAACCAACCTCTATGTGCCTCTTCCAACCCCATCTTCAGCATGGAATTGTCTTTCTGATGAGCCACTCCGGATTCCCTCCAAAGCTTCAGGCTCGAATTCTTCAGAATTCACAACTGAAGAACAACTCTCTCTTTTGTGTATAACAAACAAACCCCTTTGATGTACTCTCTTTAAACCATGAGTTAAATACTCAATAAAACATCAAAGAAAACAAAATATCCCCAGATATAAACCTTTAAGAACCAAAAAGAAGATCTGGAGGACTTCAATCAAATTAATCAATGAATAGCCTAGATTTGGGAGAAACCCAACTATTTATAGAAAACCAAAGCAATCCTAGTTGGGAAAGAAAACCAACTTCTTGTAGAAAATCAACTTCTTGCAGAACTCCAAAGTAATCTTGTTTTTGAAGGAAACCAACTTCTTAAAGAACTCTTGTTACAACTTTGGTTTTGATCCATGGAATTTGACAACAAAAGGTCCTAACATTAACATAGCTTCCATTTACCAAAACATTTACATTGTTTCACAACTTAAGACATATATAATGTTCTTAAAGTTCAATATTATTACAAAATTTTATTACATGATTACACATCAACAAACATGTCCGGATACTTTTCACAGACTTCCAACTCACGTTCCCAAGTGGCTTCCTCCACTTTGTGATGCTTCCACAAAACCTTTACCAAGGGAATGGTCTTGCCACGCAGGACTTGATCCCGCCTATCCAAGACCCGAACCGGTCTCTCTTCATACGAGGCATCCTCATCTACCTCTAAGTCGGTCCAATCTAACACATGGGACAGATCCGGCTCGTACTTCCAAAGCATACTTACATGAAACACGTCATGCACTCCGGACAACTACGGTGGCAAAGCCAAACGATAAGTAACCTCCCCAATCCTCTCAAGGATCTCAAAGGGACCGATAAACCAATGGGATAACTTCCCACTCTTCCGAAACCTCATCAAACCTCGCCTAGGTGATATTTTCAAGAAAACATGATCACCTACCTCAAACGCCAAAGGCCTCCTCCTACGGTCGGCATAACTCTTTTGGCGACTCTGGGTTGTAACAAGCCTCCTACGGATAAGCTCAACTTTCTCCGTCGTCTCCCTAACTAACTCCTGACCCAACAAAGGTGCATCACCCACCTCGGCCCAACAAACTGGAGATCTACACAGTCGGCCATACAAGGCCTTAAACGGTGCCATACCGATACTAGACTGAAAGCTGTTGTTGTAGGCAAACTCCACCAAGGGCAAGTGCCTCTCCCACGTCCCACTAAAATCACGGACACAACCCCGAAGCATATCCTCAAGGATCTGAATAGTACGCTCGGACTGCCTGTCAATCTGAGGATGATAAGTCGTACTAAAGGTCAACTTAGTACCCAAGGCACTCTGCAAAATCTGCCACAACCTAGCAGTAAAACGAGGATCTCTATTTGAGACGATCGTCACTGGGACCCCGTGCAACCTCACTACGTCCCGAATATACAAGTCAGCAAGATGATCTACCGAATCTCTCACGCGCATAGGGATAAAGTGCGCCGACTTAGTCAACCGGTCTACAAACATCCAAATAGCATCACTACCCCACTGGGTCCTCGGAAGACCTACAACGAAGTCCATAGTGACATACTCCCACTTCCACTCGGCAATAGGCAAGGGTTGCAACAAACCTGCTGGCCTTTGATGCTCGGCCTTTACTTGCTGGCAAGTAAGGCACTTAGACATGAAAACTGCCACATCTCTCTTCATTCCCCACCACCAGAACTGGCGACCCAAATCCCGATACATCTTAGTGCCTCCTGGATGCACCGCAAGGCATGAATGCTGAAACTCTCAGAGTACCTCCTCTCGGCAAGTCTCCGGCACAAACAAACGGTCTCGGTATCTCACACTCTGGTCGGGATACACCGTCAAACCATTCTCAACGTTCCCACTGGAGATCTTCTTTCGGAGGGAATCTACCTCAAGGTCACCTCTCTGTGCTTCTAACACTCGAGTCACAAGTGTAGGGTCAAGAACAACGTAAAAACAAGGTCAAGACCTCAATAGATTCGCCTGTATAATCAAACTCGCCAAGTGCCCCCAACATCTCCCATTCCCGGATGGCTATACAAGCTACATCACCTATATATGGATTTCCTGCTAAGGGCATTGGCCACAACATTGGCCTTTCCTGGGTGATAGTGCAACTCAAAATCGTAGTCCTCAATGAACTCCATCCACCTCCTCTGCCTCAAATTCAAGTCCCTCTGTGTAAACAGGTACTTCAAACTCTTGTGGTCTGAGAACACCTCGAACCTCTCACCATAAAGGTAGTGCCTCCAAATCTTTAAGGCAAAAATCACGGCTGCTAACTCTAGGTCATGTGTAGGGTAATTCTTTTCGTGTATCTTCAACTGACATGAGCCATAAGCTACCACTTTCCCCTCTTGCATCAACACACAACCCAAACCCTCTCGTGAGGCATCACAATAAACCGCATAACCCAACTCTCTCTCCAGAATAATCAACACCGGAGCGGTGGTCAATCTAACCTTCAACTCTTGGAACGACTTTTCACAAGTCTCACTCCACATAAACTTGACCCCTTTCCGCGTCAACCTAGTCAACGGCGAAGCTAGCCTGGAGAAATCTTTCACAAACCGGCGGTAATACCCAGCTAATCCCAGAAAACTGCGGATCTCAAAAACACTCTTAGGCTATGCCCAATCTTGCACTGCCTCAACCTTGGATGTATCAACAGACACCCCTTCCCCGGATACCATATGGCCTAAGAACTTGACTTCCTCTAGCCAGAACTCACATTTCCCAAACTTGGCACACAGCCTGTGGGCTCTAAGCAACTCAAGCACCACTCTCAAGTGTTCCTTGTGCTCCTCCTCTGAAGGCGAATAGATAAGAATGTCGTCCACAAAAACGACCACAAATCGATCTAAGAATTCCCGGAAGATCCGGTTCATCAAGTCCATAAAGACTGCCGGTGCATTGGTGAGCCCAAATGGCATCACCAGAAACTCATAATGGCCATGCCGCATACGGAATGCCGTCTTCGGAATATCCTCCTCCCTGACCCTCAACCGGTGGTAACTCGATCTCAAATCTATCTTAGAGAAACAACAGGAACCCTTCAACTGGTCAAACAGGTCATCAATACGGGGCATAGGGTACTTATTCTTAACCGTAGCCCGATTCCACTTCCGGTAGTCGATACATAGTCTTAAGGCACCATCTTTCTTTTTAGCAAAGAGGGCCGGTACTCCCCACGGCGAAACACTAGGGCGAACAAATCCCTTATCTAGCAATTCCTGGAGCTAAATCTTCAACTCACTCAACTCGGCTGGGGCAAAACGGTAAGGTGCCATAGAAATCGGCGCCGTGCCAGGCACTAAATCAATAGAGAACTCTATCTCTCGGTGAGGTGGCAAACTAACGAGGTCCTCGGGAAAAACATCCGAATACTCACAAACCACCCTCGGTAATACAATATGGGTCTCATCACACTCACCACTCAAGAAGCTAGCAAGTAGACCACTAAGCTCACTCTGCCCTCGCGGATCATACATTAGCGGCAATACACTGCCAACCCGATCCCCCAAGAAATGGAAACATTCCCCACTCAAGGTACAAACTGTGACCCTCTGGCAGTAGTAATCAATAACAGCCCGGTATGACGATAGCCAGTCCATACCCAAAATAACATCAAAACCTTTCTTGGGCATAACCACAAAGGGGAAAGGAAGCCTATGGTCGGCGACCTCTATATCACAACCTCTACATTTGTGTTTCAAAATCAATTCATCCCCAACAGGTGATACTACACAAATAGGAGATGCTAATAGTGCCAACTCCAACTCCAACACAGATGCAAATGCAACAGATACAAAAGAATAAGACGCACCCGTATCAATCAACACACTAGCAACCGAGTTGCAAAACAGAAAGGTACTTCTCACAACTGATGGAGCGCAGATTAGGTCTGCATGGTAACAAAGATACATGCGCCCAGAGGCCCTCGATCCACTGCCACCTCTAGGAGCAAACGACTCGCACAGCATCGATGACGAAGCTCTAATTGGCCCTCGAGGCCTGCATGCCGAATCGGCCGATAACTCTGCGTCGCCTAGAACCAGACGCCCAAGTGGCACTCAATCAGGCAAAACCTCTTCAGTGCCTAGTGACCACACCGATAGCAAGACAAAGGCCGCCCTCGCCTCGACTGCCCTGAGGTCGAGCCGAAGAAGAAGTTGCTCGCTGACCCCCTTCCTTCTGCGAGCAAACCGAAGACTTGTGACCCAGCTGGCCACATGTGAAACAAGTCAAGCCTCACAGATTACCTCTTCCGGAGCCTACACTCGGCACTGGAAAGGTCGATCTAGCCAAACCACCCTGAGACTGCTGAGGGTTAAAACCCCTCTGTCTCCTGCCATCACTTTGGCCATCTTGGCTCCTCTTGGAGCCCTTATGCTTCTCTTCATCATCCTCCTGCATCATAAGCTCCATATGAGCTGCAGCATCCACCAAACGTCTATACTCTCGAATAAACGACCCTCCAACCCTCAACTTGAATCCACGCCTCAACTTTCGCTCAAACTCAAAACAACGACGTTCCTCGGATGCCACAAGTTCAGGTGCAAACCTGGACAAACTGGTAAAAGTAGCCTCAAACTCGGCCACTGACAAGCCCTGCTGTTTAAGCTGGCAAAACTGTTCCCTCAGCTTCTCCCTAGCAGCTGAAGATAAGAACTTCTCCTGGAAGGCATCTACAAAAGCCCCCCATGCACCACCAACACGGCCCTTCTCGTACTTCCACCATTGACCCGCATCTCCCTTCAGTTGGAAGGATGCTAAGGTCACCTTTAAAGCCCCGTCCTCAATGCCCAGCATCTTGAACATCTTCTCCATCTATTCCAATCACTCGTCGGCCTTAAGCGGCTCTTTGGGGTCCCCAATGAACTCGTTCGGATTAGACCGGAAGAACTTCCTCTTCAAGAAAGAAGGTCCTGCCTCAACAACCTGATTCTCAGTTCTGAGAATACCTAAAGCTCCTGCTATCTCTCGGGCCAAGGCACCCATAGCCTGCTGACCCGCTGGCTTGGCCACATTGGCCTGACCAACTCCCTCCTGCATTGCTGGAACGTCATCCAGTAAAGGCATTTCCTGTCTCCAAGGCCTACCACGCCTACCACCTCGTCCTCGTCCTGACATCCTATTAAAGGTAATGAAGATGTCAGCACATTCATAAATGTGCCGAAAACTAAACACTCACGTCCTAATGCATGGACAATTGTAATTCACTCCACGTAAGCACATAAACACATAAGCACTTACGAATTTCATTCCCGGATAATGACAGTCCCGAGGCGTTACTAGAGTTCCGGTTAGAAACAGCATTGATCAAGTGCTTTTTCAACAAGACTCACAAAAACCCAAGGATCCAATCAATATCCTAGAAACTACATTCCATACCGACATAGTCACATAAGCATGTTATCAATTAAACACATAGCATATGACACTACATCTAAGTCTCTATCAAGCGAGACAAACCCATTGTGATACTAATCACTTCCCACGTACCCAAAGTATTCGAACCCGGTACGCTCTGATACCAAGTTGTAACGCCCTCAAAAAAATACATAAAACCCATCACTTTAGACATGCATTAATATAAGAGAAATCAACCATTTCTATTCATTTGGGTAGTTCTTACAACAGTATCACATGTTAACGACAAAAGCAAATGCCCTACGGGCTTACAGCTTTCCAAGTCAATACTTGGTTACACAAAAGAAGAGTACTAACTCTATACAAAAGAAACCCTTGGCTTGATATACATGTAACACAAACAAAATCATCAAAAAGAAAGAGTCTTCAACTCTCATATCCATCCAAGCTACGTCCTTGGAGGTGGCATGCTACCTGTACCTGAAAATAATGTCCCATATAGGGTGAGCCAATGCCCAGTAGAGATATGCTAAACACAGCATGAACAATAACTAAGACATTAGCAATTGATAAATGTTTAATTCCCATAAATCAATTCATAGTTCATTTCCATTACATGACCACTATGTCCATGTTTCATTTTATTTTCCATTTCTTATCAAGTTCATAGTTTACAACAACGGCTCAGAACCTGGCCAACAATTTACATAAGATAGAGACTCATACTAAACATTTCCCATTTCACAATAGATAAGCATAAAAGCTATATCAAGATCTCAAAGGATAAGCATACAAGCCATATCCACACTTCAACAGATAAGCATATGAGCTATATCAACACTTCCATAGATAAGCATATGAGCTGTATCAGTGGAGTCCATCCCCTATCTCCTCTCTAACAACATTCGGTTTAGAGGTCCATCCCCTATCTTCTCCTAAACCATGGAGTACATCCCCTATCTTCTTCCACACAACACAACGTATATACACATAGGTCATATACACAATTAATCAATACATAACGTCAATGTATTCTATCAACCGTCATACTGTATGAACACATCCAATTGATTAGTTTTAGTTTGCCTAATCATCATGCATTGTCTACAACAATCAAAACTACCATCCACCGGTAGCCCAAGCAGTTATTTCTAAACAGATAATAAAAGCTCCAACAGATAAAATACCAAAATTTTCAAAGGTGAGCGATTAATAAATCCAACTCCACCATTTTACAATACAATGACCCAATTTCATTATTTCCAACTCAATTCCAGATAATCACAATTTTCCCAAATTAATTATACCAATTAATTTATACAACAAATTAGGGTTTACTACCCCGTTTCCCAATATTGATCCAATGATCTATATTTCAACAACCAACAACAATGTCATCATTTTGAAACCCAAAATATACATTTAGAATCAAAATAACAAAACCCTCTTTCAACATTTTCAAACCCTAACTTCCCAAAATCAACCATTTAACAAAATGACCAAAAATCTAGGTCAAAACCCATAGTAGTGAGTAGGAATCCCTACCTCAAAAGTTGACACCCAACGAAAAAGATGAAGAAAATGGAAATGCTCCAAATCTCGAGATTCTTGGATCAAAAGATAGCCCTTGATGATCAACAACCTTTTTGCAAAGGCCAAAGGTTTGGAACACACTCTAGCTAGATCAATCCTAAGAGAGAAGTTAGCTTTTAGAGTGAGGTGCTCTCCAATGGCTTTTTCGGAAAAGTAAGAGAGAGAGAGAAGAATTGTAGAAAATGATTAAAAAATGCCCAACTGCTATCTGATATACGACAGGTCCGCTCGAACGGAAAACACAACGCTCGAGCGTCAAGAACAAAAATCTGGATCCGCTCGAGCGCAAGAAGGACCGCTCAAGTGCCAAGACACAAAGACAAAACACACCCACTCGAGCGTGAAAACCAGTCCGCTCGAGCGTAGATTTCCATCTCCTAGAACTTACACCAAGGATGCACTAACAGCTCGAGCGCCAAAAAGCTCGCTCGAGCGCGACCCGCTCGAGCGCAGGAAACCCGCTCGGCGAGAAATCACCGCAAGTTTTGCAGAGCACGAAAATACTGGAAGTGTGCAATCTCCGCTCGAGCACCAAACGACCCGCTCGAGCGGAACGACCAAAAACCTGGCAACAAGGATTTAGACCAAGGCTCAACCTATCTGCTCGAAACATGCCCAACACATCCTAAAACTCAAACATAAAGAATTAAAGGATAACAACAAGGTATACAACCACCAACTCCACGGAACCAAAGTCTGGAATACAACAAATACAGAAAGGGAGAACCAGGATCGCTATAAATTTTTATTCAATTTCCTTTTCTATTCAGCTTCCTTTTTTATTTAATTTCCAAATAGATCGTTAAGGTATGGTGGTTTCTAGAATGAACTTCTATTGTTAACTTTATGTAACTTTCATTTTTATTTTTATTCAACTTCCATTTTTATTCAACTTTCTTTTTTATTTAATTTCCAAATAGATCGTTAAGGTATTATGGTTTCTTGAATGAACTTCCATTATTATTTTATGCAACTTCCATTTTTATTTTTATTCAACTTCCATTGTTAATTTTATGCAACTTCCATTTTTATTTTTATTCAACTTCCATTTTTATTCAATTTCCTATTCTATTCAACTTCATTTTTTTATTTACTTTCCAAATAGATCGCTAAGGTATAGTTGTTTTTTTGAAAGAACTTCTATTGTTAATTTTATGCAACTTCCATTTTTATTTTATTCAACTTCAATTTTTATTCAATTTCCTTTTCTATTGAACTTGTTTTTTTATTTAATTTCCAAAGAGATCGTTAAGGTAGAGTGGTTTCATGAATGAACTTCCATTTTTAATTTTATACAACTTCCCTTTTTATTTTTATTCAACTACCTTTTTTGTTAAATATCCTTCTCTATTCAACTTTCATTTTTATTTTTATTCAACTTCCTTTTTTTTTTATTTAATTTCCATTTTTAATTTTCTGCAAGTTCCATTTTTATTCAATTTATTTTATATTCAACTTCCTTTTTTATTTAATTTCCAAATAGATCGTTAAGGTATAGTAGTTTCTTAAATGAATTTCAATTTTTAATTTTATGCAACTTCCATATTTATTTTTATGCAACTTCCATTTTTATTCAATTTCATTTTGTATTAAACTTCCTTTTTTATTTAATTTCCAAATAGAGCGTTAAGGTATATTGGTTTCTTGAATAAATTTCGATTTTTATTTTTATTTAACTTCCATTTTTGTTTTTATTCAACTTCCTTTTTTATTAAATTTTCTTTTCTATTCAACTTCCTCTTTTATTCAATTTCCACATAGATCGTTAAGGTATAATGGTTTCTTGAATTAACTTCCATTTTTATTTTTATTCAACTTCCGATTTTATCCAATTTCCTTTTCTATTCAACTTCCTTTTATATTTAATTTCCAAATAGATCGTTAAGGTATTATGGTTTCTTGAATGAACTTACATTGTTAATTTTATGCAACTTCCATTTTTATTTTTATTCAACTTCCGATTTTATCCAATTTCCTTTTCTATTCAACTTCTTTTTTTATTTAATTGCCAAATAGATCGTTAAGGAATAGTAGTTTCTTGAATGAACTTCCATTTTTAATCATATGCAGCTTCCATTTTTATTTTTATTCAACTTCCATTTTTATTCAATTTCCTTCTCTATTCAACTTCTTTTTTGTTTTAATTTCCCAATAGATCTTTATGGTATAGTGGTTTCTTGAATGAACTTCAATTGTGAATTTTATGCAACTTCCATTTTTATTTAACATCATTTTTTACTTGATTTCCAAATAGATCGTTAAGGTAGAGTGCTTTTTTGAATAAACTTCAATTTTTAATTATATGCAACTTCCATTTATATTTTTATTCAACTTCCATTTTTATTTAATTTCCCTTTCTATTCAACTTCCTTTTTTATTTAATTTCCAAATAAATCGTTAATGTATAGTGGTTTCTTGAATGAACCTCCATTTTTAATTTTATGCGACATCCATTTTTATTTTTATTCAACTTTCATTTATATTTAATTTTTAATTTCCAATGGAAGTTCTTTCAAGAAACCATTATACCTTAACGATCTATTTGGAAATTAAATAAGAAAGAAAGCTGAATAAAAAAGAAATTGAATAACTATGGAAGTTGAAGAAAAAGAAAAAAGGAAGTTGTATAAAATTAACAATGGATGTTCATTCAAGAAACGAATATACCAAAACGATCTATTTGGAAATTAAATAAAAAAGGTAGTTGAATAGAAAGGAAAATTGAATAAAAATGTAGGTTGAATAAAAATAAAAATAAAAGTTGCATCAAAAATTAAAAAGGAAGTTCATTCAAGAAACCACTATACCCTAACGGTCTATTTGGAAATTAAATTAAAAAAAAAAGGAAGTTGAATAGAAAAGGAAATTAAATAAAAATGAAAGTTGCATAAAATTAAAAATGGAAGTTGCATAAAATTAAAAATGAAAGTTCATTCAAGAAACCGCTATACCTTAACGATCTATTTGGAAATTAAAGAAAAAAGGAAGTTGAATAGAAAAGTAAATTGATTAAAAATGGAAGTTGAATAAAAATAAAAATGGAAGTTGAATAGAAAATAAAAATAGAAGTTGCATAAAATTAACAATGGAAGTCTATTCAAGAAACCCCTATGCCTTAACAATCTATTTGAAAATTAAATAAAAAAGGAAGTTGAATAGAGAGGGAAATTGAATAAAAATAAAAATGGAAGTTGCATAAAATTTAAAATTGAAGTTCATTCAAGAAACAATATACTTTAACGATCTAATGATCTATGTGGAAATTAAATAAAAAAAGGAAGCTGAATAGAAATGCAAATTGAAGTTGAATAAAATTAACAACGAAAGTTTATTCAACAAACCACTATACCTTGAAGATCTATTTGGAAATTAAATAAAAATGGAAGTTGAATAAAAATAAAAATGGAAGTTGCATAAAATTAAAAATGGAAGTTCATTCAAGAAACCACTCTACCTTAACGATCTATTTTGAAATTAAAGAAAAAAGGAAATTAAATAAAAAAGGACGTTGAATAGAAAATAAAAAATAAATCAAAAAGGAAGTTGAATAGAAAAGGAAATTGAAGAAAAAAAGAAGTCGAATAAAAATAAAAATGGAAGTTGTATAAAATTGAAAATGGAAGTTCATTGAAGAAACCACTATACCATAACGATTGGAAATTAAATAAAAAGGAAGTTGAATAGAAAAGGAAATTGAATAAAAAAGGAAGTTGGATAAAAATAAAAAAGGAAGTTGCATAAAATTAACAACGGAAGTGCATTCAAGAAACCACTATACCGTAACGATCTGGTTGAAAATTAAATAAAAAAGGAAGTTGAATAGAAAAGGAAATTGAATAGAAGTGGAAGTTGAGTAAAAATAAAAATGGAAGTTGCATAAAATTAACAATGGAAGTTCATTCAAGAAATCACTATACCTTAACGATCTATTTGGAAATTAAATAAAAAAGAAAGTTTAATAGAAAAGGATATTGAATAAAAAAAAAGTTGAATAAAAACGTAAGTTGATTTAAGAAACCACTATACCTTAACGATCTATTTAGAAATTAAATAAAAAAGGAAGTTGAACAGAAAAGGAAATTGAATAAAAATAAAAATGAAAGTTGAAAAGAAATGGAAAGTGAATAAAAATGGAAGTTGAATAAAAAATGAAGTTGAATAGAAAAGAAAATTGAATAAAAATGGATGTCGCATAAAATTAAAAATGGAGGTTCATTGAAGAAACCACTATACCTTAACGATCTATTTGGAAATTAAATAAAAAAGGAAGTTGAATAGAAAACAAAATTGAATAAAAATGCAAGTTGCCTAAAATTAACAATGGAAGTTAATTCAAGAAACCATTATACCTTAGCGATCTATTTGGAAACTAAATAAAAAAGGAAGTTGAATAGAATAGGAAATTGAATAAAATTTGAAGTTGAATAAAAATAAAAATGAAAGTTGCATAAAATTAACAATGTAAGTTCCTTCAAGAAACCACAATACCTTAACGATCTATTTGAAAATTAAATAAAAAATGAAGTTGAATAGAGAAGGAAATTGAATAAAAATGGAATTTGAATAAAAATAAAAATGGAAATTGCATAAAATTAACAATGAAAGTTTATTCATAAAGCCACTATACCTTAACAATCTGTTTGGAAATTAAATAAAAAAGACAATTGAATAGAAAAAAAAAATTGAATAAAAATTGAAGTTGAATAAAAATAACAATGGAAGTTACATAAAATTAACAATGGAAGTTCATTCATGAAACCACTATACCTTAACGATCTATTTGGAAATTAAAGAAAAAAGGAAGTTGAGGAGAACATGAAATTGAATAAAAATTGAAGTTGAATAAAAATAAAAATGGAATTTCCATAAAATTAAAAATGAAAGTTCATTCAAGAAACCACTATACCTTAACGATTTATTTACAAATAAAATAAAAAAGAAAGTTGAATAGAAAAGTAACCTGAATAAAAATAAAAATGGAAGTTGCATAAAATTAAAAGTGGAAATTCATTCAAGAAACCACTATACCTTAACGATCTATTTGGAAATTAAATAAAAAAGAAAGTTGAATAGAAAATGAAATTGAATAAAAATGGAAGTTGAATAAAAATAAAAATGGAAGTTGCATATAATTAAATATGGAAGTTCATTGAAGAAACCACTACACCTTAACGATCTATTTGGAAATTAAATAAAAAAAGGAAGTTGAATAGAAAATGAAATTGGATAAAATCGGACGATGAATAAAAATAAAAATAAAAGTTGCATAAAATTAAAAATGGAAGTTCATTGAAGAAACCACTATACCTTAACAATCTATTTGGAAATTAAATAAAAAAGAAGTTGAATTAAAAAGAAAATTGAATAAAAACAAAAATGGAAGTTGCATATGATTAACAATGGACGTTCATTAAAGAAACCACTATGCCTTAACAATTTATTTGGAAATTAAATAAAAAAGGAAGTTGAATAGAAAATGAAATTGAATAAAAATGGAAGTTCAATAAAAATAAAACTGGAAGTTGACTAAAAATAAAAATCGAAGCTAATTCAAGAAACCATTATACCTTAATGATCTATTTGGAAATTAAATAAAAAAAAAAGAAGTTGAATAGAAAAAGAAATTGAATAAAAATGGAAGTTCAGTAAAAATTAAAATGGAAGTTGCCTAAATTTAACAATGGAAGTTAATTCAAGAAACCACTATACCTTAACGATTTATTTAGAAATTAAATAAAAAAGAAAGTTGAATAAAAAAGGAAATTGAATAAAAATGGAAGTTGAATAAAAAGAAAAATGGAAATTGCATGAAATTAACAATGGAATTTAATTCAAGAAACCACTATACCATAATGATCTATTTGGAAATTAAATATAAAAAGAAGTTGAAGAGAAAAGGAAATTGAATAAAAATGGAAGTTGAATAAAAATAAAACTGGAAGTTCATTCAAGAAACCACTATGCCATAACGATCTATTTGGAAATTAAAAAAAAAATGAAGTTGAATAGAAAAAGAAATAGAATAAAAGTGGAAGTTGCATAAAATTAACAATGGAAGTTCATTCAAGAAACCACTATAACTTAACGATCTATTTGGAAATTAAATAAAAAAAGAAGTTCAATAGAAATGGAAATTGAATAAAAATAGAGGTTGAATAAAAATAAAAATGGAAGTTCATTCAAGAAACCACTATACCTTAACAATCTATTTGGAAATTAAATAAAAAGGAAATTGAATTGAAAAGAAAATTGAATAAAAACAAAAATGGAAGATGAATAAAAATAAAAATGGAAGTTGTATAAAATTAAAAATGGAAGTTCATTGAAGAAACCACTATATCTTAATGGTCTATTTGAAAATTAAATTAAAAAAGAAGTTGAATAGAAAAGGAAATTGAATAAAAATCGAAGTTGAATAAAATTAAAAATGGAAGTTGCATAAAATTAAAAATTGAAGTTCATTCAAGAAACCACTATACCTTAACGAATTATTTGGAAATTAAATAAAAAATGAAGTTGAATAGAAAAGGAAATTGAAGAAAAATGGAAGTTGCATAAAATTAAAAATCGAAGTTCATTCAAGAAACCACTATATCTTAACGATCTATTTGGAAAATAAATAAAAGAAGAAGTTGAATAGAGAAGGAAATCGAATAAAAATAGAAGTTGCATAAAATTAAAAAATGGAAGTTCATTCAAGAAAACACTATACCTTAGATCATTAATTTCCATTTTTATTTTTATTCATGTTCCGATTTTATTCAATTTCCTTTTTTATTCAATTTCCTTTTTTATTTAATTTCCAAATAGATTGTTCAGGTATAGTAGTTTCTTGAATAAATTTACAATGTTAATTTTATGCAACTTCAATTTTTATTCAATTTTCTTTTTTATTCATTTTCATTTTTTATTTAATTTCGAAATAGATCGTTAAGTTATAGTTGTTTTTTTTAAAGAACTTCCATTTTTAATTTTATGCAACTTTCATTTTTATTTTTATTTAACTTCCATTTTTATTCAATTTCTTTTTTATTCAGCTTTCTTTCTTATTTAATTTCCAAATAGATCGTTAAGGTATGAAAAATCTAGAAACCCTAGATGTTGATTTGTGATTATGTATCAATAATAAGCAAAATATAACAATCCCAATCAAACAATCAAGAGAAAGAGATACAAAGATTTTACGTGGAAAAACTACAATTGGACACCTTCCAATTGTGATAAAAAACCACGGGCAACTGCCACAAGAACAATCCACTAAGAAGATTTAAAGGAATTACACAGGTATCACTCTCAATTATCTAGCGAATCCACAACGCTTAATTGAACCAACCTCTATGTGCCTCTTCCAACCCCATCTTCAAAGACGAATTGTCTTTTCGATGAGCGACTTCGATTCCACCAAAGCTTGTGCTCAAATTCTTCGACCACAATCAAGAACAACTCTCTCTTTTGTGTATAACAAACAAATCTTTGATGTACTCTCTTTAAACCATGAGTTGAATACTCAATAAAACATCAAAGAAAATAACAAAATATCCCCAGATATAAACCTTTAAGAACCAAAAAGAAGATCTAGAGGACTTCAATCAAATTACTTAGTTTTGGGAGAAAACCAAGTATTTATAGAGAACCAAAAGTAATTCTAGATTGGGAAGAAAACAAACTCTTTGAGAAATCCCGATTCTGAGGCTCGCTCGAGCGAAGCTTTCCTGGCTCGAGCGAGGAGAGTAATTTTCATGATTTCTACTAGTGCCTTGGCTCGAGCGACGGATCCTTGGCTCGAGCGACCGATCACTTCTTTCAGGTTTTTGTATGGACGCAATCCTTCGCTCGAGCGAGCATTCCTTGGCTCGAGCGAGCAACGGCTGACATGCAATTTTGAATGCAATTTTGAATTTTGCTCCGGCCGCGAGCTCGACCCCCGTAATAATCAGCGAAGTGGCAATCTTGAACGCATTAACATCACAAACTTCTCCGCAAAGCTCGATTCGGGTTGGATTCGCATCTAATAAACTCATAGCCTCACTGAAATAAAAATGCGAATAAAATTACAACTCAAAAGAGTTTTGTCAAATGGGGTTGCCAATAAAAAAAACCTAACAAGGTATAATGGTTTCTTGAAAGAACTTTCATTGTAAGTTTTATGCAACTTCCATTTTTATTTTTGTTCAACTTCTAGTTTTATCCAATTTCCTTTTGTATTCAACTTCCTTTTTTATTTAATTTCCAAAAAGATTGTTAAGGTATAGTCCTTTGTTGAATGAACTTCCATTTTTAATTTTATTGAATTTTCCCTTTTATTTTTATTCAACTACCATTGTTATTCAATTTCATGCTCTATTCAACTCCTCTTTTTTATTTAATTTCCAAATAGATCGTTAGGATATAGTAGTTTATTGGATGAACTTCAATTTTCAATTTTATGCAACTTCCATTTTTTTTCTTATTCAACTGCCATTTTTATTCAATTTCCTTTTCTATTCAACTTTCCAAGTTGAACTTTCTATTTGAAAATTGAATAAAAATGGAAGTTGAATGAAAAAGGAAGTTGAATAAGAAGGCAAGTTGATTCGAGAAACCACTGTACCTTAATGCACTATTTGGAAATCGAACTTCCTATATGGAAATTAAATAAAAATAGAAGTTGAATAAAATAAAAATGGAAGTTCATTGAAAAATCCACTATACCTTAACAATCTATTCGGAAATTAAAGAAAAAAGGAAGTTGAGGAGAACAGGAAATTGAATAAAAATTGAAGTAGAATAAAAATAAAAATGGAACTTGCATAAAATTAAAAATGAATGTTTATTCAAAAAAACCACTATACCTTAACGATCTATTTGGAAAGTAAATAAAAAAGGAAGTTGAATAGAAAAAGAAATTGAATAAAAATTGATGTGGAATAAAAATTGATGTTCAATAAAAATAAAAATGGAAGTTGCATAAAATTAGCAATAAAAGTTCATTGAAGAAAGCAATATACCTTAACGATCTATCTGGAAATTAAATAAAAAAGGAAGTTGAATAGAAAAGGAAATTAAATAAAAATGAAAGTTGAATACAAATAAAAGTGTAAGTTCCATAAAATTAACAATAAAAGTTTATTCAAGAAACCATTATATCGTAACGGTCTATTTGAAAATTAAATAAAAAAGGAAGTTGAATAGAAAAGGAAATTGAATAAAAATGGAAGCTGAATAAAAATAAAAATGAAAATTGCATAACATTAAAAGTGGAAGTTAATTCAATAAACCACTATACCTTAACAATCTATTTGGAAATTAAATAAAAAAGGAAGTTGAATAGAAAATGAAATTGAATAAAAACAGAAGTTTAATAAAAATAAAAATGAAAGTTGCATAAAATTGAAAATGTAAGTTCATTGACGAAACCTCTATACCTTAACGATCTATTTGGAAATTAAAAAAAAAAAAAAAAAGAGAAGTTGAATAGAAAAGCAAATTGAATAAAAATGGAAGTTAAATAAAAATAAAAATGGAAGTTGCATAAAATTAAAAGTGGAAGTTCATTCAATAAACCACTATACCTTAACGATTTACTTGGAAATTAAATAAAAAATGAAGTTGAATAGAAAAGGAAATTGAAGAAAAATGGAAGTTGCATAAAATTAAAAATCGAAGTTCATTCAAGAAACCACTCTACCTTAACGATCTATTTGGAAATTAAATAAAAAAGGAAGTTGAATTGAAAAGAAAATTGGATAAAAATAGAAGTTGAATAAAAATAAAAATGGAAGTTGCATAAAATTTACAATGGAAGTTTATTCAAGAAACCACTATACCTTAACGAACTATTTGGAAATTAAATAAAAAATGAAATTGAATACAAAAGGAAATTGGATAAAAGTAGAAGTTGAATAAAAATAAAAATGGAAGTTGCGTAAAACTTACAATGGAAGTTCTTTCAAGAAACCATTATACGTTAACGATCTATTTGGAAATTAAATAGGAAAGAAAGCTGAATAAAAAAGAAATTGAATAAAAATGGAAGTTGAATAAAAATAAAAATGGAAGTTGCATAAAATTAAAAATTGAAGTTCTTTCAAAAAAACAACTATGACTTAACAATCTATTTCGAAATTAAATAAAAAATGAAAATGAATAGAAAAGGAAATTGAATAAAAATTGAAGTTGCATAAAATTAACAATGTAACTATATTCAAGAAACCACTATACGTGAACAATCTATTTGGAAATTAAATAAAAAAGGAAGTTGAATAGAAAAGGAAATTGAATAAAATCGGAAGATGAATAAAAATAAAAATGGATGTTGCATAAAATTAATAATGGAAGTTCATGCAAGAAACCACTATACCTTAATGATCTATTTGGAAATTAAATAAAAAAAATGAAATTGAATAGAATAGGAAATTGAATAAAAATGGAAGTTGCATAAAATTAAAAATGGAAGTTCATTGAAAAAACTACTATAACTTAACGATCTATTTGAAAATTAAATAAAAATTGAAGTTTTTTCAAAAAACCACTATACCTTAACGATCTATTTGGAAATTAAATAAAAAAAAGAAGCTGAATAGAAAAATAAATTGCATAAAATTAAAAATGGAAGTTCATTCAAGAAACTACTATACCTTAACGATCTATTTTGAAATTAAATAAAAAAACGAAGTTGAATAGAGATGGAAATTGAATAAAAATGGAAGTTGCATAAAAATAAAACTGGAAGTTCATTCAAGAAACCACTATACGTTAACGATCAATTTGGAAATTAAATAAAAATAGAAGTTGAATAGAAAAAGAAATCGAATAAAAATGGAAATTGCATAAAATTAACAATGTAAGTTTATTCAAGAAACCACTATACCTGAATAATCTATTTGGAAATTAAATAAAAAAAGGAAGCTGAACAGAAAAGGAAATTGAATAACTATGAAAGTTGAATAAAAATAAAAATTGAAGTTGCATAGAATTAACAATGGAAGTTCATTCAAGAAACCACTATACCTTAACGATCTATTTGGAAATTAAATAAAAAAGGAAGTTTAATACAAAAGGAAATTGGATAAAACTAAAAGTTGAATAAAAATAAAAATGGAAGTTGCGTAAAACATACAATGGAAGTTCTTTCAAGAAACCATTATACCTTAACGATCTATTTCGAAATAAAATAAAAAAGAAAGTTGAATAGAAAAGTAACTTAAATAAAAATGGAAGTTGAATAAAAATAAAAATGAAAGTTGCATAAAATTAAAAATGGAAGTTCTTTCAAAAAAACCACTATACTTTAACGATCTATTTGGAAATTAAATAAAAAAAGAAATTGACTACAAAAGGACATTGAATCAAAATGGAAGTTGAATAAAATAAAAATGGAATTTGCATAAAATTAACAATGGAATTTAATTCAAGAAACCACTATACCTTAACGATCTATTTGGAAATTAAATAAAAAAGGAAGTTGAATAGAAAACATAATTGAATAAAAATGCAAGTTGCCTAAAATTAACAATGGAAGTTAATTCAAGAAACCATTATACCTTAGCGATCTATTTGAAAAGTAAATGAAAAAGAAAGTTGAATAGAAAAGGACATTGAATCAAAATGAAGTTGAATAAAAATAAAAATGGAAGTTGCATAAAATTAAAAGTGGAAGTTCATTGAAGAAACCACTATACCTTGACGATCTACGTGGAAATTAAATAAAAAATGAAGTTGAATAGAAAAGGAAATTGAAGAAAAATGAAAGTTGCATAAAATTAAAAATCGAAATTCATAAAATTAAAAATGGAAGTTACATAAAATTAAAAATGGAATTTGCATGAAATTAACAATGGAATTTAATTCAAGAAACCACTATACCACAATGATCTATTTGGAAATTAAATATAAAAGGAAGTTGAATAGTAAAGGTAATTGAATAAAAATAAAAGTTGAATAAAAATAAAACTGGAAGTTCGTTCAAGAAACCACCATGCCTTAACGATCTATTTAGGTATTGAATAAAAAAGGAAGTTGAATGGAAAAGATAATTGAATAAAAATGAAAGTTGCATAAAATTACAAATGGAAGTTTATTCAAGAAACCACTATACCTTAATAGTCTATTTGAAAATTGAATAAAAAAGGAAATTGAATAAAAATGAAAGTTGAATAAAAATAAAAATGGATGTCGCATAAAATTAAAAATGGAGGTTCATTTAATAAACCACTATACCTTAACGATCTATTTTGAAACTAAATAAAAAAGGAAATTGAATAGAAAAAGAAATTGGATAAAACTAGAAGTTGAATAAAAATAAAAATGGAAGTTGCATAAAATTAAAAATGGAAGTTCATTATCATTCAAGAAACCACTATACCTTAACAATCTATTTGGAAATTAAATAAAAAAGGAAGTTGAACAGACAAGGAAATTGGATAAAAATAGAAGTTGAATAAAAATAAAAATGGAAGTTGCATAAAATTAAAAATGGAAGTTCATTCAATAAACCAGTATAACTTAACGATCTATCACTACAAGAAATTGCACTTTTGGCGACTACTTTTGGCAACAACGTCAATTTTTCGTAGCCAAAAGTATATTTTTGACGACACAGTGATCAATTTCGTTGGGAAAAGTAGACCTTTACCAACGCAATTTACTATCGTCGCTAAAAAAGCATAATATTGACTAGGCGCCAAAAATATTGGTTGGCGCCAAAATTTCATAAATTTTAGCTACGAGACTTATTTTTTAGCAACACAATAAGCGTCGCTATTGGTGTGCTTACTTTTGGCGATGACTAGTTGGCGTGGGCAAAGAGTTAAACATTTAGCGACGATAACACTATTCGTTGGTAAAAACTTTGCTAGTGAAATCAAATGATTTAGTGATTTGTGTTTTTATTATAACTTTTCAAAGAATTTTAAATATTCTAATTATTGAATTGTAAAATTAAAGTGATCATCGAATTAGATTACAAGATGAATCCATCAACCCCAAACACATTCTTAAATTGAGATGGCCAATTTGAGATAATGTAAACTTTTTCAAAGAATACTAGATTATCAATTTCAATATATTTGGTTTTATTTTCAGAAACTTGTTTCAGATATTTTTTTCCTGAAAAACTTTTAAAAAATTTGGTAAAAAAATAAAAAAAAATACTTATTATTTTTGTATAATTTTATCTTTTAGGAGGTCATAAATAATTTAAAAATATATTTTTGATTTTTATAGTTCTCAAATTAATTTTAATTTTTTTTAAAAGAATTAAAAATTATTTTATTTTTATTTTTATTTTTTTGGTGATTTGCCTCTAAAAATTGAGGCGGTGTAAAGTTACCAATGAAAATTTCCTCTCTTTTTTTTCTAGGAGGTAAACCCCTCGTCACCCTCAAAATTTCCTCTTTTAATCTCCACAATGCACAATTTATGTGGTGAATGAAATTAAAAAAAAATAAATTAAAACAAAAAAGGGCAATGACCAAAAATGTATTATATTTTTTTTGGTATCAAAATATATTATATATATTTTTTTTGGTATCAAAATATATACAAACTGTGGCTTCAAATTGGATTTTAGAAAGCTGTAAATTACATAACCTAGATGAGAGGGAGAAGAGAGAAGGTTCGAAGGGGTGAGTGGTTAAGCGGCACCAGATTTCAAAGGGGAACGATCGACGGCGGCAAATGACGATTCGGCGAGACCGATTCGAAGAAAGAACGCTTGACAATTCGAGACTGGTTCGACGGTTCGACGGTTCGGCAGCGAGACTGGTTCTTCTCTTCAATCTGTAAAAAATCTCAGGTATGTTCGGATTCCCCCTCTATCTCTCTCTCTCTCTCTCTCTCTCTCTCACATTCATGTAAAGCACTATGTAAACATTTGGGGTTGTAGTCTCTTACGGTGGAGGATCAACAATTGATGATTGCGATATTTCATACGATCTCATGTTGTATAGGACAATTTCTAAGATTTTTGAATGACATAAGAATACGACTAGATACACTTGGGAATTCAATAGATTTCATATACCTTGTGTAAATGGATAATATACCTTGTGTAAGTGGATCCTAATCATGTTATGGACACAACACAATATGATCTCATCTTGTATAGGAACATCTGTGGGATTTTAGAGTCCAATAAGCATACGATTAGATCACGTGGGAAATTAAACATTGGGTTTCATATACCTTGATTAAGTGGATACTAGTCATGGATGTCTGAAAAGCATTAATTGTAACCATTTATACTAAATCGTAATGTCTGTTGTTGATTCATGAATAACTTTCTGAGATGTATTGCTTTGCAACCGAAGGTCATGAATGTGCTTGTGCAGGACAGGGATTGTATAATTTCAGGGTATATTTATCAGAAATCTTGAATTAGAACAGATTAGATATGACTATTCAGTTAGAAAGGTTTATATGGTGTTAGAATATAGTATGAAGTAAAGAAGAAAAGAGATAAGTTTTAGCAAAATGCAGTTGATGTCCAGTTTCTGGTATATAAAATTCAGAATAAGAGAGAAATGTGTGTAATATTTTGATTGCTTTTGGATTGGCTTATCAATCCAGAAAATCATCCTTAACCATGTTCCATGACATAAAGTTGAAAAGAATATCGGTGTTTGTTCAAGTCTCTCGCAATACATATTGCTATGGTTCCACAAAGGATATTGACTTATATAGATTGTCCTGTATCGCTATATCATTAGTGAGGGAGATATTTTTGAAAGTGTTGAATAATGAACTACAATTTGGATAACTTTTACTACATAATGTTGAGATAAATAACAATGGGCTTGGAACCAAACATTGCCTGAAGTTTTTGAAGTCTATTGCTAATTGTTTCCATATCCTAAGATTGATTGACAACCACAAAAAGAATCAAAACCTGACATATTAAAGCTGCACTTGAATCAGCAAAGAACATAAAAAGAAAAAGAGAAGAAAGAAATAAAATTAAAAAGCTACTGTCATCCTTGTATGCAATAATTGCTCTTACATTAGTCTGCCATAAATTCTTGAGAAAAAACATCAATATAGTTCAAAATGATGACATAATGTAACTTGTAAGGTGGATGTTTCTGGTCCTTGTACATAGGGTGGTTGCATCCATGCATAAAAGTGAAGCCATGTGAGAAAACAAATATACCTTAATGATTATTGTGGTTGCAATATTTCCAGGTATAATAATTGTAAGTAATTGAATTGCTGTTTTTATTTTGTGTATTTGTCTCAAGGAAAGTGGTTGACCTGAATTAGTTCTTGGTTTAGTTAGTTCCAAGCCTTTTTTTTATTATTTTTATTTTTAAATCACTGCTATTATTTTGGAATAGGATGTGGCTTGTGTCATTGATGGCTGGGCTTTTGAGATTGCACTTAAGCATTACAGAAAGCATTCAATCGAACTATCAATTTTGTCAAGGATGCTATATGTTGCCATGTTACACCATCTCAAAAAGCACAGGTGCTCTTTATTAGTTCTTGAATGGTCTATTAGTTACAATCATTTGTAGATTATTTTAGATTTACTTTTTTTCTTTTTATTTTTTGGTAATTATTATTTATTATTATTTATAAAGACTTCCCCTCTACTTGTATACCTTGTAATAGTAATATGAACATAACTTGTACAAGGTACACTTTACTAAAAATGAAAAGGAGCAAGGGAAAATTATAGAACCGTGGTGACTAGGGGAAAAAAAAATACCTATCAGTAGAGAATCTATCTCCCACTTTCTTCCCCCTCCTTTTTTATCCTCTCACATATCACACACTCTCTCTTCCCTCTCTTTCTTTTCTCACACCATGCACACTCCCTCTCTTCTCTCCCTATTTCCTTCTCACTTTCCTCCCTTCTCTCACATCATCACACATCTCTTCCATGGTTGAAGAAAAGGTTGGTTAGAACCGGGTTTTTGCTCCACCGTTTCAGTTATTTACCATTGAGAACCAAAATTGCAAGTGAATTGGCCTCATGTTACATTTCATCAAAATCCTACCATTGTTATTTCATAATTCATAAGTTATTCTAAATCTAAATTTACTCAGTATCCCATTGTTGTCATTGCTGCCTTTTTGTTAGTTGCATTATATATAATCCAGTTTACTTAGTCAATGAGCACCATCCTTTTTTTCCTTAATTGTGCTACTTTCTATTCTCGCTTGAGAATTCACTTAATCGTTAACATTTTACTTGAAACATGAAGTAATCAGCTACTTGATTGACGGATCACCTTTTGTGCTACATTTACTTGCATAACCCAATTCGGTTATAGCTTTATATGTTGTTTCTCATATGATGCACTTAAAAGTCATCAACTATTGTTTCATATGCTTAGTTTTATGGTGCTGATAGATATTAGTTATGTGAAGGGCAGAAGTTTGATCCATGCTTCGATTCATGTAAAGCATGCAGAAGATTATTGTGCCTCTTGCTTGTCTCCATTCATTTTCCTTTGCCCCAACCTATACATAAATAGATTTATAATTTTGCATAGCATGTTAGTAGCAATGAGAGTTTTGCTGTAATGAGGAGATTTAGTTGATCTAGATTGACATAAACTCTGATCATTTTTCTTGAGCCCTGTCCAGACTGAGCAATGTTTTGTTTGGGCTAGGCTTCATATGCGTGCAACATTCACAATTTTCTTTTCTATTTTTAGTGCATTTTTACTATGCTATGTATGCAGTTACACATGGTACGTTGGATTTTGACATTTGATATACAGAATAATTAGTTCTTGTAAAAGTTTTGCGTGTTTACTTCTCACATTCAATCAATTTCACTTGATGCAGTCATATCAGAAGGCTCTGAGAGCGGACCCTTCATACAAACCTGCAGCAGAATACCTGGCAATTGTTTTGACAGATCTCGAAACTAGCTTAAAGCTTACTGGCAACGCTCAGGAGGGAATATAGAGATACTACGAAGCTATTAAAATAGATCCGCATTATGCTGTACATTTATAGTCCTCCAACTTTTAGTCTCATTTTTCATCGACGCAGCGTTTTCCTTGCTTCATAAATATACATGTACCCATAGCAATGCACTGACCTTGCTTGTGCATTTACATATTATAACCTTGGTGTTGTTTATTCGAAATGATGCAATATGATATGGCCCTTGGTTGCTATGAGAAGGTCAGATAGAGAGGCCCATGTATCTTTGAAGCCCTCTTGCAACATGGGTGTAATCTATAAGAATCGTGGAGACTTAGAATCGGCTCTTGCCTGTTATGAGAGGTTATCTACCTTTTAGGAATCATGTTTGTTTTGTGTTGGTGCTTAAAAATATTTGGTATTTGCTGATGCGTTGTACGCTTTATTTTTTATTTTTGATAAGTGCCATGTATGCTTCTTGCTTGTGCTTTCTCAGGTGTCTTGCTCTGTCTCCAAACTTCGAGATTGCAAAGAACAACATGGCAATTGCATTGACAGATTTAGGAACAAGGGTAGTTTTTGAGACCATTGCTGGTGCCAAAAATAATCATTATCTAGTCACATGCTAAATTGCATTCCATAGTTACCTACAGAACTTTTGCTATCCCCTGACAATTTTATTATTAGCTTTGGTCTATGAAGCACCGAGACACTATCATCTCATGTATTATTGTCCCAGATGTCTGAGACACATACTTTCGAACATGTTACCGACTTGTGTTTGAGAAGCAAAAAATAGTATCCAATTTTTCTTTTTTAATTTTTTAAATTATGGACATGTGATGGACAAGACCAGACACATTGCCGGACACTTGCTTTTATTTATTTATTTTTTCCCTCTAAAAGAAAGAAATTTATTGAAAGAAACTGACCATGGATAAAACAAACTCTCGTTGCAATTGATGCCAGTGTTATTGGAACCCTAGATCGAAGGCTTTAACAAACACAATTAAAACCCTTGTTGAAGCCCTAGATAGAAGCACCCATCATGATTGAAGCCCTCACCGAAGCCCCCATTACGATTGATGCCCTAGAATGACCACACCTAATTGTGATTGAAGCCCTTGCAAAACCCCCCATCAGAATTGATTTCCCAGACTGATGACACCTCATCAAGACCCAAGCCCTCAGTGGAGGGGAGGCTATGTTGCTTGAGTTGAGCTTGCAGAGACACATCTAGAGATAAAATGTACAAATCGTAGTAGAGGAGTTGTGCAAGGGAGAAGTCAAAGCGATCGTTTTGAATTTTTTTTTTTTTAATGTTTTAGACTCATGTGCCTTGTTGGCTTTGTTAATGTAGTAGATCCTCGGCCTGGCCAATTTTTGGCCACATGTTAGAGAATAAAAATTCAATTGTATAATGGTTATTTTAGACAAAAATTATTTATTGAAAAAAGTGATTTTATTTAATTTATATAAAATTACATATGCATATATGAAATAAAATTTTAATATATTATTTGACGTGTATGTGCCCTACTTTTGGAAAACTGCTCTACATGTTTTAGTCCTACTTCTGGAAAAATGCCGTATTTGCTTGTCTATGTCGTGTTCGTGTCCTGTACCCATATTTTTTCTTAGGCTTTGATTTGTGACTCCTGGCAGTACTATGGTCAATAATTTGGATGGTCTAATGTTAGATTAGTTCTAGTTGATGCAATTTTTTGGTGATTTTGTGCTATAACACATTTCATGTTTCTTCAATATAATTGTTAGTCTTCTATTCATCAATGACACATATTAGATCTATTTAGATGACACAAGTTGATGTCAAAAATAAATTTTACTTTTTAGTGTTCACCTATAGGGGTCTTGAGAAACAACATAGTGCAATAGTGCCAAAATTCAACCATAATAAACATGGATTATATTAAGGAAGGAGAGAAACTCCAAGGATCATTTGTACTAGTTTATCTTCCTAAATTAAACACTTGCTTGTAGAAATCATTTTGTTCTGGTTTTTTATCATTCACAATTTTATTTTATTTTTTAAATTGTGAATTCATGATATATTCAGGTTAAATTGGAGGGAGACATTGACCAAGGTGTCGAATACTATAGGAAGGCTCTGTATTATAATTGGCACTTTGCTGATGCCATGTATAATCTAGGCGTTGCATATGGGGAAATACTGAAGTTTGGCATGGTAGATTTGTAGGAAATAAAACTTTTGTGTCTCTCTATCTCTATGCTTTTCATGTCTTTTATTCTGAAGCAAACTTCATATGAATGAAACTGATCTCCTCAAACATTATTCTCTACTAGAAAGTACATTATCTTTATTTTATTTTTTTTCCTTTTTGCAATCATCGTTCATTTTCTTCCTTTCTATTAGTTGTTTTAATGAGAAATTTGATGCATTTCAAATCTAGAACTTGAGAATATTTATTTAATATCTGTGCAGGCAATTGTGTTTTATGAACTTGCTTTCCACTTCAATCCTCACTGTGCAGAGGCATGCAACAATTTAGGAGTGATTTACAAAGACCGAGACAACCTTGATAAAGTTGTGGAGTGTTATCAGGCAAAATTATGATGCTTATGTGCAAATTTTAAGTCTCAAATCATTGTGCGCTTGATATTATAAAAATTATTTATTCTTCTGTAGTTGGCTTTATCCATCAAACCAAATTTCTCAGTCCTTGAACAATCTTGGTGTCGTCTACACTATCCGGGTTCAGTACCTACACCCGTTCAAAAAAATCTTTTTTTTTTTGGAAAGGACAATATGCAGCTGCTGATCGATTTTACGTTTTATTTCTTTTTACAGGGTAAAATGGATGCTGCTGCAAGCATGATTGAGAAAGCTATTGTTGCAAACCCTACATATGCGGAAGCATATAATAACTTAGGTCTCTTTATTTCTCTCTCTCACCCTGTGGTCATCATGTTTTTGGCATGCTGTTACTTCCTCTTTTTGTTAACATGGTAGTTATTGCTGCTCTTTTGGTTGTCATTGGTATTATTGGTGTTACTTGTCAAGGGAGATAAAAAAAGATTGTATTTGTGAATGTTGCTTCTCTGCCAAAATTCAAGGTTACATAAATGTAGTTTTCATTTGATACTGAAGTTAATGGTTTTATTTTTTTATTGGGATTGCATTTCACAAACTTGAATTGGCTCTTTTACGTTGTTTTCATTTTTGGCTGAAAGGGAATTTTGTGACACTTCTTCTGCGTTTGTTGATTTTATGGGAGAGTTATCTTTGGTGGATGGATTATAGTTGGCTTTTTGTAGACCCCTAGTGTATGGATGGAGGATGTGCCCCTTTGTTGTCACTTTATTAATTTACCTCAAAAAGAAAGAAAAACAAAAAAAACAAAAAAACAAAAAAGAGATAAGAAGAAGAAGAGAAAAAGAATGCTTGCTGACACTGCATTAGAAAACTCAATACGACATATTGTGTCTGTTGATTCTGTTTAGTGGTGATGTCTAGTATCCTAGGTTTTCCAGTCTTACACATTTTTATTATTTGGATGCAAAAATAATGTTCTATTTTGAATTCTCTCTCTCTCTCTCTCTCTCTCTCTCTCACTCAGTTTTATTATTGATTACTTTCTTAAAATTCTTTTTGTATAGGGGTTATTTATAGAGATGCCGACAATATAACTCTAGCCATTGAATCTTATGAGCAATGTCTTAAACGAACATTTTTTCGTTTGTTTTCAGAGGTTTACCCCTCTAACATTCTTCCAGTTTTGATTAAATCATTTTTATGGGTTTCTAGTTCTAAATTTCTTATGCATTTTATATTTTTAATTTTTTCAGTCATCATAAATCTACAAAACCTACATTGCAGAACTAAAGGATGCGAGGATCCCATACAAAGATAGCCGGAACTGTTGGGGCTTTTACTGGAATTTTCAAGTTCAATTCATTCTTTATTTGATCAATGGAAGGTAAGAAGCTCTTTTCTTTTAGCTGTTGTATCAGCAACAATATTCTTGTGGGCTATTGATGACCCTATCTAGTGCTGAAAAAAGATAAATTTTGGAGCTTCCTCTATTGAGTGCAATTTGGTAATGCAAAATTAGTTACTAATTAAAGAATAAAATCCATTACAGAGGGGGTTTAATTTTTAAGATAGAGAAACTTGACTTTGCACAAAATGATGAACATGCTAAATGGAATATAATTTAAATTCTAATTTCAAGTGCCAAATTAACCATTACATTTTGAAATTCTACAAATTTGGATGTTGACAGTGTTTAGTAATATTAAAATGGCACTAAAATTATCAATGTTGTCAAACATGATGTTAATGTTATGTCAGGTCCTGCAATTTCGGATTTTATGTTGCACTTATATTTAACATCCCTCTAGCTAGTGTTTTGATTGATTGCTTTTTGTTGCATAGCCAACATTTCTTGATATGTATGTTAAATCAATTCTGAATGCAAAAGAAAAGCTAGCAATGGGTCTCAGTGAAGCTTTCATTCCACTGTTTACTTATTTGTCGCATGAAGATTTTAAAAGTATTGTGGTCCCATCATCTGTTAAAAGTAAATTTGCATCACAAGCATCTATCCTTGTAAGTGTAGATTTACAAATTTGAACATACTAAATTCTAAATATAAAATTATTGTTTAACTACAATAATAGTGATTGTGTTGAAATTCAATTTTTGTTACCAAAAGAAAGAAAATATAGCTTCATCTGTAATGCTTCCACTCGGTAACACACTACAATAGTGATTGCCTTGTTGCTTAGATGTTCTTCATCTTTAATTCTGCTTTGGCCTCCTGTCAAGGTTTGGTGTCAGCCGCAGAATTTTATCTTGCCGCCGCCGCAATGTTCTTTGTAAGCGTGCTACTACTAGATCTTTGGTTTGCTGCAAATTTGGGTTGTTAGTTTCATGATTTCATTTTGTTATCTGTTGTTTTTACTATGGGTTCACAATTTGGATGTATGTGAGTATTTTAGTGAGTTTACCTTTTTAGGTTTTATACAATGCTTCCAAAAGCATATTTTTCAGCAATGTTTTTTTGCCTACACATCAACTTTAGATGATTTAATGTCAATGTTATTAGTTTGTAATAGTAGTGCCTGAGGGATGTCTCTTGTAAATATGTAAATCTTATAAAAAAATATATATGATTTTCAATTTTTTTTGCCGCTACAAATTTGTCGTTGCCAAAAAGTAAAGCTTTCTCGACAAACAACTTGTCGGTAAATGTGTAGCTAAAAGTTTATTTTTGCCAACTCATATTGTGTTGCTAAAAGTGTATTTTTTGCCAATGTCGATTTGTCGTTGCCAAAACTAAAGCTTTATCGACAACCAAATCGTTGGCAAATGGCAACATTTACTGACGTAAATGTGTCGCTAAAAGTTACTTTTGCCCACTCATATTGTGTTGGTAGAAGTGTATAAATTCCCAATGCCAATTTGTCGTTGCCAAAAGTAAAGCTTTAGCGACAAACAAATCGTTGGCAAATGGCAACATTTATCGACGTAAATGTGTCGCCAAAAGTTTACTTTTGCCGACACATATGTTGTTGGTAAAAGTATATTTTTTGCCCATGCAAATTTGTGTCGCGAAAAGTGCCACACAATCATCATATTTGAATGACTTTTACCAACGCAAGGTAAATTGCCGACGATGGATGAAGGCTTTTATCGACGACTATGTTCGTCGCTAAAGGCGTTACTTTTACCAACGCAATGATAATTTCGTCGGCAAAAACTTTTGCCAACTCACTTTTGCCTACGGGTTGCCAACGTAGGTTTATGTGTTGGCAAAACTCTTTGCCAACGAATTTTCCCTTTTAGCAACATATTTTGTTGCGTTGCGAAAAATGCAATTTGTTGTAGTGTATTTGGAAATTAAATAAAAAAGGAAGTTGAATTGAAAAAAAAATTGGATAAAAATGGGAGTTGAATAAAAATAAAAATGGAAGTTGCATATATTTAAAAATGGAAGTTCATTCAATAAACCAGTATAACTTAACGATCTATTTGGAAATTGAAAAACAAAGGAAGTTGAATAAAAATAAAAATGGAAGTTGCATAAAATTAACAATGTAAGTTCATTTAAGAAACCACTATACCTTAACGATTTATTTGAAAATTAAATAAAAAAAGTAAGTTGAATAGAAAAGGAAATTGAATAAAATCGGAAAATGAATAAAAATAAAAAAGGAAGTTGCATAAAATTAAAAATCAAAATTCATCCAAGAAATCAGAAATTGAACAAAAATGGAAGCTGAATAAAAATAAAAATGGAAATTGCATAACATTAAAAGTGGATGTTAATTCAATAATCCACTATACCTTAACGATCTATTTGGAAATAAAATAAGAAAGGATGTTGAATAGAAAATGAAATTGAATAAAAATAGAAGTTGAATAAAAATAAAAATGAAAGTTGCATAAAATTGAAAATGGAAGTTCATTGGCGAAACCTCTATACCTTAACGATCTATTTGGAAATTTTTAAAAAAAAAAAAAAAAGTTGAATAGAAAACGAAATTGAATAAAAATGGAAGTTAAATAAAATTAAAAATTGAAGTTCATTCAAAAAACCACTGTACCTTAACGATCTATTTGGAAATTAAATAAAAAAAGGACGTTGAATAGAAAATAAAATTGAATAAAAACAAAAATGGAAGTTGCATAAAATTAAAAATGGAAGTTCATTGAAGAAACCACTATACCTTAACAATCTATTTGGAAATTAAATAAAAAAGGAAGTTTAATAGAAAATGAAATTGAATAAAAATGGAAATTCAATAAAAATAAAACTGGAAGTTGCCTTAAATTAGCAATGGAAGTTAATTCAAGAAACCACTATACCTTAACAATCTATTTGGAAATTAAATAAAAAAAGGAAGCTGAACAGAAAAGGAAATTGAATAAAAATGGAAGTCGAATAAAAATAAAAATGGAAGTTGTATAAAATTAAAAATTGGAAGTTCATTCAAAAACCATTATATCTTAACGATCTATTCGGAATTTAAACAAAAAAGGAATTTGAATAGAAAGTGAAATTGAATAAAAATGGAAGTTGAAGAAAAATAAAAAAGGAAGCTGTATAAAATTAACAATGGAAGTTCTTTCTAGAAACCAGTATACCTTAAAGATCTATTTGGAAATTAAATAAAAAAGGAAGTTTAATAGAAAAGGATATTAAATAAAAATTGAAGTTGAATAAAAACAAAAATGGAAATTGCATAAAATTAAAAATGGAAGTTCACTCAAGAAACCACTATACCTTAACGATCTATTTGAAAATTAAATAAAAAAAAGGAAGTTGAACAGAAAAAGAAAATTGAATAAAAATAAAAGTTGAATAAAAATAAAAATAGAAATTGCATAAAATTAAAAATGGAAGTTGAATAAAAATAAAAATAGAATTTGCATGAAATTAACAATGGAATTTAATTCAAGAAACCACTATACCATAATGATCTATTTGGAAATTAAATACAAAAGGAAGCTGAATACAAAAGGAAATCAAATCAAAATGAAAATTGAATAAAAATAAAAATGGAAGTTGCATAAAATTAACAATGGAAGGTCATTCAAGAAACAACATACCTTAACGATCTATTTGGAAATTAAATAAAAAAGGAAGTTGAATAGAAAAGGAAATTGAATAAAATAAAATGGAAGTTGCATAAAAATAAAAATGGAAGTTGCATCAAAATTGAAAATGGAAGTTCATTCAAGAAACCACTATACCTTAACGATCTATTTGGAAATTAAATAAAAAAAGAAATTGAATAAAAATGGAAGTTCATTAAAGAAAACACTATACCTTAACGACAGTATTACATGTTAACAACAAAAGTATTATATAAAACCCATCACTTTAGACATGCATTGATATAAGAGAAATCAACCATTTCTATTCATTAGAGTAGTTCTTACAACAGTATTATATGTTAACAACAAAAGCAAATGTCCTACGGGCTTACAACTTTCCAAGTCAACACTTGGTTACACAAAGAAGAGTACTAACTCTATACAAAAGAATCCCTTGGCTTGATATACAAGTATTACAAACAAAATAACCAAAAAGAGTCTTCAACTCCCATAACCATCCAAGCTATGTCCTTGGAGGTGGCATGCTACCTGTACCTGAAAATAATGTTCCATAAAGGGTGAGCCAACGCCCAGTAGAGATATGCTAAACACAGTATGAGCAATAACTAAGACATTAGCAATTGATAAATGTTTAGTTCCCATAAATCAATTCATAACTCATTGTCATTACATGACCACGATGTCCATGTTTCATTTCATTTTTCATTTTTTATCAAATTCTCAATTCACAACAACGGCTCAGAACCTGGCCAACAACTTACATGAAGTAGTTACTCATATTAAACATTTCCCATTTCACAATAGATAAGCATGCTAGCTATATCAACATCTCAACAGATAAACATATAAGCTATATCAACACTTCCATAGATAAGCATATGAGCTATATCAACACTTCCATAGATAAGCATATGAGCTATATCAACACATTAACTGACAAGCATATGAGCCGTATCAGCGAAGTCCATCCCCTATCTCCTCCCGAACAACATTCGGTTTAGAGGTCCATCCCTTATCTTCCCCTAAACCGTGGAGTACATCCCATATCTTCTCCCACACAACACAACGTATATACACATAGGTCATATACACAATCAATCAATACCTAACGTCAATGTTTTCCATCAACCGTCATCCTCTATGACACATCCAATTGATTAGTTTTAGTTTGCATAATCATCATGCATTGTCTACAACAATCAAAACTACCCCCCACCGGTAGCCCAAAGCAATTATTTCTAAACAGATAATAAAAGCTCCAACAGATAAAATATCAATGTTTTCAACAGTGAGCGATTAATAAATCCAACTCTACCATTTTACAATATAATGAGCCAATTTCATTATTTCCAACTCACTTCCAAATAACAACAAATTTTCCAAATTAATTATACCAATTAATTTATACAACAAATTAGGGTTTTCTACCCCATTTCTCAATGTTGACCCAATGGTCTATATTTCAACAACCAACAACAATGTCATTATTTTGAAACCCAAATTACACTTTTTAGAATCAAAATAACCAAAACCCTCTTTCAACATTTCCAAACCCTAACTTCCTAAAGTCAACCATTTAACAAAATGTCCAAAAATCTAGGTCAAAACCTATAGTAGTGAGTAGGAATCCCTACCTCAAATTTCGGAGCCCAAGGGAAGAAGATGAAGAAACCAAAATGCTCCAAACTCCAAGATCCACAGATCAAAATGAAGCCCTCAACGATCAACACAACTTTTACAAAGGCCAAAGGGAAGGAAAGAACTCTAACTAGATCAAACCCTAGAGAGAAGGGAGTTTCTAGAGAGAGAGGCTCTCAAAATCATTTTTGGGAAAGTAAAAGAGAGAAAAGAAAAGTGAAAAGTGATTCAAAAATGCCCAATTGCTATCTGATATACGACAGGTCCACTCGAGCGGAGAACAGAACGCTCGAGTGTCAAGAACAAAAACCATGGTGCGTTCGAGCGTAACATGGCCCGCTCGAGCGCCAAGACACAAGGATAAAGCACATCCGCTCGAAGCCGAAACCAGTCCGCTGGCGTAGATTTCTCCCGAACTTTTCACAGACAAAGCACTACCTCGAGCTCTAACATACCCGCTGGCGCAACCCTTCGGCGTAAGAAACCCGCCGGCGTGAAAACACACTTGCAGAGTTTTGTAGAGGCATGAAATCTTGAGTGTGTAAACCCGCTCGGCGCCAAGAAGGCCGCTCGGCGGACAACCAAAGCAAACTCGCTCGGCGCATAATAACCCGCTCGAGCGTAACACCAAAAACCTGGGCAACTAGATTTGAGACTTAGGCTCAACCAACCTGTAACACACCTGCCCACAACGTCCCAAAACTCAAACATACGGAATTAAAGGATGACAACAAGATAAACAACCATCAACTCCACGAAACCAAGTCCGGGATACGACAACTACAGAAAGGGAAGACCGGGATCGCTATAACCTTTCCCCCTTAAAGAATTTCGTCCCCAAAATTAAATATAAGTTTTCAAAAACAAGTTCTCTCCATTCCCAACAATATTACAACATAATATTTAACAATCCGACCCATTACCGGTCAATCCATCTCTATTCAAGAGGCAATTCACATTATACATAACAACCAGCATTATCCACCTGCATCTCTTTGAAATTTACCAATTTCAACTCATTTTCCACAATTCCATAACACATGCAACATTAACATCATGCTTGCATTTCCACAATCTACTTAGCATACGCCATGCTAAAGCAACTTTCATTAACCAAAACATTCACAATGTTTTACAACTTAAGACATACATAATGTTCCTAAAGTTCAATATTATTACAAAATTTCATTACATGATTACACATCAACAAACATGTCCGGATACTTCTCACGGACTTCCAACTCACGTTCCCAAGTGGCTTCCTCCACTCCGTGATGCTTCCACAAAACTTTTACAAAGGGAATGGTCTTGTCTCGCAAGACTTGATCCCGCCTATCCAAGACCCGAACCGGTCTCTCCTCATACGAGGCATCCTCATCTATCTCTAAATCGGTCCAATCCACCACATGGGACGGATCCGGCTCGTACTTCCGAAGCATACTAACATGAAACACATCATGAACCCCGGACAACTGCGGTGGCAAAGCCAAACGATAAGCAACTTCCCCAATCCTCTCAAGGATCTCAAAGGGACTAATAAACCGAGGGGATAACTTCCCACTCTTCCCAAACCTCATCAAACCTCGCCTAAGTGATATTTTCAAGAAAACATGATCACCTATCTCAAACGCCAAAGGCCTCCTCCTACGGTCGGCATAACTCTTTTGGCGACTCTGGGCTGTAACAAGCCTCCTACGGATAAGTTCAACTTTCTCCGTCGTCTCCCTAACCACCTCTGGACCCAACAAAGGTGCATCCCCTACCTCGGCCTAACAAACTGGAGATCTACACGGTCGGCCATACAAGGCCTCAAACGGTGCCATACCGATACTAGACTGAAAGCTATTGTTGTAGGCAAACTCCACCAACGGTAAGTGCCTCTCCCACATCCCACTAAAGTCAAGGACAGAACCTCGAAGCATATCCTCAAGGATCTGAATAGTACACTCGGACTGCCCGCCAGTTTGAGGGTGATAGGCCGTACTAAAGGTCAATTTAGTGCCCAAGGCACTCTGCAAACTCTACCACAACCTAGCAGTAAAACGAGGATCTCTATCTGAGACGATCATCACTGGGACCCTGTGCAACCTCACTATGTCCCGAATATACAAGTCGGCGAGATGATCTACCGAATCTCTCACGCGCATAGGGATAAAATGCGCCGACTTAGTCAACCGGTCTACAACCACCCAAATAGCATCATTACCCCGTTGAGTCCTCGGAAGACCTACAACGAAGTCCACAGTGACATGCTCCCACTTCCACTCGGCAATAGGCAAGGGTTGCAACAAACCCACTGGCCTCTGATGCTCGGCCTTCACTTGCTGACAAGTAAGGCACTTCGATACGAAAACTGCCACACCTCTCTTCATTCCCCGCCACCAGAACTGGCGGCCCAAATCCTGATACATCTTAGTGCCTCCCGGATGCACCACAAGGCATGAATGGTGAAACTCTCGGAGTACTTCGTCTCGGCAAGACTTCGGCACAAACAGACGGTCTCGGTATCTCACACTCTGGTCGGGATACATTACCAAACCCTTCTCAACCTTCCCACTGGAGATCTTCTCTCGGAGAGACTCTACCTCAAGATCACCTCTCTGTGCCTCCAACACCCGAGTCACGAGTGTAGGCTATGCGACAATAGAAAACAAGGCCGCAGCCTCAACAGATTCGCCCAGTAACAAATCAAACTGCCCAAGTGCACCTAACATCTCCCATTCCCGGATGGCTATACAAGCTACATCGCTAATGGATTTTCTACTAAGGGCATCGGCCACTACATTGGCCTTTCCCGGGTGATAGTGCAACTCAAAATCGTAGTCTTTAATGAACTCCATCCATCTTCTCTGCCTCAAATTTAAGTCTCTCTGTGTAAACAGATACTTCAAACTCTTATGATCCGAGAATACCTCGAATCTCTCACCATAAAGGTAATGCCTCCAAATCTTTAAAACAAAGATCACTGCTGCTAACTCTAGGTCATGTGTAGGGTAATTCTTCTCGTGAATTTTCAATTGACGTGAGCCATAGGCAACCACTTTCCCCTCTTGCATCAACACACAACCCAAACCCTCTCGTGAGGCATCACAATAGACTGCATAACCCAACCCTCTCTCCGGAATAATCAAGACCGGAGCGGTGGTCAATCTAACTTTCAACTCCTGGAACGACTTTTCACAAGTCTCACTTCACACAAACTTGACTCCCTTCCGAGTCAGTCTAGTCAACGGCGAAGCTAGCCTGCAGAAATCTTTCACAAACCGGTGGTAATACCCAGCTAATCCAAAAAACTGTGGATCTCAAACACACTCTTAGGCTGTGCCCAATCCTGCACTGCCTCAACCTTGGATGTATCAACAGACACCCCTTCCCCGGACACCACATGGCCTAAGAACTTGACTTCTCCTAGCCAAAACTCACATTTCCCAAACTTGGCATACAGCCTATGGGCTCTAAGCAACTCAAGCACCACTTGTTTCTCGTGCTCCTCCTCAGAAGGCGAATAGATAAGAATGTCGTCCACGAAGACGGCCACAAATCGATCTAAGAATTCCCAAAAGATCCGGTTCATCAAGTCCATAAAGACTGTCGGTGCATTGGTAAGCCCAAATGGCATTACCAGAAACTCATAATGGCCATACCGCGTACGGAAATGCCGTCTTCGGAATGTCCTCCTCCCTGACCCTCAACTGGTGGTAACCCGATCTCAAGTCTATCTTAGAGAAACAACGGGAATCCTTCAACTGGTCAAACAAATCATCTATATGGGGCATAGGGTATTTATTCTTAACCGTAGCCCGATTCAACTTCCAGTAATCGATACACAATCTCAAGGCACCATTTTTCTTTTTAGCAAAGAGGGCCGGTGCTCCCCACGGCGAAACACTAGGGCGAACAAATACCTTATCTAACAATTCCTGGAGTTGAATCTTCAACTCACTCAACTCGGCTGGGGCAAAACGATAAGGTGCCATTGAAATCGAAGCCGTGCCGGGCACTAAATCAATAGAGAACTCTGTCTCTCGGTGAGGTGGAAAACTAACGAGGTCCTCGGGAAAAACATCCGAATACTCACAAACCACCCTCGGTAATACAATCTGGGTCTCATCACACTCACTACTCAAGAAGCTAGAAAGTAGACCACTAAGCTCATTCCGCCCTCGCGGATCATACACCGGTGGCAACACACTACCAACCCGATTCCCCAAGAAATGGAAACACTCCCCGCTCAAGGTACAAACTGTAACCCTCTGGCGGTAGTAATCGATAACTACCCGGTATGACGATAACCAGTCCATACCCAAAATAACATCAAAACCCTTCATGGGTATAACAACAAAGGGAAAAGGAAGCCTATGGTCGGCGACCTCTATATCACAACCTCTACATCCGTGTTTCAAAATCAATTCACCCCCAACAGGTGATACTACACAAATAGGAGATGCCAACAGTGCTAACTCCAATTCCAACACAGATGCAAATGCAGCAGATACAAAAGAATGAGATGCACCCGTATCAATCAACACACTAGCAACCGAGTTGCAAAACAGAAAGATACCTCTCACTACTGATGGAGCCGGTACTAAGTCATGTGCGTTAACAGCATACACGCGCCCTGTAGGCCCCTGATCCACCTGCTCACCTCTAGGAGCAAACGACTGCTGCACAGACTGGGATGACGAAGCTCCCGGATTGGCCCTCGAGGCCTGCACAGACTGAACTGGCTGATAACTCTGCGTCTGCCTAGAACCAGACTATCCCGAAGTGGCACTCAACTGTGGGCAAAACCTCTTCAGGTGCCCAGGCTGACCACACTGATAGCAGGACAAAGGCTGGCCCCTGCCCTGAGGTCTAGCTGAAGAAGAAGCAGCTCGCTGACCCCCTCCCTTCTGCGGGCAAACCGAAGACTTGTGACCCAACTGGCCACATGTGTAACAAGTCAAACCTCCCTGATTACCTCTCCCGGAGCCTGTACTCTGCATTGGAAAGGTCGATCTAGCCAAACCACCTTGAGACTGCTGAGGGTTAAAACCCCTCTGTCTCCTGCCATCACTCTGGCCATCTTGGCTCCTCTTGGAGCCTTTATGCTTCTCCTCATCCTCCTCCTGCATCATAAGCTCCATATGAGCTGCAACATCCACTAAACGTCTATACTCCTAGATAAAACGACCCTCAAACCCTCAACTTGAGTCCACGCCTCAGCTTCCGCTCAAACTCAAAGCAACGACATTCCTCGGACGCCACAAGTTCAGGTGCAAACCTGGACAGACTGGTAAAAGTAGCCTCAAACTCGGCCACTGACAAACCCTGCTGTTTAAGTTGGCAAAACTATTCCCTCAGCTTCTCCCTAGCAGCTGAAGATAAAAACTTCTCCTGAAAGGCATCTACAAAAGCCTCCCATGTACCACCAACACGGCCCTTCTCGTACTTCCACCATTGACCCACATCTCCCTTCAGTTGGAAGGATGCCAAGGTCACCTTTAAAGCCCTGTCCTCGATGCCCAGCATCTCGAACGTCTTCTCCATCTGTTCCAACCACTCGTCAGCCTTAAGCGGCTCTTTCGTGTCCCCAACAAACTCGTCCGGGTTAGACCGGAAGAACTCCCTCTTCAAGAAAGAAGGACCTGCCTCAACAACCTGATTCTCAGCTCTGATAATACCCAAAGCTCCTGTTATCTCTCGGGCCAAGGCACCCATAGCCTGCTGACCCGCTGGCTTGGCCACATTGGCCTGACCAACTCCCTCCTGCATTGCCGGAACGTCATCCGGTAAAGGTACTTCCTGCCTCCTAGGCCTACCATGCCTACCACCTCGTCCTCGTCCTAACATCCTATTAAAGGTAACGAAGACGTTAGCACATTCATAAATGTGCCGAAAACTAAACACCCGCGTCCTAATGCATGGACAACTATAATTCACTCCACGTAAGCACATAAACACACAAGCACTTATGAATTTCATTCTTGGATAATGATAGTCCCAAGGCATTACTAGAGTTCCGGTTAGAAACAGTATTGATCAAGTGTTTTTCCAACAAGACTCACAGAAACCCAAGGATTCAATCAATATCCTAGAAATCAAATCCCATACCCAAGTAGTCATATAAGCATGTTATCACACAAGCATATAACATTACATCTAAGTCTCTATCAAGCGAGACAAACCCATTGTGATACTAATCACTTCCCACGTACCCAAAGTATTCGAACCCGGTACGCTCTGATACCAAGTTGTAACGCCCTCAAAATAATACATAAAACCCATCACCTTAGACATGCATTGATATAAGAGAAATCAACCATTTCTATTCATTAGAGTAGTTCTTACAAAGATTACATGTTAACAACAAAGCAAATGCCCTCACGGACTTACGACTTTCAAGTCAACACTTGGTTACACAAAGAAGAGTACTAACTCTATACAAAAGAAGCCCTTGGCTTGATATACAAGTATTACAAACAAAATAACCAAAAAGAGTCTTCAACTCCCATAACCATCTAAGCTATGTCCTTTGAGGTAGCATGCTACCTGTACCTGAAAATAATGTCCTATAAAGGGTGAGCCAACGCCCAATAGAGATATGCTAAACACAGTATGAGCAATAACTAAGACATTCCCAACAATATTACAACACAATATTTAACAATCCGACCCATTACCGGTCAATCCATCTCTATTCAAGAGGCAATTCACATTATACATAACAACCAGCATTATCAACCAGCATTTATTCAACTTCTATTGTCAATTTTATGCAACTTCCATTTTTATTTTTATTCAACTTCATTTTTTTATTTACTTTCCAAATAGATCACTAAGGTATAGTTGTTTTTTTGAAAGAACTTCTATTGTTAATTTTATGCAACTTCCATTTTTATTTAATTCAACTTCAATTTTTATTCAATTTCCTTTTCTATTCAACTTGTTTTTTTATTTAATTTACAAAGAGATCGTGAAGGTAGAGTGGTTTCGTGAATGAACTTCCATTTTTTATTTTATACAACTTCCCTTTTTATTTTTATTCAACTACCTTTTTTGTTAAATATCCTTCTCTATTCAACTTTCATTTTTATTTTTATTCAACTTCCTTTTTTTTATTTAATTTCCATTTTTAATTTTCTGCAAGTTCCATTTTTATTCAATTTATTTTCTATTCAACTTCTTTTTTTATTTAATTTCCAAATAGATCATTAAAGTATAGTGGTTTCTTAAATAAACTTCAATTTTTAATTTTATGCAACTTCCATTTTTATTCAATTTCCTTTTGTATTAAACTTCCTTTTTTTATTTAATTTCCAAATAGAGCGTTAAGGTATATTGGTTTCTTGAATAAATTTCGATTTTTATTTTTATTTAACTTCCATTTTTATTTTATTTTTCGTCAACTTCCATTTTTATTTTTATTCAACTTCCATTTTTATTCAATTTCCTTTTCTATTCAACTTCTTCTTCTTTTTTTTTTTTAATTTCCAAATAGATCGTTAAGTTATAGTGGTTTCTTGAATGAACTTCCCTTTTTAATTTTATGTAACTTCCATTCTTATTTTTATTCAACTTCCATTTCTGTTCAACTTCCTTTTATATTTAATTTCCAAATAGATCGTTAAGGTATAGTGGTTTCTTGAATGAACTTCCGTTGTTAATTTTATGCAACTTTCTTTTTTATTTTTATTCAACTTCATTTTTTATTCAATTTCCTTTTCTATTTAATTTCCTTTTCTATTCAACTTCCTTTTTTATTTAATTTTCAAATAGACCGTTAAGGTATAGTGGTTTCTTGAATGAACTTCCATTTGTAATTTTATGTAACTTCCACTTTTATTTTTGTTCAACTTCCATTTTTATTTTTATTCAACTTGAATTTTTATTCAATTTCCTTTTCTATTCAACTTTCTTTTTTATTTAATTTCCAAATAGATTGTTAAGGTATAGTGGTTTCTTCAATAAACTTTCATTTTTAATTTTATACAACTTCCATTTTTGTTTTTATTCAACTTCCTTTTTTATTAAATTTCATTTTCTATTCAACTTCCTCTTTTATTCAATTTCCACATAGATCGTTAAGGTATAATGAATTCTTGAATTAACTTCCATTTTTATTTTTATTCAACTTCTGATTTTATCCAGTTTCCTTTTCTATTCAACTTCCTTTTATATTTAATTTCCAAATAGATCGTTAAGGTATTATGGTTTCTTGAATGAACTTACATTGTTAATTTTATGCAACTTCCATTTTTATTTTTATTCATCTTCCGCTTTTATCCAATTTCCTTTTCTATTCAACTCCTTTTTTATTTAATTGCCGAATAGATTGTTAAGGTATAGTGGTTTCTTGAATGAACTTCCATTTTTAATTATATGCAACTTCCATTTTTATTTTTATTCAACTTCCATTTTTATTCAATTTCCTTCTCTATTCAACTTCTTTTTTGATTTAATTTCCCAATAGATCTTTGTGGTATAGTGGTTTCTTGAATGAACTTCAATTGTGAATTTTATGCAACTTCCATTGTTAATTTTATGCAACTTCCATTTTTATTCAACTTCATTTTTTACTTGATTTCCAAATAGATCGTTAAGGTAGAGTGGTTTTTTTTAATAAACTTCAATTTTTAATTATATGCAACTTCCATTTTTATTTAATTTCCCTTTCTATTCAACTTCCTTTTTTATTTAATTTCCAAATAAATCGTTAAGGTATAGTGGTTTCTTGAATGAACCTCCATTTTTAATTTTATGCGACATCCATTTTTATTTTTATTCAACTTTCATTTTTATTTAATTTTTAATTTGCAATAGAAGTTCTTTCAAGAAACCATTATACCTTAATGATCTATTTGGAAATTAAATATGAAAGAAAGCTGAATAAAAAAGAAATTGAATAACTATGGAAGTTGAAGAAAAAGAAAAAAGGAAGTTGTATAAAATTAACAATGGATGTTCATTCAAGAAACGAATATACCAAAACGATCTATTTGGAAATTAAATAAAATAGGCAGTTGAATAGAAAGAGAAATTGAAAAAAAATGGTAGTTGAGTAAGAATAAAAATCGAAGTTCATTCAAGATCCCATGATACCTTAACGATCTATTTGGAAATTAAAAAAAAAAAAAAAGAAGTTGAATAAAAATAAAAATGGAAGCTGCATAAAATTAACAATAGAAGTTCATTCAAGAAACCACTATACCTTAATGATCTATTTGGAAATTAAAAAAAAAATGAAGTCGAATAGAAAAGGAAATTGTATTAAAATAAAAATCGAAGTTGAATAAAAATAAAAATGGAAGTTAAATTTCCTTTTCTATTCAACTTTTTAAGTAGGTATGAGTTGCAAATAATCTATATTAAACCTTGATATGATGTTTATGGACTGTTAATCTTATGCAACTTCCATTTTTAATTTTATTCAACTTCCATTTTTATTCAATTTCCTTTTCTATTGAATTTCTTTTTTTATTTAATTTCCACATAGATCGTCAAGGTATAGTGGTTTCTTGGTATAGTGGTTTCTTGAATAAACTTTTATTTTTATTTTTATTCAACTTCTATTTTTATCCAATTTCCTTTTCTATTCAACTTCCTTTTTTATTTAATTTCCAAATAGATCATTAAGATATAATGGTTTCTTGAATAAAAACAAAAATGGAAGTTGAATAGAATTAAAAGTGGATGTTCAATTTCATTTTTATTCAACTTCCTGTTCTATTCAACTTCATTTTTTCTTTAATTTCGAAATAGATCGTTAAGTTGTAGTTGTTTTTTTGAAAGAACTTTCATTTTTTATTTTATTGAATTTCCCCTTTTATTTTTATTCAACTTCCATTGTTATTCAATTTCATGTTCTATTCAATTTCCTGTTTTTTTTAATTTCCAAATAGATTGTTAAGGTATTATGGTTTATTGGATGAACTTCAATTCCATTTTTGTTTTTATTCAACTTCCATTTTTATTCAATCTCCTTTTCTATTTGACTTCCTCTTTTATGTAATTTCCAAATAGATCGTTAAGGTAGAGTGGTTTTTTGAATAAACTTCAATTTTTAATTATATGCAACTTCCATCTATATTTTTAGGCAACTTGCATTTTTATTAAATTTTGTTTTCTATTCAACTTCCTTTTTATTTAATACCCAAATAGATCGTTAAGGTATACTTGTTTCTTGAATGAACTTCCATTTTTATTCAATTTTCTTTGTTATTCAATTTCATGTTCTATTCAACTTTCATTTTTATTTAATTTCCAGATAGATTGATAAGGTATAGTGGCTTCTTCAATGAAACTTTTATTGTTAATTTTATCCAACTTCCCATTTTATTTTTATTCAATTTCCTTTTCTATTCAACGTCCTTTTTTATTTAATTTCCAAATAGATCGTTAAGGTATAGTGGTATCTTAAAATTAACAATAAAAGTTCAATTTTCTTTTCTATTCATCTTCCTTTTTATTTAATTTTCAGATAGATCGATAAGGTATAGTGGCTTCTTTAATTAACTTTTATTTTTAATTTTATGAAACATCCATTTTTAATTTTAGGCAACTTGAATTTTTATTCAATTTGCTTTTTTATTCAACTTCCTTTTTTATTTAATTTCCAAATAGATCGTTAAGGTATAGTGGTTTCTTGAAAAAACTTCCATTGTTAATTTTATGCAACTTTCATTTTTATTTTTATTCAACTTCCATTTTTATTCAATTTTCTTTTCTATTCAACGTCCTTTTTTATTTAATTTCCAAATAGATCGTTAGGGTATAGTAGTTTATTGGATGAAGAAACCACTATACCTTAACGATCTACTTGGAAATTAAATAAAAAAGAAAGTTGAATAAAAATGGAAGTTGAATAAAATTAAAAATTAAAGTTGCATAAAATTAACATTCGAAGTTCATTCAAGAAATCACTATACCTTGACGATCTATGTGGAAATTAAATAAAAAAAGAACTTCAATAGAAAAGGAAATTGAATAAAAAAGGAACTTGAATAAAAAAAGGAAATTGGATAAAACTCGAAGTTGAATAAAAATAAAAATGGAAGTTGCATAAAACTTACATTGGAAGTTCTTTCAAGAAACTATTATACCTTAACGATCTATTTGCAAATAAAATAAAAAAGAAAGTTGAATAGAAAAGTAACTTGAATAAAAATGGAAGTTGAATAAAAATAAAAATAAAAATGGAAATTACATAAAATTAAAAATGGAAGTTCATTCAAGAAACCTCTACACCTTAACGATCTATTTGGAAATTAAATAAAAAAGGAAGCTGAATAGAAAATAGAATTGAATAAAAATGGAAGTTGAATAAAAATAAAATTGGAAGTTGCATAACATTAAAAATGGAAGTTCATTCAAGAAATCACTATACCTTAACAATCTATTTTGAAAATAAATAAAAAAGGAAGTTGAATAGAACAGGAAATTGAATAACTATCGAAGTTGAGTAAAATAAAAATGGAAGTTGCACAAAATTAAAAATGGAAGTTCGTTCAAAAAACCACTATACCTTAACGATCTATTTTGGAAATTAAATAAAAATGGAAATTGACTACAAAAGGACATTGAATCAAAATGGAAGTTGAATAAAAATAAAAATGGAAGTTCATTCAAAAAACCACTATACCTTAACGATTTACTTGGAAGTTAAATAAAAAATGAAGTTAAATAGAAAAGGAAATTGTAGAAAAATGGAAGTTGCATAAAATTAAAAATCGAAGTTCATTCAAGAAACCACTCTACCTTAACGATCTATTTGGAAATTAAATAAAAAAGGAAGTTGAATTGAAAAGAAAATTGGATAAAAATGGAAGTTGAAGAAAAATAAAAATGGAAGTTGCATAAAATTAACAATGGAAGTTCATTCAAGAAACCACTATACCTTAACGATCTATCTAGAAATTAAATAAAAAAAGAAGTTGAATACAAAGGAAATTGGATAAAACTAGAAGTTGAATAAAAATAAAAATGGAAGTGGCGAAAAACTTACAACGGAAGTTCTTTCAAGAAACCATTATACCTTAACGATCTATTTGGAAATAAAATAAAAAAGAAAGTTGCATAGAAAAGTAACTTGAATAAAAATGGAAGTTGAATAAAAATAAAAATGAAAGTTGCATAAAATTAAAAATGGAAGTTCTTTCAAAAAACCACTATACCTTAACGATCTATTTGGAAATTAAATAAAAAAGGAAATTGACTACAAAATGACATTGAGTCAAAATGGAAGTTGAATAAAAATAAAAACGGAAGTTGCAAAAAATTAAAAATGGAAGTTCATTGAAGAAACCACTATACCTTAACGATTTATTTGGAAATTAAATAAAAAAGAAAGTTGAATAGAAATGGAAATTGAATAAAACTGGAAGTTGAATAAAATTAAAAGTGGATATTCATTCAAGAAACCACTATACGTTAACGATCAATTTGGAAATTAAATAAAAAAGAAAGATAGATAGAAAAAAAAATTGAATAAAAATGAAAGTTGAATAAAAATAAAAGTAAAAATGAAAGTTGCATAAAATTAACAATGGAAGTTCATTTAAAAAACCATTATACCTTAACGATCTATTTGGAAATTAAATAAAAATGGAAGTTTAATAAAAATAAAAATGAAAGTTGCATAAAATTAAGAATGGAAGTTCATTCAAGAAACCGCTATACCTTAACGATTTACTTGGAAATTAAATAAAAAATGAAGTTGAATAGAAAAGGAAATTGAAGAAAAATGGAAGTTGCATAAAATTAAAAAACGAAGTTCATTCAAGAAACCACTCTGCCTTAACGATCTATTTGGAAATTAAATAAAAAAGGAAGTTGAATTGAAAAGTAACTTGAATAAAAATGGAAATTGAATAAAAATAAAAATGGAAGTTGCGCAAAACCTATAGCGACCCCGGTCTTTTCCCATTTGATGTTTGTATCCGGACTTGGGTTCCGTAGATTCTATCTTTGTGTTATGGTTGTTGTCGTCCTATATTTTCTTATTTGGAGTTATAGGATGTGTTGGGCGGTTTTGGAACAGGTTGGTTGAGCTTAGGAACCAAAGCTTGTTGCCCAGGTTTTTGCTTGTCCGGCGAAAGGAGTTTGACTTCGGCGAGGACTTGTTGTTGCTTGTCCGCCGAAAGGGGTTTTGGCGCTCGAGCGGGAAAAACACCCATCCAGTAGTCCTTGTGCAGGGTTGGACGCTCGAGCGGAAGTTGGGCCGCTCGAGCGGGAGTCTGTTCTTCGCGTGGGTTCTGGAATGGGGGAATCTACGCTCGAGCGGTTATTATTGCGCTCGAGCGGTGTGTTGTGCGCTCGAGCGGACCTGTCAAGTTTAAATACGCAGCAGCGTGTTTTAAAACAGTTTTTCAGCCCCTTTCAGATTCTAAACCCTAGGTTACGAGTTCTCTCTCTCCCAACTCACCTTCTCTCCTAGGATTGATCTATCTAGAGTGGATTTCTACCCTAGTTCCTTCACAAATAAGATAGAGGAGAGTGAGGGCTTTCATTTAATCTGAGCAATTGTTGGTTTGGAGCACTTTGAAGTCTGGGCATCGTCTTCATCTTCCCTCTTTTTGAGTTATTTCTTCGAGGTAGGGATTTCCTACTCCATTTATACGTTTTAATCCTAAGTGGTGGTATTTTGGTATGTGGGGGTAGTTTGGTAATTTTGGGAGAAACCTTAGGGTTTGTCATAGATTAATTTATATAATTAATTTAAGGGAAGATGGTGATATTGGGTTTAATTCATGAAATTGGGGGATTATGAGATAAATTGATGTAGTTGGATATTTAATCACTCATCTGTAAAATTGAGATTATTTGTGTTGTTATATTTATTTCTTGTTTAGAAATAATTGTTTTGGGCTATCGGTGGAGGATAGCCATTGATTGTTGTAGACCTTGCATGCGGCTTAGGTATAACTGAAATTGAGTCACTTATTTGACTGTTGAATTGATACATAATATTCGTGTATTGACTATGTGTTGTGTATGTCAAGTATTGATTATGTTGCATATGCATTTGGTTTTGGAGGAGATAGGGGATGAACTCCACGGTTTAGGGGAAGATAGGGGATGGACCTCTAAACCGGATTTGTTGGGAGGAGATAGGGGATGGACTCCAGTAGCATCACATATGTGTGTGCTTATTGATAATAGAAATATTTCTATTTGTTGTTAATATGATACATCATCACCATGTGTGTCAGTTGAGAAGTATGGAAGTGGATTTGATTGAGATGGTTATAACACCAGCATGTGTGTTTATTTTGTTATAAGAAAGGTTTAACCTGATTTGTTATCCTTGTTGAAATTTGTTTGGCGGGTTACGAGCCATGTCTGTATAAATGGAAGGTGTATTGTGTCATAGACCATGTGTCATAGACAACGTAGATATTCGTGTCATAATATTGCAAAGTGTATATTTTGTGTTAACCATGTATCGGTGCTCTTGCTTTAGTTAATTCTTATGCTTGGTTTAGTATTTCTCTCTTTTGTGGCTCACCCTATATAGAACTTCATTTTCGTGTTCGTGGTTCATTACCTCCAAGGACTTAGCTTGTGAGGATTTGGATTCAAGACTTGCTTTTATTTGTTTGTTTTTATTTGAAACATGTAAACATTCAAGCCTAGGGCTTTATCTGTATTGAGTTAGACTCTTATTTCTTTGTGTCCAAGTGTTGGCTTGGCAAGATGTAAGCCCGTAGGGCATTTATTTTGATGTTACATGTAATGCTTTATTTAGTAATACTCTGATGGATAATAGAATGTGTCGTTCTCTATTATTAATGCATGTCAATCTTATATATGATGGGTTTTGTTTTGAGGCCGTAACAACTTGGAAGCAGAACGTACTGGGTTTGAATACTTTGGGTTCGTGGGAAGTGATTAGTATCACAATGGGTTCGTCTCGTTTGATAGAGACTTAGTATAATGATTACATGCTTATATGATAACATGTTTATGTGATTATGTGGGTATGGAATGTAGTTTCTAGGATGTTGATTGGATCCTTGAGTCTCTGAAAGTCTTGTTGGAAAGGCACTTGATCAATGTTGTTTCCAACCGAACTTTAGTGGCGCCTCGGGACTATCATTATCCGAGAATGAAATTGTAGGTGCTTATGTGATTATGTGCTTACGTGGTGTGATTTATTGTTGTCCAATGTATTAGGGGCGAGTGTCATAGTTTTGTCATATTGTTTAGAGTGCTAACGTCTTTGTTTCCTTTATTAGGATGTCGGGGCGAGGTCGAGGTCGTGGTAGGCGTGGTAGGCGAGCCAGCAGAAGTGCCTATCTGGGAGAAATTCCGGCGATTCAGGAGGTGTTGGCTGTGCCAATGTGGCGAGCCAAGAGGGCAAGAGCTATAGGCGCTTTAGCCGAGAGATAGCAGGGCATTGAGAGTCAAGAGGCATTCTCCGAAATGAGAATCGAGCTCCGGTTGTTATTGCGGATCAGGACCCTCCTTCGAAGAGGGAGTTTTCGGTCTAATCCGGATGAATTTGTGGGTGATCAAAAGAGCCGCTTAAAAGCCGATGAATGGCTCGAATGCAGACGAAAACATTTGAGATGCTTGGCATCGAAGATGAGGTTGAAAGTGACCTTGGCATCGTTCCAGGTGAAGGGAATCTTGGTCGATGGTGGAAGTTCACCAAGGGTCGATTGGAGGTACTTGGAAGGCGTTTGTTGATGCTTTTCAGAGAAGTACTTGTCTCCAAATTGCTCAGAGAAGTTGAGAGATCGATTCCGCCTAAAGCGAATAGTTCATCGATGGTGAGTTTGAGGCCTCATTTACTAGTTTGTCGAGTTACTTTGAGTTAGTGGCGCCCGAGGAGCGCCGTGTATTGAGTTTGAGAAGAAGTTGAGGCGTGGCCTCATCTTTGAGAGTTGTCGGATCTATGATTAGGGATTTTGGACGATTGGTTGATGCAGACACCATACCGAGACTATGATGCAGAGGAGGAGGAAGGGCGAAGGCTCCAAGAGGAGTCGGAAGGCCAGAGTGATGGCAGGAGGCAGTGAGGTTTCACTCCTCGGCTGACCTCAGAGTAGTTTTTCTAGATCCACTTTTCCAGTACTGAGTGCTAGTTCTGGGAAAGGTAGTCATGGAGACGTTAACTGTTTCAAGTGTGGCCAGCTGGGTCACAAGTCTCCAGTTTGTCCTCAGAGGGGAGGAGTTCAGAGAGCAGCATCTTCTTGGCTTGATCTCGAGCCGAGTCGAGGCGAGGCCACCGCTCTCTTGTTTTCAGGCGGTCACCGGGCACATGAAGAGATTTTGCCCACAGCTTGGGTGGCACATCCGTGCATCGCCCGAGGCGAGCTCGAGTCACCGCTTTCGGTCGATTCGAGCCTCGAGAGCCAATCAGGCTTCATCGTCCCAAATCCAGTCTGCAGCCTTATGCTCCGAGGGGTGAGCAGTTGATCGAGGTCTGCAGGCGCGTGTATCTTTGTTATCACAGGATCCTGCATCGCTCCATCTGCTAGAGAGGTACCTTCTTGTTTTGCAATTCAGTTGCTAGTGTTTTGATCGATACGGGTGCATCTCATTCTTTCGTGTCTGCTGCATTTGCATTCATTTTGGAGTTAGAGTTAGCTCAGTTAGCATCTCCTATTTGTGTAGTGTTACCTCTTGGGGGTGAGTTGATTTTGAAACAAGGTGTTAGGGGTTGTGATATAGAGGTCGATGATCATAGAATCCCTTTCTCTTTTGTAGTTATGCCCATGAAGGGCTTTGATGTTATTTTGGGTATGGACTGGTTGTCGTCATACCAAGCAGTTATTGATTGCTACCGTCAGAGGGTCACTTGTTGTACCGTGAACGGGGAGTGCTTTCGTTTTCTGGGGGATCGGGTTGGTAGTGTTTTGCCACCGGAGTATGATCCATGAGGCGGAGTGAGCTTAGTGGTCTACTTGCTAATCTTTCGATTAGTGAGGGTGATGAGACCCAGATTGTATTGCCGAGGGTGGTTTGTGAGTATTCGGACGTTTTTCCCGAGGATCTTGTTAGTTTGCCACCTCATCGAGAGATTGAGTTCTCTATTGATTTAGTGCGACGGCGCCGATTTCTATGGCACCTACCGCTTTTGCCCGGTAGAGTTGGTTGAGTTGAAGGTTCAACTCCAGGAGTTACTAGATAAGGGCTACATTCGCCCTAGTGCTTCGCCGTGGGGAGCACCGGCCCTATTTGCTAAGAAGAAAGGTGGTGCTTTGAGACTTTGTATAGATTACCGGAAATTAAATCGAGTTACGGTTAAGAATAAGTACCCTATCCCTCGTATTGATGATTTGTTTGACCATTGAAGGGTTCCTTGTTTCTCTAAGATAGATTTGAGATCGTGTTATCATCGGTTGAGAGTCGTGAGGAGGATATTCAAGACGGCATTCCGTCGCGGTATGGCCACTATGAGTTTCGGTGATGCCGTTTGGGCTCACCAATGCACCGATGTTTATGGATTTGATGAACCGGATCTTCCGGAATTCTTGGATCGTTTGTGGTCGTCTTCTTGGGCGACATTCGATTTATTCACCTTCGAGGAGGAGCACGAGGAACACTTGAGAGTGGTACTAGAGTTACTTAGAGCCCATAAGCTTTATGCTAAGTTCGGGAAGTGTGAGTTCTGGCTAGAAGAGGTGAAGTTCTTAGGCCATGTAGTTTCTGGGGAAGGAGTGTCTGTTGATACATCCAAGACTGAGGCAGTGCAAGATTGGGCACAGCCTAAGAGTGTGTTTGAGATCCGCAGTTTTCTGGGATTAGCTGGGTATTACCGTCGGTTTGTGAAAGATTTCTCCAGGTTAGCTTCACCGTTGACTAGATTGACTCGGAAGGGAGTCAAATTTGTATGGAGTGAGACTTGTGAAAAGTCGTTTCAGGAGTTGAAAGTTAGATTGACCACCGCTCCGGTCTTGATTATTCCGGAGAGAGGGTTGGGTTATGCAGTCTATTGTGATGCCTCACGAGAGGGTCTTGGTTGTGTGTTGATGCAAGAGGGGAAAGTGGTTGCCTATGGCACACGTCAGTTGAAAATTCATGAGAAGAATTACCCTACGCATGATTTAGAATTAATAGCTGTGATTTTTGCCTTGAAGATTTGGAGGCATTATCTTTATGGTGAGAGGTTCGAGGTATTCTCGGATCATAAGAGTCTGAAATATCTGTTTACACAGAAAGACTTGAATTTGAGGCAGAGGAGGTGGATGGAGTTCATTGAGGATTATGACTTTGAGTTGCACTATCATCCGGGAAAGGCCAATGTTGTGGCCGATGCCCTTAGCAGGAAATCTGTTGGTGACGTAGCTAGCATAGCCATCCGAGAGTGGGAGATGTTGGGTGCACTTGGGGAGTTTGATTTGCTTCTGGGTGAATCCGTTGAGGTGCATGGCCTTGTTTTCTGTTGTTGCGCAGCCTACACTTGTGACTCGGGTGTTAGAGGCTCAGAGGAGTGATCTTGAGGTAGAATCTCTCCGAGAGAAGATTTCCAGTGGGAAGGTTGAGAAGGGTTTAGTGGTGTATCCCGACCTGAGTGTGAGATACCGAGACCGTTTGTTTGTGCCGAAGTCCTGCCAAGAGGAGGTACTCCGAGAGTTTCATCATTCGCGCCTTGCGGTGCATCCGGGAGGCACTAAGATGTATCGGGATTTGGGTCGCCAATTTTGGTGGCGGGGTATGAAGAGAGATGTGGCAGCTTTCGTATCTAAGTGCCTTACTTGTCAGCAAGTGAAGGCCGAACACCAGAGGCCAGCGGGTTTGTTGCAACCCTTGCCTATTGCCGAGTGGAAGTGGGAGCATGTCACTATGGACTTCGTCGTGGGTCTTCCGAGGACTCAGCGGGGTAGTGATGCTATTTGGGTGGTTGTAGACCGGTTGACGAAGTCGGCGCACTTCATTCCTATGCGTGTTAGAGATATGGTAGACCATCTTGCCGACTTATATATCAGGGACATAGTGAGGTTGCACGGGGTCCCAGTGACGATCGTCTCAGATAGAGATCCTCGTTTTACTGCTAGGTTGTGGCAGAGTTTGCAGAGTGCTTTAGGTATTAAGTTGACTTTTAGCACGACTTATCATCCTCAGACTGACGGGCAGTCCGAGCGTACTATTCAAATCCTTGAGGATATGCTTCGGGGTTGTGTTCTCGACTTTAGTGGGTCGTGGGAGAGGCACTTGCCATTAGTGGAGTTTGCCTACAACAACAGTTTTCAGTCTAGTATTGGTATGGCACCGTTTGAGGCCTTGTATGGCCGACCGTGTAGATCTCCAGTTTGTTGGGCCGAGGTGGGTGATGCACCTTTGTTGGGTCCGGAGTTAGTAAGGGAAACGACGGAGAAAGTTGAGCTTATCCGTAAGAGGCTCGTTACAGCCCAGAGTCGTCAGAAATCTTATGCTGACCGTAGGAGGAGACCTTTGGTGTTTGAGGTGGGTGATCATGTCTTTCTGAAGATATCACCCAAACGAGGCTTGATGAGGTTTGGATAGAGCGGGAAGTTGTCCCCTCGGTTTATTGGGCCTTTTGAGATCCTTGAAAGGATTGGCGAGGCTGCTTATCGTTTAGCTTTGCCACCGCAGTTATCCGGAGTTCATGATGTGTTTCATGTGAGTATGCTTCAGAAGTATGAGCCAGATCCGTCACATGTGTTGGATTGGACTGATTTAGTTGTTGATGAGAATGTCTCGTATGAGGAAAGACCGGTTCGGGTCTTGGATAGGCGGGATCAAGTTTTACGTAGCAAGACCATCCCTTTGGTGAAAGTTTTGTGGAAGCATCACGGAGTGGAGGAGGCCACTTGGGAACGTGAATTGGAAGTCCGTGAGAAATATCCGGATATGTTTATTGATTTGTAATCTTGTATTTAGGTTATATAATATTGTGGAACTTGAGAATTTTATATATATGTCTTAAGTTGGAAAACATTGAGAATGTTTTGGGTTTAATGTTAACATCTGAACTTATCTTTTTTTGGAAGTGAAATATAACATTTATATATTGAATGTGTTGTTTATATCATGAGATTGAATATGATATGGAAATTGTTAACATTGAAAGGAATAATGCATGATCTTGATGCAGGTTGAAATATATATTGTTTTATATATATTGTGAGATGCCCCTTGATAAGAGATGAAGTGACCGGTATTGGGTCAAGTTGTTGTTTATTGTTTTATAATATTATTGGGAATTTGAGGAAAAACTTGTTTTTACAAACTCATGTTTAATTTCGGGCACGAAATTCTTTTAAGGGGGGGAGGTTATAGCGACCCCGGTCTTTTCCCATTCGATGTTTGTATCCGGACTTGGGTTCCGTAGATTCTATCTTTGTGTTATGGTTGTTGTCGTCCTATATTTTCTTATTTGGAGTTATAGGATGTGTTGGGCGGTTTTAGAACAGGTTGGTTGAGCTTAGGAACCAAAGCTTGTTGCCCAAGTTTTTGCTTGTCCGCTCGAGCGGGGAGTTTGACGCTCGAGCGGGGACTTGTTGTTGCTTGTCCGCCGGCGGGTTTTGGCGCCGAGGAAAAACACCCATCCAGTAGTCCTTGTGCAGGGTTGGACGCTCGAGCGGAAGTTGGGCCGCTCGAGCGGGAGTCTGTTCTTCGCGTGGGTTCTGGAATGGGGGAATCTACGCTCGAGCGGTTATTATTGCGCTCGAGCGGACCTTGTTTTTGTTCTTTACGCTCGAGCGGTGTGTTGTGCGCTCGAGCGGACCTGTCAAGTTTAAATACGCAGCAGCGTGTTTTAAAACAGTTTTTCAGCCCCTTTCAGATTCTAAACCCTAGGTTACGAGTTCTCTCTCTCCCAACTCACCTTCTCTCCTAGGATTGATCTATCTAGAGTGGATTTCTACCCTAGTTCCTTCACAAATAAGATAGAGGAGAGTGAGGGCTTTCATTTAATCTGAGCAATTGTTGGTTTGGAGCACTTTGAAGTCTGGGCATCGTCTTCATCTTCCCTCTTTTTGAGTTATTTCTTCGAGGTAGGGATTTCCTACTCCATTTATACGTTTTAATCCTAAGTGGTGGTATTTTGGTATGTGGGGGTAGTTTGGTAATTTTGGAAGAAACCTTAGGGTTTGTGATAGATTAATTTATATAATTAATTTAAGGGAAGATGGTGATATTGGGTTCAATTCATGAAATTGGGGGATTATGAGATAAATTGATGTAGTTGGATATTTAATCACTCATCTGTGAAATTGAGATTATTTGTGTTGTTATATTTATTTCTTGTTTAGAAATAATTGTTTTGGGCTATCGGTGGAGGATAGCCATTGATTGTTGTAGACCTTGCATGCGGCTTAGGTATAACTGAAATTGAGTCACTTATTTGATTGAATTGATCTGAGAATATTCGTCTTGATTATGTGTTGTGTATGTCAAGTATTGATTATGTTGCATATGCATTTGGTTTTGGAGGAGATAGCGGATGAACTCCACGGTTTAGGGGAAGATAGGGGATGGACCTCTAAACCGGATTTGTTGGGAGGAGATAGGGGATGGACTCTAGTAGCATCACATATGTGTGTGCTTATTGATAATAGAAATATTTCTATTTGTTGTTAATATGATACATCATCACCATGTGTGTCAGTTGAGAAGTATGGAAGTGGATTTGATTGAGATGGTTATAACACCAGCATGTGTTTATTTTGTTATAAGAACGGTTTAACCTGATTTGTTATCCTTGTTGAGCTGTTTGGCCAGGTTCTGAGCCATGTCTGTATAAATGGAAGGTGTATTGTGTCATAGACCATGTGTCATAAACAACGTAGATATACGTGTCATAATATTGCAAAGTGTATATTTTGTGTTAACCATGTATCGGGTGCTACTGCTTTAGTTAATTCTTATGCTTGGTTTAGTATTTCTCTACTGGGCTGTGGCTCACCCTATATGGGAACTTCATTTTCAGGTTCAGGTGGTTCATTACCTCCAAGGACTTAGCTTGTGAGGATTTGGATTCGAAGACTTGCTTTTATTTATTTGTTTTTATTTGAAACATGTAAACATTCAAGCCTAGGGCTTTATCTGTATTGAGTTAGACTCTTATTTCTTTGTGTCCAAGTGTTGGCTTGGCAAGATGTAAGCCCGTAGGGCATTTATTTTGATGTTACATGTAATGCTTTATTTAGTAATACTCTGATGGATAATAGAATGTGTCGTTCTCTATTATTAATGCATGTCAATCTTATATATGATGGGTTTTGTTTTGAGGGCGTTACAATGGAAGTTCTTTCAAGAAACCATTATACCTTAACGATCTATTTGGAAATTAAATAAGAAAGAAAGCTGAATAAAAAAGAAATTGAATAACTATGGAAGTTGAAGAAAAATAAAAAAGGAAGTTGTATAAAATTAACAATGGATGTTCAGTCAAGAAACGACTACACCAAAACGATCTATTTGGAAATTAAGTAAAAAAGGCAGTTGAATAGAAAGGGAAATTGAATAAAAATGATAGTTGAATAAGATTAAAAATCGAAGTTCATTCAACATCCCATGATACCTTAACGATCTATTTGGAAATTAAATAAAAAAGGAAGTTGAATAGAAAAGGAAATTGAATAAAAATTGAAGTTGAATAAAAATAAAAATGGAAGTTGCATAAAATTAATAATGGAAGTTCATTCCAGAAACGACTATACCTTAACAATTTATTTGGAAATTAAATAAAAAAAGGAAGCTGAATAGAAAAGGAAATTGAATAAAATAAAAATGGAAGTTACATAAAAATAAAAATGGAAGTTGCATAAAATTAACAATGGAAGTTCATTTAAGAAACCACTATACCTTAACGACCTATTTGGAAATTAAATAAAAAAAGGACGTTGAATACAAAAGGAAATTGGATAAAACTAGAAGTTGAATAAAAATAAAAATGGAAGTTGCGTAAAACTTACAATGGAAGTTCTGTCAAGAAACCATTATACCTTAACAATCTATTTGGAAATAAAATAAAAAAGAGGAAATTGAATAGAAAAGAAAATTGAATAAAAATAGAAGTTGCATAAAATTAACAATTGAAGTTGCATAAAATTGAAAATGGAAGTTCATTGAAGAAACCATTATACAATAACGATCTATTTGGAAATTAAATAAAAAAGGACGTTGAATAGAAAAGGACATTGGATAAAAATACAAATGGCAGATGAATAAAAATAAATATAGATGTTGTATAAAATTAATAATGGAAGTTCATTCAAGAAACCACTATACCTTAATGAATTATTTGGAAATTAAATTAAAAAAGAAAGTTGAATAGAAAATGAAATTAAATAAAAATGGAAGTTGAATAGAAAAAGAAATTGAATAAAAATGGAAATTGAATAAAAATAAAAATGGAAGTTGCATAAAATTAAAAATGGAAGTTCATTCAAGAAACCACTATAACTTAACGATCTATTTGGAAATTAAATAAAAAAGGTAGTTGAATGGAAAATAGAATTGAATAAAAATAGAAGTTGAGTAAAAATAAAAATGGAAGTTCATTCAAGAAACCACTATACCTTAACGATCTATTTGGAAATTAAATAAAAAAGAAAGTTGAATAGAAAATGAAATTGGATAGAAATGCAAGATGAATAAAAATAAAAATGGAATTTGCATAAAATTAACAATGGAATTTAATTCAAGAAACCACTATACCTTAACGATCTATTTGGAAATTAAATAAAAAACGAAGTTGAGTAGAAAACAAAATTGAATAAAAATGCAAGTTGCCTAAAATTAACAATGGAAGTTAATTCAAGAAACCATTATACCTTAACGATCTATTTGAAAATTAAATAAAAATGGAAGTTCATTCCAGAAACCAATATACCTTAACGGTATATATGAAAATTACATAAAAAAAGGAAGTTTAATAGAAATGGAAATTGGATAAAAATGCAAAATAAATAAAAATAAAAATGGAATTTGCATGAAATTAACAATGAAATTTAATTCAAGAAACCACTATACCATAATGATCTATTTAGAAATTAAATATAAAATGAAGTTGAATAGAAAAGGAAATTGAATAAAAATGAAAGTTGAATGAAAATAAAATTAGAAATTCATTCAAAAAACCACTATACCATAACGATCTATTTAGAAATTAAAAAAAAATAAAGTTGAATAGAAAAAGAAATCGAATAAAAATGGAAGTTGCATAAAATTAACAATGGAAGTTCATTGAAGAAACCACTATACCTTAACGATCTATTTGGAAATTAAATAAAAAAAGAAGTTGAATTGAAAAGGAAATTGGATAAAAATGCAAGATGAATAAAAATAAAAATGGAATTTGCATAAAATTAACAATGGAATTTAATTCAAGAAACCACTATACCTTAACGATCTATTTGGAAATTAAATATAAAAGGAAGTTGAATAGAAAACAAAATTGAATAAAAATGCAAGTTGCCTAAAATTAACAACGGAAATTCATTCAAGAAACCACTATACGTTAACGATTATTTGGAAATTAAATAAAAAAGGAAGTTGAATAGAAAATAAATTGAATAAAAAAGGAAATTGAATAAAAATGGAAGTTTATTCAAGAAACTAATATACCATAACGATTATTTGGAAATTAAATAAAAAAGGAAGTTGAATAGAAAATAAATTGAATAAAAATGGAACTTGCATAAAATTAAAAATGGAAGTTGAATAAAAAAGGGAATTGAATAAAAATGGAAGTTGCATAAAATTAAAAATGGAAGTTCATTCAAGAAACCAATATACCTTAACGATCTATTTGGAAATTAAATAAAAATTGAAGTTGAATAAAAATAAAAATGGAAGTTGCATAAAATTAACAATGGAAGTTCATTTAAGAAAAAGAAATTGAATAGAAAAGGAAATTGAATAAAAAAGGAAGATGAATAGAAAAGGAAATTGAATAGAAATAAAAATTAAATAAAAATTGAAGATGAATAAAAATAAAAATGGAAGTTGCATAAAATTAAAAATAGAAGTTGAATAAAAATAAAAATGGAAGTTGAATAAAATTAAAAGTGGATGTTAGTTCAAATTCCATTTTTATTCAATTTCCTTTTCTATTCAACGTCCTTTTTTATATAATTTCCAAATAGATCGTTAAGGTATAGTGGTATCTTGAATGAACTTCGATTTCTATTTTTATTCAACTTCCATTTTTATTTAATTTCTCTTTCTATTCAACTTCCTTTTTTATTTAATTTCCAAATAGAAATTTAAGGTTAGTGGTTTCTCGAATGAACTTCCATTTTTATTTTTACTCAACTTCCATTTTTATTCAATTCTATTTTCTATTCAACTTCTTTTTTTTATTTAATTTCCAAATAGATCGTTAACGTATAGTGGTTTCTTGAATTAACTTCCATTGTTAACTTTAGGGAACGTCCATTTTAATTTTATGCAACTTCCATTTCTATTCAATTTCCTTTTCTATTCAACTTCATTTTTTATTTAATTTTCAAATAGATCGTTAAGGTATAGTGGTTTATTGAATGAACTTCCATTTTAAATTTTATGCAACTTCGATTTTTATTTTTATTCAACTTCCATTTTTATTCAATTTCCTTTTCTATTCAACTTCTTTTTTTTATTTATTTAATTTCTAGATAGATCGTTAAGGTATAGGGTTTTTTGAATGAACTTCTATTGTTAATTTTATGCAACTTTCATTTTTATTTTTATTCAACTTCTATTTTTATTCAATTTCCTTGTCTATTCAACTTTCTTTTTTATTTAATTGCCAAATAGACCGTTAAGGTATAGTGGTTTCTTGATTGAACTTCCCTTTTTAATTTTATGCAACTTCAACTTCTATTTTTATTCAATTTCATTTTCTATTCAAATTCCTTTTTTATTTAATTGCCAAATAGGTCGTTAAGGTATAGTGGTTTCTTGAATGAACTTCCATTTTAAATTTTATGCAACTTCCATTTTTATTCAATTTCCTATTCTATTCAATTTCATTTTTTTATTTACTTTCCAAATAGATCGCTAAGGTATAATGATTTCTTGAATTAACTTCCATTGTTAATTTTAGGCAACTTCCATTTTTATTTTTATTTAACTTCCATTTTTATTCAATTTTCTTTTCTATTCAACTTCCATTTTTATTCAATTAACTTTTCTATTCAACTTCCTTTTCTTATTTAATTTCCAAATAAATCGTTAAGGTATAGTGGTTTCTTGAATGAACTTTCATTTTTAATTTTATAGCAACTTCCATTTTTATTGAATTTACTTTTCTATTCAACTCACTTTTTTTTATTTAATCTCCAAATAGATCATTAAGGTATAGTGGTTTCGTAAATGAACTTCCGTTGTTAATTTTATGCAACTTCCATTTTTATTCTACTTCCTTTTTTATTTAATTTCCAAATAGATCGTTAAGGTATAGTGGTTTCTCGAATTAACTTCCATTTTGATTTTTACTCAACTTCCATTTTTATTCAATTCTATTTTCTATTCAACTTCTTTTTTTTATTTAATTTCCAAATAGATCGTTAAGGGATAGTGGTTTCTCGAATGAATTTCCATTGTTAATTTTTTGCAACTTCCATTTTTATTCAATTTTCTTTTCAATTCAACTTCATTTTTTATTTAACTTCCAAATAGATCGTTAAGGTAGAGTAGTTTCCTGGACGAACTTACATTTTTAATTTTATGCAGCTGCCATTTTTAATTTTATTCAACTTCGATTTTTATCCAATTTCCTTTTCCATTCAACTTCCATTTTTATTCAATTTCCTTTTCTATTCAAATTCTTTTTTTTTTAATTTCAAAATAGATCGTTAAGGTATAGTGATTTTTGAATGAACTGCCATTTTTAATTTTATGCAAGTTTCATTTTTATTCAATTTATTTTCTATTCAACTCCTTTTTTTTTATTTAATTTCCAAATAGACCATTAAGGTATAGTGGTTTCTTAAATGAACTTACATTGTTAATTTTATGCAACTTCCATTTTTATTTTTTTTTTCAACTTTCATTTTTATTCAATTTCCATTTCTATTCAATTTCATTTTTTATTTAATTTCCAAATAGATCGTCAAGGTATAGTAGTTTCTTGAATGAACTTTCATTTTTATTTTTATTCAACTTCCATTTTCATTCAATTTCCCTTTGTATTCAACTTCTTTTTTTAATTTTACGCAACTTCCATTTTTGTTTTTATTCAACTTCCATTTTTATTCAATTTACTTTTTCTTCAACTTCTTTTTTTATTTAATTTCCAAATAGATCGTTAAGGTATTATGGTTTCTTGAATGAACTTACATTGTTAATTTTATGCAACTTTCATTTTTATTTTTATTCAATTTCAATTTTTATTCAATTTCCTTTTCTATTCAACTTCCTTTTTTATTTAATTTCCAAATAGATCGTTAAGGTATAGTGGTTTATTGAATGAACTTCCATTGTTAATTTTATGCAACTTCGATTTTTATTTTTATTCAACTTCAATTTTTATTCAATTTCCTTTTCTATTCAACTTCCTTTTTTTATTTAATTTTCAAATAGATCGTTAAGGTATAGTGGTTTCTTGAATGAACTTTCATTTTTAATTTTATGCAACTTCCATTTTTATTTTATTCAACTTCCATTTTTATTCAATTTTCTTTTCTATTTAACAACCTCTTTTTTTTTTTTAATTTACAAATAGATCGTTAACATATAGTTGTTTCTGGAATTAACTTCCATTTTTATCCAATTTCCTTTTCTATTCAACTTCATTTTTAATTTTATGCAACTTCCATTTTTATTTTTATTCAACATCGATTTTTATTCGATTTCCTGTTCTATTCCACTTCATTATTTATTTAATTTCCAAATAGATCGTTAAGGCATAGTGATTTTTTGAATGAATTGCCATTTTTAATTTTATACAACTTTCATTTTTGTTCAATTTCCTTTTGCATTCAACTTTCTTTTTTTATTTAATTTCCAAATATATCGTTAAGGTGTAGTGGTTTTTTGAATGAACTTCCACTGTTAATTTTATGCAACTTCCATTTTTATTTTTATTCAAATTCCATTTTTATTCAATTTCCTTTTCTATTCGACTTCTTCTTTTATTTAATTTCCAAATAGATCGTTAAAATATAATGGTTTTTTGAATGAACTTTCATTTTTATTTTTATTCAACTTCTATTTTTATTCAATTTCCCTTTCTATTCAACTGCCTTTTTTATTTAATTTCCAAATAGATCGTTAAGGTATAGTGGTTTGTTGAATTAACTTCCATTGTTAATTTTAGGCACCTTCCATTTTTATTTTTATTCAACTTGCTTTTCTATTTGACTTCATTTTTTACTTAATTTCCAAATAAATCGTTAGGGTATAGTGGTTTCTTGAATAAACTTCCATTGTTAATCTTATGCAACTTCCATTTTTATTTTTATTTAACTTCCATTTTTATTCAATTTCCATTTTTATTTAATTTCCAAATAGATCGTTAAGGTATAGTGGTTTCTTGAATTAAATTCCATTGTTAATTTTAGGCAACTTGCGTTTTTATTTTTATTAAGCTTCAACTTTTATTCAATTTACTTTTCTATTCAACTTCCTTTTTTTTATTTAATTTCCAAATAGATCGTTAAGGTATAGTGGTTTCTTGAATGAACTTCCATTTTTAATGTTATGCAACTTCCAATTTTACTTCAATTTTTATTCAATTTCCTTTTCTATTCAACTTCCATTTTTATTTAATCTCCAAATAGATCGTTGAAGTATAGTGGTTTCTTAAATGAACTTCCATTTTTATTCAATTTCCTATTCTATTCAACTTCATTTTTGTAACGCCCTCAAAATAAACCCATAATATACACAATATTGACATGCATTGGTAAAAGAAAACAAAACATTATTCCATTCATCAGAGTATTCTTATTAAAAGACATTACATGTAACATCAAAATAAATGCCCTACGGGCTTACAACTTTCCAAGCCAACACTTGGACACAAAAGTCTGAGCACTAACTAAATTACACATTAAGCCCTTGGCTTGAGTTTACATATAATATCAAAATAAAAACAAAATAATAACTAACTAAATAGAGTCTTCAACTCCAAATCCTCCCAAGTTAAGTCCTTAGAGGTAGCATATCACCTGGACCTGAAAATGATATTCCCGTATAGGGTAAGCCACAGCCCAGCAGAAATACACTAAACCAAATATACGAATTGACTAAAGCATTAGCATTTGATAGATGGTTAACACTTACAAATCCATTATATCATTATACAGTTTCATGACAATAATGTCCATGACATGTTTCACTTTCCATTTTTATTCAACTTTCCATTTATACAGACATGGCTCAGAACCTGGCCAAACACTAATAATGAGACTACATCTCATATTAATATTACTTCCAATATCGACAATTTAAGTGAGATTAAGGCTCAAACTAAAACACTTCCATAAATTGATAAGTACACATATTTGCTGTACTAAAATACTTCCAAGAATCAATAAGTACACACATTTGTTGTACTAATGGAGTCCATCCCCTTTCTCCTCCTAAACAGGTTTGAGAGTCCATCCCCTATCTTCCCTCAAACCGTGGAGTACATCCCCTATCTCCTCCCAAACAATATGCATATACAATGTATTTAACACTTGTCATATACAATATTCAATCAATACACATAATTGCTGTATTAACTCAACCGTCATATTCAATGACTCAATCAATGTGATTAGTTTTAGTTTTCCCTAATCAGCATGCAATGTCTACAACAATCACGACTATCCTTGTAACAACCCTCACTTTGAATCAGTCTTGCTTGCATGTATTTTGTATGACCTTGAATTGTCAAGTTTGTAATCTTGATACTTGCCTTGTTTTGCTTTGTTTTATTGTAAGTTCTTTGGAATTCGTGTTTTGTTTGGAGGCGTGGCGAGTCATTCGGCATAGTTTGCCTTTGAGCCTTTGCGTTTTGGCGATTTTGGAACCTCGGCCGACCTCCATCTTCACCCGGCATGTTTGCCGAGATGTTACCTTTTGGGCGAAGTGTGTATCGAAATTTGTGATGTTTTGTGCTTGTAATCTTTGTCCTTGGCGGTATGGCCTAGGCCGAGATGTGGTACACCCAGGCCAAGGTGTGTAGCTTAGTCAAGTGTCGTCCTCCTAACCTTTGTCTTTGTTGACTGTTGCGAAGTCTTGTCTTTGGCGAGGTCATTCTAACTAACGTGCTTAGCATGGCGTGTTGTGCGCTTTGTCAGAGACTTGTCTTGTCTAGCAGTCACCTTTCTAACTGCACCAATCCGGTGATGCCACGTGTCCGAGCTGAAGGCTATGACAGCCGACAGGCCTATAATGCATCATTGTGTATCTTTTGATTATGATTTGGTCTCAAATCTTTGTCTTGTTTAGAGAGAGAAGCTCTAGAACTTGGAGTTAGAATTTTAGTGTGAGAGTTGAGCTCCGAGCTTGATCGTGGAAGATCGAACCGTTGGATTTCAGTTTTGAGGTTAGATTCTTGTTCTACATCGATTGTTCTTATTGATCATCTAGATGCATTGCATGATTGGATCTGTTTTGCATGTCATGCATTGATTTGAACTTGGTTTTGAAAGAGAAAAATGTTGTTCTTGTGTTCTTAAAGGAGAACCTTGTTTTGATCCGAAAGTTTGGAACAAGAATCATGTTTTGTGTTTGTTCTTGCATAATTTTCTCGAATGAGTACCCTAGTCCACGTTTTGAACTCTTAGCTTGAAAACCCCAGTTTCGTATATGTGAGTTGGATTTGAGATGCATGATCTTGTTCTTCGTGCCCTTTGAAAGGAAACTCGGGTTTTCCTAACTTTGCCTTGTTTTGGCTTCGAGTCCACACCTCGGCGGGGAGGTGTAGGACCTCGGCTAGACTGGATGGTACCAGTGCACTTCCTGTGATGGGAAATAATGTTTTGATTCCTTGCATGTATGTGAAGCTCGTTTTGAGAGTATGGTTTGCTATGTGATTGTAGGACTTTGATCTTTGCTTGAGCCTACACACGAAGACCGAGGTGAGTGGTGCTTTAAATAAAGCTATGCTATAAAGCTTTTGATAAATCTTGCTTGTTTCGCTTTGGTAAAAGAAATTGCTAAGCATGAATGATTAGCCTATTTTGATGTTTTGTATATGGGCTTGTTTTGATGGTATTCTTGAAAGTCCCTGTCTTTGGAGGACTCTAAACTTTAGCGACACTAGAGGAAAGGTAAGTATGAACTTCGTCTTGATGATGTCCTTGTAATGAGTTGAGCTTTGTTTGGTTTCTTTGGAAAGTCCCTTGCCTTTGGAGGACTCTAAACTTCATGATACATCTTGTTAAAAGGATACGGTCCTTTCTTTGGAAAGTCCCTTACCTTTGGAGGACTCTAAACTTTCGCGATACATCTTGTTAAAAGGATACGGTCCTTTCTTTGGAAAGTCCCTTGCTTTGGAGGACTCTAAACTTTCATGATACATCTTGTTAAAAGGATACGGTCCTTTCTTTGGAAAGTCCCTTGCCTTTGGAGGACTCTAAACTTTTCGCGATACATCTTGTTAAAAGGATACGGTCCTTTCTTTGGAAAGTCCCTTGTCTTTGGAGGACTCTAAACTTTTCGCATACATCTTGTTAAAAAGGATACGGTCCTATCTTGCTAAGATAAATGTTAAAAGCGGACTACGGGCCTAAGTAACACAAGTCCCTTGTGCTAGAGGACTTTAAACTTTGTAGCACCACTTGGTGAAAAAGGGCTACGGGCCTAAGTCACAAACTTCGGTGAAAAAGGGCTACGGGCCTAAGTCATATAAGCTTGATATGTTTTGTCTTGAAGAATTACCTCGGCTACTACTTGTGCTATCTCGGCAAATGTTTTGACTTGTAAGACTTGTTGGATGAATACGGTTCATCACTTGATTCGATACAACTTGATTTGTCTTGTTTTGGAAGGAACCTCGGCTACTACTTCTTTAATCTTTGTATTGCTTTATGCGGTAGGATTTGAGATGAATACGGTTCATCTCTTGTTACAGTGCGACTTGATATTCTTAAGCTTGGCGGGAACCTCGGCTATTGTTTGAATGGTTTTGATATGCTTTGTTTTTGGCGGACTCGGCTATTATTCATGCAAACCTTTATTTCTAGTACCATTCATTGAGTTTCCAAGCTCACCCCTCTCTATATATATGTAGGTGATGAGCGGGGCGGCGGCGCCTAGAAGTATTTATGACTTGTTTTGGGATTTTTGTTATGCCGACTTGACTTGCTTACATCGGTGTTTTGTGATTACCTCGGCATATGTGTTACTTGATTCTTGAAAATCATGCTTCTTTGCTCGTAACATTTGTATTTGTATATGTAAATTTGAAAGCCTTTTGATCGAGGATGTAACTTGTATTTGTTTTGTTATCTGCCGAGGTGCGATTACATTATGTATGCATTTACATTTGATCTATGCCTGACTCTCAAGGACCATTTGTATTTAGTTTATTAAACTTCGCATATGTGAGCCCCTATGATTACTCGATGTGTGTGAAATTTTGTAAGCGGCCTTTGGTAATTACGGATTCTTGGCCATCTCGACACCACCTACTAGGGGCGAGGTTGGGGTGTGACAGTGGTATCGAGCACAAGTTCCTCATAGTACGTTGATTCACACTCGAGTCCTAAGAGCATAGGATTCCATTTAGAAAGATGCTAGGGTTGCATCATATTGCTCGCTATTTGAACAAGGTGTGCATTGTCTTGACTTGCTTAATTGTTACTTACTGCGGAGTTATTTGTTTACTTGCTTTAAAGTCACACTTTGTATACTCATAGTATCATGAGGAGAGGTAGACCTCCACTTGCGAGATCGGTCGAAGGCAGTTGGACAGAATGGAAAGATTAATGGAAGGATTGACCCGTGAGTTAAGGCAAATAAGACAGCGATGCGCTAGTACTACATCGACCCGGGAAGCGGAGCGAATGGCGAAATGTAGTCCTCCTCCACCTCCCCGATTGCCACAAGTCGCTCCACGGCCCGGCCTTATATGGAGATGGCACAATAGCTTTGATCGGGGAGTTCAAGAAGATGAGACCACCAAGGTTTTCGGAGGTATTGAGCCAATGAAGGCGAGGCATGGGTTTTGGAAATGGAAGCTGTTTGAGATTTTCCCGGCACCGATGTTGAAGGTGACTTTAGTTGCATTCACCACGGACGGCGATGCTCGGAGATGGTGGATGATGACGGAGAAACTAACCTGGTTTAACACAGGCAAGGTTTTTGGAACTATTTTACAAGAAGCATTTTCCCTCGGCGTTGAATCGCAAGGCTACGAATTTCGGACTTTGGCGCAAAGCGGTCGAGCGATGGCGGAATATGATCGCGCTTTTCTTGAATTGGTAAGGTTTGTACCTCACATGATCAATGATGAATACATGAAGGCTAGGAAGTTTGAAAGTGGGCTTGCGGACGATTCAAGACCGGGTTAGCTTTTCGATATGCCGACCTATCTTGAAGTCTTGAACAAAGCCGTTTTGGCGAAACCAACGAGCAGTACGAGAACTCGGGAGAGAATCGGCGGAAGAGACAGAACTATGACAATCACCGAACACGGTTGAACACCAATAAGAAGATGAACAAGAGGCGTCTTTGGTTATCCGGCGAGGAAGGCAATACTAAGCCGACATGTTGATTGTGGGAAGCAACATTTTGGGGTTTGTCGTCGGACATCTGGTGCTTGCTATGAATGTGGAGAAGTGGGTCATTTGTGAGAAATTGTCCTAAGACAAAGTGAAACCGAAGAAAGGTGAGAATACCTCAGTGCGGTTCAAAAGAATAATCTTTGGGAAAGGACGGATGAGGCAGGCGAGTATTTGCACTAGTGCGGGGATACTCGAGAATCTTTGGCGGTGGTGTCGGTATACTTCTAATTTGCTCCCGAAATGCTTATGTGTTAGTTGATTCGGACTCTCGCTTTTCGTTTGTTTCTACTAAGTTTGCGAGAAGATTAATAGGAAATTAGAATCTCTTGACTATGTGCTATCTGTGTCTACTCGTCAGGAGATCCATGATTGTTGCATCCATTTATAGAGCATGTGTTGTTGTCATTGAGCATGTTGAGCGCTAGTTGATTTAATGCCCTTGAATATAGATCAATTCGATGTTATATTGGGAATGGATTGGTTAGTAGCAAACCACGCACTCATTGATTGTGTTTGAAGAGTGTCACATTGAAACCCCCAAACCTAGCGAAGTTATTTTTCGGGGTAAAGGAGTAATTCCCCACCTTATTTAATCTCATCCATGAAGGCACGTAAGTTGATCCAAAAAAGGTAAGGGTTATTTGTGTAGTATATTGAAAGATCGGGATGGAAATGTTAGTTTAGCCGACATCGAGTTGTTCATGAGTTCGCCGCGTCTTTCCTAATGATTTACGGCCATTTGGTCGATAGAAATAGAGTTCTTGTTGATGTTATATCGGGAACACGGTAGATCTCCAAAACACCATATAGAATGGCCCCGAACTTAGAAATTGAAACTACAATTGCAAGAGTTGTTGGACAAAGGGATTTATTAGGCGAGCACATCACCATGGGGAGCACTGTGTTATTTGTTAAGAAGAAGGATGGCACACTTCGCCTTTGTATTGATTATAGAGGACTCAATAAGATCACCATTAAGAATATGTACCCATTACCTACGATTGAACATTTACTTGATCAGTTACAAAGTCCACGAGTCTATTCCAAGATTGACCTTAGGTCGGGCTACCATCGACTTAAGGTTAAGGCGAGGATGTTGAGAAGGCGCCTTCGGACTAGATATGGCCACTCTGAATTTTTAGTGATGCCTTCGGATTGACCAATGCCCTGCTGCATTTATGGATTTAATGAGCGAGTCTTCAAGCCCCACTTAGATGAGTTTGTGGTCGTCTTCATCGATGATATATTGATTTATTCCAAGAGTGAAGTTGAACATGAAAACCATCGAGAATTTCTTCTTGAGATATTGAGAGGCGGAAGCGTATGCTAAATTTAACAAGTGTGAGTTTTGGCTTTCTACTATTTCATTTACGGGTCATGTAATAAATGAAGAAGGTATTTCGATTGATCAGAGCAAAATAGAAGCCGTGGTAAATTGGCGAGGCCGACCAATGTGTCAGGGTTCAAGTTTTTACGGGTTTGGCGAGGTTACTACTGAAGTTCGTAAAGAATTCTCGAGGATTGCAACTCCATTGACACAATTGACTAGGAAGGAGCACCGTATGAATGGGTGAAGATCGAGTCGACTTTTCGGGAACTAAAAGGCGAGGTTAGTTCTGACACGATCTTGGTACTTCCATCGGGTAATGAGGAGTTTCATGTTTCTGATGATCGTCGCATAAGGGTTTTGGGTTGTGTATTAATGCAAGGAGGTAAGGTTATAGCATATGCATCTCGTCAATTGAAGCCACATGAGAAGAACTATCCTACCCATGACTTGGAGCTAGCGGTAGTGGTATTTGCTTTGAAGATTTGGCGTCATTACTTGTATGGAGCTTCTTGTCGGTTTTTGAGATCATCGAGCTTGAAGTATCTATTCACTCGGAAGGAATTGAACTTGAGACAAAGAAGATGGCTCGAGTTGTTGAAGGACTACGATATCTTGATTCAATATCACCCGAGGGAAAAAGCCAACAGTGGCGGCGCTCTGACGAAAATCGGTTGGAAATTTGGCATGCCTAACATTGATTTCAGCGAGAACCAACCATTGTTGAAGAAGTAAAGGCAAGACAAATGGAGGATGAATTCTTGAGAAAAGTAGCCGATGAGATTGTTACCAAGCGAGATCGGGTACACCTTTGAAAACCAAGTGCTTAAGTTTGAAGGAAATTGTGTGTGGCCGATGTTAGAATTTGAAAAGGAAGATTTTCTTTGGAAGCCCATAATTCCAAGTTTCTTTGTTCATCCGAAATACCAAGATGTACCATGATGTAAAAGCAGATGTTTTGGTGGCCAAACATGAAGAGAGAGATAGCGAATTTGTGTCCCGGTGTTTGCATTGCCGGCAAGTAAAAGCGAACATCGAGACGGCGGGACTTCTACAACCTTTGCCGATCCACAGTGGAAGTGGGAACACATCTCTATGGATTTTGTGGTGGAGTGCCGATGTCAATAGTGTCGGACAGAGATCCTAAATTTGTTTCAGTTTTGGCGAGTCTCTGAAGAGCCTTTGGAGCCGCGAGATTTATACGACTTTTCATCCCCGACGGATGGGCAAGCGAAAGAACGATTGAACACTTGAAGATATGCTTAGACTCGTGTATTGGATTTCCAAGGAAATTGGGGAATGCATTTGCCATTAGTGGAATTAAGCTTACAACAACGTTATCCGCGAGTATTGGTATGGCGCGTATGAAGCTCTATATGGAAGAAAATCAGATCGCCGATATGTTGGACGAAGTTGGAGATAAGGCTCTGCTTGGACCCGAACTCATTCAAGTAACAGAGAAGATTAAACTTATTATTGAGAGAATTAAAAGCGCGGGCCGACAAAAGAGTTATCTTGACCGAGAGAAGAAATGAGCTAGAATTGAAGTTGGGGATCACGTATTCCTAAAGGTTTCACCAATGAAAGGAGTTTCAGTTGGGAAGAGAGGTAAGTTAGCACCCGTTATATTGGCCCATTTGAAGTCCTTGACAAGGTTAACTCCGTTGCCCTCTGGACTTGCTTTGCCACGATTGAGCCAAGTCCATAACGTGTTTCATGTTTGATGTTAAGGAAGTATATTAGGGATCCTTGCATGTAATTAAGCATTACGGAATCGAAGTTAATGAGAATTTGGGCTATGAAGAGAAGCGGCGTCTATTGTGGACGAACAAGTTAAGCAATTGAGAAACAAGTCGATACCAATGGTAAAGGTGGAATGGAAAGAGCACTATGGCAAGGGCGCCACATGGGAAATGGAAGAGGAAATGAGAATTCGACATCGAGTTATTCTTGGACCAAGGTATAGTAAGTTTGGGGTCCAAACTTCCTTAAGGGGTAGGATGTAACAACCCTCACTTTGAATCGATCTTGCTTGCATGTATTTTGTATGACCTTGAATTGTCAAGTTTGTAATCTTGATACTTGCCTTGTTTTGCTTTGTTTTATTGTAAGTTCTTTGGAATTAGTGTTTTGTTTGGAGGCGTGGCGAGTCATTTCGGCATAGTTTGCCTTTGAGCCTTTGCGTTTTGGCGATTTGGAACCTCGGCCGACCTCCATCTTCACCCGGCATGTTTGCGAGATGTTACCTTTTGGGCGAAGTGTGTATCGCCGAGGCTGTGATGTTTGTGCTTGTAATCTTTGTCCTTGGCGGTATGGCCTAGGCGAGATGTGGTACACCCAGGCCAAGGTGTGGGCAGCTTAGTCAAGTGTCGTCCTCCTAACCTTTGTCTTTGTTGACTGTTGCGAAGTCTTGTCTTTGGCGAGGTCATTCTAACTGCGTGCTTAGCATAGCGTGTTGTGCAGCTTTGTCGAGACTTGTCTTGTCTAGCATCACCTTTCTTTGCACCAATCCGGTGATGCCACGTGTCCGATTTGAAGGCTATGACAGCAGGCCTATAATGCATCATTGTGTATCTTTTGATTATGATTTGGTCTCAAATCTTTGTCTTGTTTAGAGAGAAGCTCTAGAACTTGGAGTTAGAATTTTAGTGTGAGAGTTGAGCTCAAGCTTGATCGTGGAAGATCGAACCGTTGGATTTCAGTTTTGAGGTTAGATTCTTGTTCTACATCGATTGTTCTTATTGATCATCTAGATGCATTGCATGATTGGATCTGTTTTGCATGTCATGCATTGATTTGAACTTGGTTTTGAAAGAAAAATGTTGTTCTTGTGTTCTTAAAGGAGAACCTTGTTTTGATCCGAAAGTTTGGAACAAGAATCATGTTTTGTGTTTGTTCTTGCATAATTTTCTCGAATGAGTACCCTAGTCCACGTTTTTGAACTCTTAGCTTGAAAACCCAGATTTCGTATATGTGAGTTGGATTTGACATGCATGATCTTGTTCTTCGTGCCCTTTGAAAGAAACTTCGGGTTTTCCTAACTTTGCCTTGTTTTGGCTTCGAGTCCACACCTCGGCGGGGAGGTGTAGGACCTCGGCTGAACACAGATGGTACCAGTGCACTTCCTGTGATGGGAAATAATGTTTTGATTCCTTGCATGTATGTGAAGCTCGTTTTGAGAGTATGGTTTGCTATGTGATTGTAGGACTTTGATCTTTGCTTGAGCCTACACACGAACCGAGGTGAGTGGTGCTTTTAATAAAGCTATGTTATAAAGCTTTTGATAAATCTTGCTTGTTTCGCTTTGGTAAAAGTAATTGCTAAGCATGAATGATTAGCCTATTTTGATGTTTTGTATATGGGCTTGTTTTGATGGTATTCTTGAAAGTCCCTGTCTTTGGAGGACTCTAAACTTTAGCAGACACTAGAGGAAAGGTAAGTATGAACTTCGTCTTGATGATGTCCTTGTAATGAGTTGAGCTTTGTTTGGTTTCTTTGGAAAGTCCCTTGCCTTTGGAGGACTCTAAACTTTCGCGATACATCTTGTTAAAAAGGATACGGTCCTTTCTTTGGAAAGTCCCTTACCTTTGGAGGACTCTAAACCTTCGCAGTACATCTTGTTAAAAAGGATACGGTCCTTTCTTTGGAAAGTCCCTTGTGCTGGAGGACTCTAAACCTTCGCAGTACATCTTGTTAAAAAGGATACGGTCCTTTCTTTGGAAAGTCCCTTACCTTTGGAGGACTCTAAACTTTTGATACATCTTGTTAAAAAGGATACGGTCCTTTCTTTGGAAAGTCCCTTGTCTTTGGAGGACTCTAAACTTTCATGATACATCTTGTTAAAAGGATACGGTCCTATCTTGCTAAGATAAATGTTAAAAGCAGACTCTGGGCCTAAGTAACACACGTCCCAAGTGCTAGAGGACTCTAAACATATGTAGCATCACTTGGTGAAAAAGGGCTACGGGCCTAAGTCGCAAACTTCGGTGAAAAAGACCGGGCCTAAGTCATATAAGCTTGATATGTTTTGTCTTGAAGAATTACCTCGGCTACTACTTGTGCTATCTCGGCAAATGTTTTGACTTGTAAGACTTGTTGGATGAATACGGTTCATCACTTGATTCGATACAACTTGATTTGTCTTGTTTTGGAAGGAACCTCGGCTACTACTTGTTTAATCTTTGTATTGCTTTATGCGGTAGGATTTGTGAGATGAATACGGTTCATCTCTTGTTACGCATGCACTTGATATTCTTAAACTTGGCGGGAACCTCGGCTATTGTTTGAATGGTTTTGATATGCTTTGTTTTGGCGGACTCGGCTATTATTCATGCAAACCTTTATTTCTAGTACCATTCATCGAGTTTCCAAGCTCACCCCTCTCTATATATATGTAGGTGATGAGCGGGGCCGGCGGCGCCTAGAAGTATTTGTACACTTGTTTTGGGATTTTTGTTATGCCGACTTGACTTGCTTACATCGGTGTTTTGTGATTACCTCGGCATATGTGTTACTTGGCAGATTCTTGAAAATCATGCTTCTTTGCTCGTAACATTGTATTTGTATATGTCGGTGAGAAGCCTTTTGATCGAGATGTAACTTGTATTTGTTTTGTTATCTGCCGAGGTGCGATTACATTATGTATGCATTTACATTTGATCTATGCCTGACTCTCAAGGACCATTTGTATTTAGTTTATTAAACGCATATGTGAGCCCCTATGATTACTCTGATGTGTGTGAAATTTTGTAAGCCGGCCTTTGGTAATTACGGATTACTGGCCATCTCGGCACCCAGCCTACTAGGGGCAGGTTGGGGTCGTGACAATCCTCCACCGATAGCCCAAAACAGTTATTTCTAAACAAGAAATAAATGTATCCACAAATATAAACTCAATATTTACATAGGTGAGTGATTAAACTATCCAACTACACCATTCAGTCAATAAATTCCTCAATTCCATGAATTAAACTTAATTCCACATTTTTTCCAAAGTTAATTATACAAATTAATTTATTACTATAGTTAGGGTTTTTCCCCTTATCCTCAAAATCAATCCTAAGGTTCAATTATCTCAATTTGACACAAACAATGTCATTTTTCATGTGTTACAAACATATAGAATTTAATATAAAAAAATTCCCTTTTTCTCAAATTATAAATCAAACCCTAACTTTTCCCAAATTTACCCAACAATACCAACATATCAAAATAACCAAAACTTATGACAAAACATATAGAATGGAGTAGGGTATCCCTACCTCGAAAAAGAAGTCCAAAGGTGAAGATGATGAAAATGCAAAGTGCTCCAAATCCCCAACTTTTCAGATTAGAATGAAGCCCTCGACCCACTCTATCTTTTTAAAAAAGGACCTAGGGTAGAAATACACTCTAAGTAGATCAAACCTAAGAGAGAAGGTGTGTAGAGGGAGAGAGAACACAGACCTAGGGTTTTGAAATCAAAAAGAGGATGAAAAAGTGTATTTAAAACCGCTGCTGCGTATTTATATAAAACAGGCTTGCTCGAGCGAAGACTTGGTCGCTCGAGCGACCAGACACAGGAAATCGTCGCTTCAACGAATAAAGTCTTGCTCGAGCCAAAAACTCGAAGCTTCAGGTCTGCAACCCAGAAGCACGCTCGAGCGACAGAATGCTCGCTCGAGCGAAGAACTCGAAAACATACACCTTTCTTGCTCGAGCGAAGGAATGCTCGCTCGAGCCAGGAAATGCAACTCTCAGGTCTATACCTTGACACAGTCACTCGCTCGAGCTAAGAAACCTTGGCTCGAGCGAAGGACCAAAAACAAAGAGCTCGCTCGAGCAAAGGACCAAAATTCTGGGCAGCAACCCTTTGCTCCCAAACACTCCCAACCTGTAACCAACCTGCTCAAAACATCCTATAACTCAAAAATAAGGAATTAAAGGACGACAATAACAAATATATAACAACAGGATCTATGGAACGTAAGTCCAGATACAACAACCAAATGGAAAAAGACCGGGGTTGCTATAACCTCCCCTCCTTAAAGAATTTCGTCCCCGAAATTAAGCATAAGTTTTTAAAAAACAGGTTTTTCTCAAATTCCAATAATATTACATTACAATAATAAACAACTTGACCCAACACCGGTCATTTCATCTCTTATCAAAAGGCATTTCACAATATATGTTTCAACCTGCATTATCAATATGCAATTTCCTTTCAAATTCAACAGTTTTCAATATCCGTGATTCTCATTTCCATATCATATTCAATTTCATGATATAACTCCAATTCTACAACACATTCCACATATGCAATGTTACAATAAACTTCCACTATGAGGCAAGTTTCAAAAATACTTCCATTAAACCAAAACGTTTTCAATATTTTACAACTTAAGACATACACAATGTTCTTAAAGTTCGATAATATTTTAAAGTCCCAATACATGATTACACATCAACAAACATGTCTGGATATTTCTCGTGGACCTCCAACTCACGTTCCCAAGTGGCTTCCTCCACTCCGTGATGTTTCCACAAGACTTTTACCAAAGGGATGGTCTTGCCTCACAAGACTTGATCCCGCCTATCCAAGACCCGAACCGGTCTCTCCTCATACGAGGCATCCTCATCTACCTCTAAGTCGGTCCAATCCAATACATGCGATGGATCCGGCTCATACTTCCGAAGCATACTCACATGAAACACGTCATGAACTCCGGATAACTGCGGCGGCAAAGCTAAACGATAGGTAGCCTCGCCAATCCTCTCAAGGATCTCAAAAGGACCAATAAACCGAGGGGACAACTTCCCACTCTTCCCAAACCTCATCAATCCCCGCCTAGGTGATATCTTCAGAAAGACATGATCACCCACCTTAAATACCAACGGTCTCCTCCTACGGTCGGCATAAGATTTCTGACGACTCTGGGCTGTAACAAGCCTCCTACGGATAAGCTCAACTTTCTCCGTTGTTTCCCTCACCAACTCCGGACCCAACAAAGGTGCATCACCCACCTCGACCCAACAAACTGGAGACCTACACGGTCGGCCATACAAGGCCTCAAACGGTGCCATACCAATACTAGACTAGAAACTGTTGTTGTAGGCAAACTCCACCAATGGCAAGTGCCTCTCCCACGACCCACTAAAGTCAAGAACACAACCCCGAAGCATATCCTCAAGGATCTAAATAGTACGCTCGGACTGCCCGTCAGTTTGAGGATGATAAGCCGTGCTAAAGGTCAACTTAGTGCCTAAGGCACTCTACAAACTCTGCCACAATCTAGCAGTAAAACGAGGATCTCTATCTGAGACGATCGTCACTGGGATCCCGTGCAACCTCACTATGTCCCGAATATACAAGTCGGTAAGATGATCTACCGAATCTCTCACGTGCATAGGAATGAAGTGCGCCGACTTAGTCAACCGGTCTACAACCACCCAAATAGCATCACTACCTCGCTGAGTCCTCGGAAGACCTACATTGATGTCCATAGTGACATGCTCACACTTCCACTCGGCAATAGGCAAGGGTTGTAACAAACCCGCTGGCCTCTGATGCTCGTTGTTGACAAGTAAGGCACTTAGACACGAAAACTGCCACATCTCTCTTCATACCTCGCCACCAAAACTGGCGACCCAAATCCCGACACATCTTAGTGCCTCCCAGATGCACCGCAAGGCGTGAATGATGAAACTCTCGGAGTACCTCCTCTCGGCAAGACTCCAGCACACACAAACGGTCTCGGTATCTCACACTCAAGTCAGGATACACAGTCAAACCTTTCTCAACCTTCCCATTAGAGATCTTCTCTCGGAGGGATTCTACCTCAAGGTCACCTCTTTATGCCTCTAACACTCGAGTCACAAGTGTAGGCTGCGCAATGACAAAAAACAAGGCTGCAGCCTCAACGGATTCGCCCAGAAGCAAATCAAACTCCCCAAGTGCACCCAACATCTCCCATTCCCGGATGGCTATACTAGCTGCGTCACCAACAGATTTCCTGCTAAGTGCAGCGGCCACCACATTGGCCTTTCCCGGATGATAATGCAACTCGAAGTCATAATCCTCAATGAACTCCATCCACCTCTTCTGCCTCAAGTTCAAGTATTTACGTAGTAAATAGATATTTGAACTCTTATGATCCGAGAATACCTCGAACCTCTCACCATAAAGATAATGCCTCCAAATCTTCAAGGCAAAGATCACAGCTGCTAACTCTAGGTCATGCGTAGGGTAATTTTTCTCGTGTATTTTCAACTGACGCGAGCCATAGGCTACCACTTTCCCCTCTTGCATCAACACACAACCTAAACCCTCTCGTGAGGCATCACAATAGACAGCATAACCCAACCCTCTCTCCGGAATAATCAAGACCGGAGCGGTGGTCAATCTAACTTTCAGCTCTTGGAACGACTTTTCACAAGTCTCACTCCATACAAATTTGACTCCCTTCCGAGTCAGTCTAGTCAACGGCGAAGCTAACCTGGAGAAATCCTTCCCAAACCGTCGGTAGTATCCAGCTAACCCCAGAAAACTGCGGATCTCAAAAATATTTTTAGGCTGTGCCCAATCTTGCATTGCCTCTATCTTGGACGTATCAACAGACACCCCTTCCCCGGAAACCACATGGCCTAAGAACTTGACTTCTCCTAGCTAGAACTCACACTTTCCAAACTTGGCATAAAGCTTATAGGCTCTAAGTAACTTAAGCACTACTCTCAAGTGCTCCTCGTGCTCTTCCTCGGAAGGCGAATAGATAAGAATGTCGTCCACAAAAACGACCACAAAACGATCCAAGAATTCTCGGAAGTTCCGGTTCATCAAGTCCATAAAGACTGCCGGTGCATTGGTGAGCTCAAATGGCATCACCAGAAACTCATAATGGCCATACCGCGTACGGAATGCCGTCTTCGGAATATCCTCCTCCCTGACTCTCAACTAGTGGTAACCCGATCTCAAGTCTATCTTAGAGAAACAGCGGGAATCCTTCAACTGGTCAAACAAATCATCTATACGGGGCATAGGGTACTTATTCTTGACCGTAGCCCGATTCAACTTCCGGTAATCGATACAGAGTCTCAAGGCACCACCTTTCTTTTTAGCAAAGAGGGCCAGTGCTCCCCACGGCGAAACACTAGGATGAATATAGCCTTATCTAGCAACTCCTATAGTTGAATCTTCAACTCAACCAACTCGGCTGGGGCAAAACGATAAGGTGCCATAGAAATCGGCGCCGTGCCGGGCACTTGGTCAATAGAGAACTCAATCTCTCTGTGAGATGGCAAACTAACAAGATCCTCGGGAAAGACGTCCGAGTACTCACAAACCACTCTCGGCAATACAATCTGGGTCTCACCATACTCAGTACTCAAAAAGCTAGCAAGTAGACCACTAAGGTCGTTCCGCCCTCGCGGATCATACACCGGTGGCAACACACTACCAACCCGATCCCCCATAAAATGAAAACACTCCCTGCTCAAGGTACAAACTGTGACCCTCTGGCGGTAGCAGTCAATGACAGCTCGGTATGATGATAGCCAGTCCATACCCAAAATAACATCAAATCCTGACATGGACATAACTACAAAAGAAAAGGGAAGCCGACGATCAACGACCTCTATATCACAACCTCTACATCCGTGTTTCAAAATCAACTCACCCCCAACAGGTGATACTACACATATAGGAGATGCTAACTGTGCCAACTCCAATCCCAATACAGATGCAAATGCAGCAGATATAAAAGAATGGGATGCTCCCGTATCAATCAACACATTAGCAACCGAGTTGCAAAACAAGAAGGTACCTCTCACAACAAATGGAGCCGGTACAAGATCCTACGCGGTAACAGCATACACGAGCCCAGACGGTCTTTGATCAACCTGCTCACCCCTAGGAGCATAAGACTGCTGCACAGACTGGGACGATGAAGCCCCCTGATTGGCCCTCGAGGCTGGAATCGACCGAATCGGCGATGACTCTGAGTGTGCCTCAAACCAGATGCACTAGATGTGCCACTCAACTGCGGGCAAAACCTCTTGGTGCCCGCCCTTTGTCCCTGTGATAACAAGGCGATTGGTGACCTCTGCCCTGACTCTGGCTCTGCGGTCTAGTTGAAGATGAAGCAGCTCTCTGACCTCCTCCCTTCTGCGGGCAAGCTGGAGACTTGTGGCCCAGCTGGCCACACTTAAAACAGGTAATGTCTCCCTGGCTGCCTTTCCCAGGACCTGCACTCGGCACTGGAAAAGTCAATCTAGTAAAGCTACCCTGAGACTGCTTAGGGTTAAAACCTCTATGTCTCCTGCCATCACTCTGGCCATCCTAGTTCCTCTTGGAACCCCTCTGCCTCTCCTCCTCCTCCTTCATCATGATCTCCATGTAGGCTGCAGCATCCACCAGACGCCCATACTCTCGGGTCATAGAACCCCCAACTCTCATCTTGAGGCCATGCCTCAACTTCTTCTCGAACTCTAAACAACGGCGTTCCTCAGACGCCACTAGCTCAGGTGCAAACTTGGATAAACTAGTAAATGCGGCCTCAAACTCGGCCACAGAAGAACTCAGCTGCTTAAGCTGGCAGAACTACTCCCTAAACCTCTCCTTAATAGCTGGAGACAGGAACTTCTCTTGAAAAGCGTTAACAAAGGCCTCCCAAGTCCCTCCTATACAGCCTCTCGTGAATTTCCACCACTGACCCGTATCCCCCTTAAGCTGGAAAGATGCCAAGGTCACCTTCAGAACCCCGTCCTCGATGCCAAGCATCTCAAACGTCTTCGTTGTCTGTTCGAGCCATTCATCTGCCTTAAGCAGCTCTTTTGGATCACCCAAAAACTCGTCCGGATTAGACCAGAAGAACTCTCTCTTCAGAAATGCAGGCCCTGCATCTGCAACATGAACCTGGGCTTGATTCTCAGCCCTAAGAATGCCCACGGACTCCCTGAATGTCCCTGCTATCTCGCAGGCTAAGGCACCCATAGCCTGCTGACCCGCTGGCTCAGCCACATTGGCCTGACCAACACCCTCCTGCTGCTCCGGAATCTCATCCGGTATGGGCATCTCCTGCCTACCACGCCTACCACGCCTACCACGTCTTCGTCCTCGTCCTGACATCCTAATAAAGGTAACAAAGACAATTAATACGTTAGCACATTAATAAATGTGCGGCTTCTCTTTTCGCGTCCTAATGCATTGGACAACAGTAATTCACTCCACGTAAGTACATAATCACATAAGCACCTACAAATTTCATTCCTGGATAATGATAGTCCTGAGGCATTGCTAGAGTTCCGGTTCGAAGCAGCATTGATCAAGTGCTTTTCCAACAAGACTCATAGAAACTCAAGGATCCAATTAACATCCTAGAAATCAAATCCCATACCCAAATAGTCATATAAGCATGTTATCAAATAAACACATACTATCATACATAAGTCTCTAACAAGCGAGACAAACCCATTGTGATACTAATCACTCCCCACGTACCCAAAGTATTCAAACCCGGTACGCTCTGATACCAAGTTGTAACGCCCTATATTCACATGCATTGGTAAAAGAAAACAAAACATTATTCCATTCATCAGAGTATTCTTATTAAAAGACATTACATGTAATGTCAAAATAAATGCCCTGCGGGCTTACAACTTTCCAAGCCAACACTTGGACACAAAAGTCTGAGTACTAACTCAATTACATATTAAGCCCTTGGCTTGAGTTTACATGTAATATCAAAATAAAAACAAAATAATAACTAACTAAATAGAGTCTTCAACTCCAAATCCTCCCAAGCTAAGTCCTTGGAGGTAGCATATCACCTGGACCTGAAAATGATATTCCCGTATAGGGTAAGCCACGTCCCAACAGAAATACACTAAACCAAATATACGAATTGACTAAAGCATTAGCATTTGATAGATGGTTAACACTTACAAATCCATTATATCATTATATAGTTTCATGACAATAATGTCCATGACATGTTTCACTTTCCATTTTTATTCAACTTTCCATTTATACAGACATGGCTCAAAACCTGGCCAAACACTAATAATGAGACTACATCTCATATTAATATTACTTCCAATATCAACAATTTAAGTGAGATTAAGGCTCAAACTAAAACACTTCCATAAATCGATAAGTACACATATTTGCTGTACTAAAACACTTCCAAGAATCAATAAGTACACACATTTGCTGTACTAATGGAGTCCATTCCCTTTCTCCTTCTAAACAGGTTTGAGAGTCCATCCCCTATCTTCCCTCAAACCATGGAGTACATCCCCTATCTCCTCCCAAACAATATGCATATACAATGTATTTAACACTTGTCATATACAATATTCAATCAATACACATAATTACTGTATTAACTCAACCGTCATATTCAATGACTCAATCAATGTGATTAGTTTTAGTTTTCCCTAATCAGCATGCAATGTCTACAACAATCACGACTATCCTCCACCGATAGCCCAAAACAGTTATTTCTAAACAGGAAATAAATGTATCCACAAATATAAACTCAATATTTACATAGGTGAGTGATTAAACTATCCAACTACACCATTCAGTCAATAAATTCCTCAATTCCATGAATTAAACTTAATTCTACATTTTTCCCAAAATTAATTATACAAATTAATTTATTACTACAATTAGGGTTTTTCCCCCTATCCTCAAAATCAATCCTAAGGTTCAATTATCTCAATTTGACACAAACAATGTCATTTTTCATGTGTTACAAACATATGAAATTTAATATATAAAAATTCCCTTTTTCTCAAATTATAAATCAAACCCTAATTTTTTCCAAATTTCCCCAACAATGCCAACATATCAAAATAACCAAAACTTATGACAAAACATATAGAATGGAGTAGGGTATCCCTACCTCGAAAAAGAAGTTCAAAGGTGAAGATGATGAAAATGCAAAGTGCTCCAAATCCCCAACTTTTCAGATTAGAATGAAGCCCTCGACCCACTCTATCTTTTTAACAAAGGACCTAGGGTAGAAATACACTCTAAGTAGATCAAACCTAAGAGAGAAGGTGTGTAGAGGGAGAGAGAACACGGACCTAGGGTTTTGAAATAAAAAAGAGAATGAAAAAGTGTATTTAAAACCGCTGCTGCGTATTTATATAAAATAGGCTCGCTCAAGCGAAGACTTGGTCGCTCGAGCGACCAGACACAGGAAATCGTCGCTCGAGCGAATAAAGTCTCGCTCGAGCCACAAACACGAAGCAGTCCGCACGCTCGAGCGACAAAATGCTCGCTCGAGCAAAGAACTCGAAAACATACACCTTTCTCGCTCGAGCGAAGGAATGATCGCTCGAGCCAAGAAATGCAACTCTCAGGTCTATACCTAGAGGCAGTCGCTCGCTCGAGCTAAGAAACCTTGGCTCGAGAGAAGGACCAAAAATGTAACGCCCTCAAAATAAACCCATAATACGTAATATTAACATGCGGAATTATACGGAAATAAAGTATCTTATTCCATTCATCAGAGTACTACGAAATAAAAACATCATAATAAATGCCCTAAGGGCTTACATCTTGCCAAGCCAACACTTGGACACAATTTCATGAGTTCTAACTCAAAAACAAATAAAGCCCTAGGCTTGAAAGTTTACATAGTTCAAATGAAACAAATAAAACAAATAAAGCAAATCTTCAAGTCCAAATCCTCACAAGCTAAGTCTTTGGAGGTAGTGAACCACCTGAACCTGAAAATGAAGTTCCCATATAGGGTGAGCCACAGCCCAGTAGAAAAATACTAAACCAAGCATAAGAATTAACTAAAGCGGTAGTACGATACATGGTTAACACAAAATATTCAATTTGCAATATTATGACACGAATGTCTCGTTGTCTATGACACATGGTCTATGACACAATACACTTTTATTTATACGCATGGCTCGAACTGGCCAAACAACTCAACAAGGATAACAAATCAAAGTTAAACCTTTCTTATAACAAAATAAACACACGTCTTTGGTGTTATAACCATCTCAATCAAATCCACTCCCATACTTCTCAACCCGACACATGGTGGTGATGTATCATATTAACAACAAATAGAAATATTTCTATTATCAATAAGCACACACATATGTGATGCTCTTTGAGTCCATCCCTATCTCCTCCCAACAAAATCCGGTTTAGAGGTCCATCCCCTATCTTCCCCTAAACCGTGGAGTTCATCCCCTATCTCCTCCAAAACCAAATGCATATGTACATAATCGATATTTGCCATATACAACACATAATCAATACACAAATGTTACTATTAACTCAACAACAAATAAATGACTCAATTTCAGGTTATACATAAGCCGCATGCAAGGTCTACAACAATCAATGGCTATCCTCCACCGATAGCCCAAAACAATTATTTCTAAACAAGAAATAAATATAACAACACAATTAATCTCAATTTCACAGATGAGTGATTAAATATCCAACTACATCAATTTACCTCATAATTTCCCAATTTCATGAATTAAACCCAATATCACAATATCCCCTTAAATTAATTATATAAATTAATCTATGACAAACCCTAAGGTTTCTCCCAAAATTACCAAACTACCCCCACGTACCAAAATACCACCACTTAGGATTAAAACATATAAATGGAGTAGGAAATCCCTACCTCGAAGAAATAACTCAAAAGAAGAAGATGAAGATGATGCCCAAAACTCCAAAGTGCTCCAAATCCACAATTTCTCAGATTAAACAGAGCCCTCACTCTCCTCTACCTTTTTAATGAAGGAACAAGGGTAGATTCACACTCTAAATAGATCAATCCTAAGAGAGAAGATGAGTTGGGAGAGAAAACTCGTAACCTAGGGTTTTATAAACCGAAGGGCAAAAAAACTGTTTTAAACACGCCACGCATTTAAACTCGGCAGTCCGCTCGGCGCAATACACCGCCGGCGTAAGAACAAAATAAGGTCCGCTCGGCGCAAAGATAACCGCTCGGCGTAGATCTCTCACCGCAGGTTTTGCAGGGACCAAAAATTGCTGGAATAGTGTAAACCCCGCTCGAGCGTAGGGGTGTCTGCTCGAGCGGAAAGCCTAAAAACTGGGCAACCAACAGCTAGACCAAGGCTCAACCCAATTGTTCGAAACACGCCTAACACATCCTAAAACTCGACCAAATAGAATTAAAGGATGACAATAACAACAATATGACAACGGAATCCACGGAACATAAGTCCGGATATAATAATCAAATGGGAAAAGACCGGGGTCGCTATAAAAAACAAAGAGCTCACTCGTGCGACAAACTGCTCGCTCGAGCGAAGGACGAAAATTCTGGGCAGCAACCCTTTGCTCCCAAACACTCCCAACCTGCTCAAAACATCATATAACTCAAAAATAAGGAATTAAAGGACGACAACAACAAATATATAACAACAGGATCTACGGAACGTAAGTCCGGATATAACAACCAAATGGAAAAAGATTGGGGTCGCTATAATTTTTTTATTTACTTTCCAAATAGATAGCTAAGGTATAATGGTTTCTTGAATTAACTTCCACCGTTCATTTTATGCAACTTCCATTTTTATTTTTATTCAACTTCCATTTTTATTCAATTTCCATTTCTATTCAACTTCCTTTTTTCTTTAATTTCCAAATATATTGTTAAGGTATAGTGGTTTCTTGAATGAACTTCCATTGTTAATTTTATGCAACTTCTATTTTTATTTTTATTCAACTTCCATTTGTAATAAATTTCCTTTTCTATTCAATTTCCTTTTTTATTTAATCTCCAAATAGATCATTAAGGTATAGTGGTTTCTTAAATGAACTTCCATTGTTAATTTTATGCAACTTCCATTTTTATTTTTATTAAACTTCAACTTTTATTCAATTTCCTTTTCTATTCAACCTTCTTTTTTATTTTATTTCCAAATAGGTCGTTAAGGTATAGTGGTTTCTTAAATGAACTTTAATTTTTAATTTTATGCAACTTCCATATTTATTTTTATTCAACTTTCATTTTTAATTTTATTGAATTTCCCATTTTATTTTTATACAACTTCCATTTTTATTCAATTTCATTTTCTATTCAACTTCCTTTTTTATTTAATTTCCAAATAAATCATTAAGGTATAGTGAGATCTTGAATGAACTTCCATTTTTAACGTTATGCAACTTCCATTTTTATTTTTATTCAACTTCCATTTTTATTTAATTTCCAAATAGATCGTTAACGTATGGTGGTTTCTTGAATGAACTACCATTTTTTATTTTGTGCAACTTCCCTTTTTATTCAATTTCATTTTCTATTCAACTTCATTTTTTACTTAATTTCCAAATAGATCGTTAGGGTATAGTAGTTTATTGGATGAACTTCAATTTTTAATTTTATGCAACTTCCATTTTTATTTTTATTCAACTTCCATTTTTATTCAATTTCCCTTTCTATTGAACTTCTTTTTTTATTTATTTCCACATAGATTGTCAAGGTATAGTGGTTTCTTGAATGAACTTCTAATGTTAATTTTATGCAAATTTCATTTTTATTTTTATTCATCTTCTATTTTTATTCAATTTTATTTTCAATTCAACTTCCTTTTTTATTCAACTTCCTTTTTTTATTTAATTTCCAAATAGATCGTTAAGATATAGTGATTTCTTGAATTAAATTCCATTGTTAATTTTAGGCAACTTGCATTTTTTTTCAATTTTGTTTTCTATTCAACTTCTTTTTTTATTTAATTTTTAAATAGATCGTTAAGGTATAGTGGTTTCTTGAATGAAATTCGATTTTTATTTTTAGTCAACTTCCATTTTTATTCAATTTCATTTTCTATTCAACTTCTTTTTTTATTTAATTTCCAAATAGATCGTTAAGGTAGAGTGGTTTTTTGAATGAACTTTCATTGTTAATCTTATGCAACTTCCATTTTTATTTTTATTCAACATCCATTTTTATTGAATTTCTCCTTTTATTTTTATTCAACTTTCATTGTTATTCAGTTTCATGTTCAATTCAACTTCCTTTTTTTATTTAATTTCCAAATAGATCGTTAGGGTATAGTGGTTTCTTGAATAAACTTCCATTGTTAATCTTATGCAACTTTCATTTTTATTCAATTTCCTTTTCTATTTAACTTCTTTTTTTAATTTTATGCAACTTCCATTTTTATTTTTATTCAACTTCCATTTTTATTCAATTCTATTTTCTATTCAACTTCCTTTTTTATTTAATTTCCGAATAGATCGTTAAGTTATAGTGGTTTCTTGAATGAACTTCCATTTTAAATTTTAGGCAACTTCCATTTTTATTTTTACTCAACTTCCATTTCTATTCAACTTCCATTGTTAATTTTATGCAAATTTCATTTTTATTTTTATTCAACTTCAATTTTTAATCCAATTTCCTTTTTTTTCAACATCCATTTTTGTTCAACTTCCATTTTTATTTTTATTAGATTTCCTTTTCTATTCAACTTCCTTTTTTATTTAATTTCCACATAGATCGTTAAGGTATAGTGGTTCCTTGAATGAACTTCCATTTTTAATTTTATGCAACTTCTATTTTTACTTTTATTCCACTTTCATTTTTATTTTATTTCCTTTTCTATTCAACTTTCTTTTTTATTTAATTTCCAAATAGATCGTTAAGGTAGAGTGGTTTCTTGAATGAACTTCGATTTTTAATTTTATGCAACTTCCATTTTTCTTCAATTTCCTTTTCTATTCAACTTCTTTTTTCATTTAATTTCCAAATAGATCGTTAAGGTATTATGGTTTCTTGAATGAACTTCCATTGTTAATTTTATGAACTTCCATGTTTAATTTTATGCAACTTCCATTTTTATTTTTATTCAACTTCTATTTTTATTCAATTTGCTTTTCTATCTATCTTTCATTTTTATTTAATTGCCAAATTGATCGTTAACGTATAGTGGTTTCTTGAATGAACTTCCATTTGTAATTTTATTCAACTTCCATTTTTAATTTTATGCAACTTTCATTCAAGAAACCACTATACCTTAACGATCTATTTAGAAATTAAATAAAAAAAGAAGATGAATAGAAAAGGAAATTGAATAGAAATTGAAGTCGAATAAAATTACAAATGCAAGTTCATTCAAGAAACCATTTTTATTTTCATTCAACTTCCATTTTTATTCAATATCCTTTTCTATTCAACTTCCATCTTTTTTTTTTTTTTTTTTAATTTACAAATAAATCGTTAAGGTATAGTGGTTTTTTGAATGAACTTCCATTGTTAATTTTCTAATGAACTTCCATTTTTATTTTTATCCAACTTCCATTTTTAATTTTATGCAACTTCCATTTTTATTTTTATTCAACTTCAATTTTTATTCAATTTCCTGTTCTCCTCAACTTCCTTTTTTCTTTAATTTCCACATAGATCGTTAAGGTATAATGGTTTCTTGAATGAACTTTAATTTTTAATTTTTTGTAACTTCCATTTTTATTTTTATTCAACTTCTTTTTTTTATTAAATTTCCTTTTCTATTCAACTTCCACTTTTTTTTTTTTAATTTACAAATAAATCGTTTAGGTATAGTGGTTTCTCGAATGTTCCATTTTTAGTTTTAGTCAACTTCGATTTTTATTCAAATTTCCTTTTCTATTCAACTTAATTTTTAATTTAATTTCCAAATAGATCGTTAAGGTATAGTGGTTTTTTGAATAAACTTCCATTGTTAATTTTAGGCAACTTCCATTTTTATTTTATTCAACTTCATTTTTTTTATTTAATTTCCAAATAATCCGTTAAGATATAGTGGTTTCTTGAATGAACTTCAATTGTTAATTTTATGCAAATTTCATTTTTATTTTTATTTAACTTCCATTTTTATTCAATTTCCATTTCTATTCAACGTCTTTTTTTATTTAGTTTCCAAATAGATCGTTAAGGTATAGTGGTCTCTTGAATGAACTTTCATTTTTAATTCTATTCAACTTTCATTTTTAGTTTTATTCAATTTCCTTTTTTATTTAATTTCCAAATAGATCGTTAAGGTATAGTGGTTTTTTGAATGAATTGCCATTTTTATTTTTATTCAACTTCCATTTTTATTCAATTTCCTTTTCTATTCAACTTCCTTTTTTATTTAATTTCCAAATAGATCGTTAAGGTAGAGTGGTTTCTTGAATGAACTTCGATTTTTACTTTTATTGCAACTTCCATTTTTATTTTTATTCAACTTCCATTTTTATTTAATTTCCAAATAGATCGTTAAGATATAGTGGTTTCTTGAATAAACTTCCATTTGTAATTTTATGCAACTTCCATTTATATTTTTATTCAACTTCCATTTTTATTCGATTTCTTTTTCTATTCAACTTCCATTTTTATTTAATTTCCAAATTGATCGTTAACGTATAGTGGTTTCTTGAATGAACTTCCATTTGTAATTTTATGCAACTTCCATTTTTATTTTATTTGACTTCAATTTCTATTCAATTTCCTTTTCTATTCAACTTTTTTTTTTATTTAATTTCCAAATAGATCGTTAAGGTATAATGGTTTCTTAAAAGAACTTACATTTTTAATTTGATGCAATTTTCATTTTTATTTTTATTTAACTTTCATTTTTACTCAATTTCCTTTTCTATTCAACTTCCTTTTTTTATTTAATTTCCCCATAGATCGCTAAGGTATGGTGGTTTCTTGAATTAACTTCTATTGTTAATTTTATGCAACTTTCATTTTTATTCAATTTCCTTTTCTATTCAACTTCATTTTTTTATTTAATTTCCAAACAGATCGTTAAGATATTGTGATTTTTTGAAGAAATTTCCATTTTTATTTTTATTCAACTTTCTTTTTTATTTAATTTCCAAGTTGATTGTTAAGGTTTCTTCAATGAACTTCCATTTTTAATTTTATGTAACTTCCATTTTTGTTTTTATTTAATTTCCATATTTATTCAATTTACTTTTCTATTCAACTTCTTTTTTTTTATTTAATTTTCAAATAGATCGTTAAGGTATTATGGTTTCTTGAATGAACTTACATTGTTAATTTTACGCAACTTATTTTTATTCAAATTCCATTTGTATTCAATTATTTTCTCTCTTCAACTTCCTTTTTTATTTAATTTCCAAATAAATCGGTATTCAACTTCCATTTTTATTCAATTTCCTTTTTTATTCAACTTCATTTTTTATTTAATTTCCAAATAGATCGTTATGGTAGAGTGGTTTCTTGAATGAACTTCTATTTTTATTTTCATGCAAATTTCATTTTTATTTTTATTCATCTTCCATTTTTATTTTATTTCCTTTTTTATTCAACTTCCTTTTTTATTTATTTCCAAATAGATCGTTAAGGTATTGTGGTTTCTTGAATGAACTTACATTTTTAATTTGATGCAATTTTCATTCTTATTTTTATTCAACTTCCATTTTTATTCAGTTTCTTTTTCTACTTGACTTCCTTTTTTCATTTAATTTCCAAATAGATCGTTAAGATATAGTGCCTTCTTGAATGAACTTCCATTTTAAATTTTATGCAACTTTCAATTTTATTCAATTTCCTACTCTATTCAACTTCATTTTTTTATTTACTTTCCAAATAGATCGCTAAGGTATATTGGTTTCTTGAATTAACTTCCACTGTTAATTTTAGGCAACTTCAATTTTTATTTTTATTCAATTTCAATTTTTATTCAATTCCCTTTTGTATTCTACTTCGTTTTTTATTTAATTTCCAAATAGATCGTTAAGGTATCATGGGATCTTGAATGAACTTCGATTTTTATTCTTATTCAACTTCCATTTTTATTCAATTTCCCTTTCTATTCAACTGCCTTTTTTTTTTTTTAATTTCCAAATAGATCGTTTTGGTATATTCGTTTCTTGAATGAACATCCATTGTTAATTTTATACAACTTCCTTTTTTATTTTTCTTCAACTTCCATAGTTATTCAATTTATTTTTTATTCAGCTTTCTTTCTTATTTAATTTCCAAATAGATCGTTAAGGTATAATGGTTTCTTGAAAGAACTTCCATTGTAAGTTTTACACAACTTCAATATTTATTTTTATTCAACTTCTTTTTTTATTTAATTTCCAAATAGATCATTAAGGTATAGTGGTTTCTTGAATGAACTTCCATTGTTAATTTTATGCAATTTCCATTTTTATTTTTATTCAACTTCTATTTTTATCCAATTTTCTTTTCAATTCAACTTCCTTTTTTATTTAATTTCCAAATAGATCGTTAAGGTAGAGTGGTTTCTTGAATGAACTTCGATTTTTAATTTTATGCAACTTCCATTTTTCTTCAATTTCCTTTTCTATTTAACTTCATTTTTTATTTAATTTCCAAGTAAATCGTTAAGGTATCGTGGTTTCTTGAATGAACTTCCATTTTAAATTTTATGCAACTTCTATTTTTATTTTTATTTAACTTCTATTTTGATTTAATGTCCTTTTGTAGTTAATTTCCTTTTTTATTTAATTTCCAAATAGATCGTTAAGGTATAGTGGTTTTTTGAAAGAACTTCCATTTTTAATTTTATGCAACTTCCATTTTTATTTTTATTCAACTGCCATAGTTATTCAATTTCCTGTTCTATTCAACTTCCTTTTTTATTTAATTTCCAAATATATTGTTAAGGTATAGTGGTTTCTTGAATGAACTTCCATTTTTAATGTTATGCAACTTCCAATTTTATTTTTACTCAACTTCCATTTTTATTCAATTCTATTTTCTATTCAACTTCCTTTTTTTATTTAATTTCCAAATAGATCGTTAAGGTGTAGAGGTTTCTTGAATGAACTTCCATTTTTAATTTTATATAACTTCCATTTTTATTCAATTTTCTTTTCTATTCAACTTCTTCTTCTTTTTTTTTTTAAATTTCCAAATACATTGTTAAGGTATAGAGGTTTCGTCAATGAACTTCCATTTTTAATTTTATGCAACTTCCATTTTTATTTTTATTCAACTTCCATTTTTATTTAATTTCCTTTTCTATTCAACTTCCTTTTTTATTTAACTTCCAAAAAGATCATTAAGGTATAGTGGTTTCTTAAATCAACTTGCGTTTTTATTCAACTTCCTTTTTTATTTAGCTTCCATTTTTGTTCAACTTCCAATTTTACTCAATTTCCAAATAAGAAGTTCAACTTCCAAATAGAGCGTTAAGGTATAGAGGTTTCTGGAATCACCTTGCATTTTTATTCAACTTTATTTTTTATTCAACTTTCATTTTTGTTCAACATCCAGTTTTATTCAATTTCCAAATAGGAAGTTCAACTTCCAAATAGAGGGTTAAGGTATAATTGTTTCTTAAATCAACTTGCGTTTTGATTCAACATCCATTTTTATTCAACTTCCATTTTTATTCAATTTCCATATAGAAAGTTCGATTTCCAAATAGTGCATTAAGGTACAGTGGTTTCTCGAATCAACTTGCCTTCTTATTCAACTTCCTTTTTCATTCAACTTCCATTTTTGTTCAACTTCCATTTTTATTCAATTTCCAAATAGAAAGTTCAACTTGGAAATTGTGCGCAAAGGTACAGTGGTTTCTCGTATCAACTTGTCTTTTTATTCAACTTCCTTTTTATTCAACATCCATTTTTGTTCAACTTCCAATTTTATTTAATTTCCAAATAGGAAGTTCAACTTCCAAGTAGAGCGTTAAGTTATACTGGTTTCTCGAATCAACTTGCGTTTTTATTCAACTTCCTTTTTTATTTAACTGCCATTTTTGTTCAACTTCCATTTTCATTCAATTTCCAAATAGGAAGTTCAACTTCCAAATAGAGCGTTATGGTATACTGGTTTCTGAAATCAACTTCCTTTTTTATTCAACTTCTTTTTTTTTATTGAACTTCCATTTTTGTTCTACTTCATTTTTTTTTTTCAATTTCCAAATAGGAAGTTCGACTTCCAAATATAGCGTTAAGGTACGGTGGTTTCTCGAATCAACTTCATTTTTATTCTACTTCCTTTTTCACTCGACTTCCATTTTTGTTCAAATTCCATTTTTATTCAATTTCCAAATAGAGAGTTCAACTTCGAAATAAAGCGTTAAGGTACAGTGGTTTCTTGAATAAACTTTCATTTTTAATTTTATGCAACTTCCATTTTTGTTTTTATTCAATTTTCTTTTCTATTCAACGTCCTTTTTTATTTAATTTCCTTTTTTCTTTAATTTCCAAATAGATCGTTAAGGTATAGTGGTTTCTTCAATGAACTTCCATTTTTAATTTTATGCAACTTCCATTTTTATTTTTATTCAACTTCCATTTTTATTCAAGTTACTTTTCTATTCAACTTCCATAGTTATTCAATTTCTTTTTTTATTCAGCTTTCTTTCTTATTTAATTTCCAAATTGATCGTTAAGGTATAATGGTTTCTTGAATGAACTTCCATTGTTAATTTTATGCAACTTCCATTTTTATTTTTATTCAACTTTCATTTTTAATTTTGCGCAACTTCCTTTTTTATTTAATTTTCAAATAAACCATTAAGGTATAGTGGTTTCTTGAATGAACTTTGATTTTTATTTTTAGTCAACTTTCATTTTTATTTTTATTCAACTTCCATTTTTATCCAATTTTCTTTTCAATTCAACTTATTTTTTTATTTAATTTCCAAATAGATCGTTAAGGTATAGTGGTTTCTTAAATGAACTTCTATATTTATTCAATTTCCTTTTTTATTTAATTCCCAAATAGATTATTAAGGTATAGCGGTTTCTTGAATGAACTTCCATTTTTAATTTTATGCAATTTCCTTTTCTATTCAACGTCCTTTTTTATTCAATTTGTTTTTCTATCCATCTTTCTTTTTTATTTAATTTCCAAATTGATCGTTAACGTATAGTGGTTTCTTGAAAGAACTTCCATTTTTATTCAATTTCCTTTTCTATTGAACTTATTTTTTTATTTAATTTCCACATAGATCGTCAAGGTATAGTGGTTTCTTGAATGAACTTTCAATGTTAATTTTATGCAACTTCAATTTTTAATTTCATTCAACTTCCATTTTTATTCAATTTCTTTTCTATTCAACTACCTTTTTTATTTAATTTCCAAATGGATCTTTAAGATATAGTGATTTTTGAATGAACTTCCACTGTTTATTTTATGCAACTTCCATTTTTATTTTTATTCAACTTCCATTTTTATTTAATTTCCTTTTCTATTCAACTACCTTTTTTATTTAATTTCCAAATAGATCGTTAAGGTGGTAGTGGTTTCTTGAATAAACTTCCGTTGTTAATTTTATGCAACTTCCATTTTTATTTTTATTCAACTTCCATTTTTGTTCAATTTCTTTTGTATTCGACTTCCATTTTTTACTTAATTTCCAAATAAATCGTTACGGTATAGTGGTTTCTTGAATAAACTTCCATTGTTATTTTTATGCAACTTTCATTTTTATTTTTTTTAAATTCCTTTTCTATTCAACGTCCTTTTTTATTTAATTTCCAAATAGATTGTTAGGGTATAGTAGTTTATTGGATGAACTTCAATTTTAAATTTTATGCAACTTTCATTTTTATTTTTATTCAACTTCGATTTTTATTCAATTTCCTTTTCTGTTCAACTTCTTTTTTTATTTAGTTTCCAAAAAGATTGTTAAGTTATAGTGGTTTCTTGAATGAACTTCCATTGTTAATTTTATGCAACTTCCATTTTCATTTTTATTCAACTTCCATTTTTATTTTTATTCAACTTCGATTTTTATTCAATTTCTTTTTCTATTCAACTTCCTTTTTTCTTTAATTTCCAAAGAGATTGTTAAGGTATAGTGGTTTCTTAAATGAACTTCCATTTTTATTCAATTTCCTATTCTATTGAACTTCATTTTTTTATTTAATTTCCAAATAGATCGTTAAGGTATAGTGGTTTCTTGAATTAAATTCCATTGTTAATTTTATGCAACTTCCATTTTTATTTGTATTCAACTTCCATTTTTATTTAATTTGCTTTTCTATTCAGCTTTCTTTTTTTATTTAATTTCCAAATAGACTGTTAAGGTATAGTGGTTTCTTGAATGAACTTCTATTTTTAATTTTATGCAACTTCCATTTTTATTTTATTCAACTTCCTTTTTTATTAAATTTCCTTTTCTATTCAACTTCCTCTTTTTTTTTTAATTTACAAATAAATCGTTAAGGTATAGTGGTTTCTTGAATGAACTTCCATTTTTATTCAATTTCCTATTCTATTCAACTTAATTTTTTTGTTTGCTTTCCAAATAGATCGCTAAAGTATAATGGTTTCTTGAATTAACTTCCATTGTTAATTTTAGGCAACTTGCATTTTTATTCAATTTCCTATTCTATTCAACTTTATTTTTTATTTAATTTCCAAATAGATCGTTAAGGTATTATGGTTTCATTCAAGAACTTCCATTGTAATTTTATGCAAGTTCCCTTTTTATTTTTATTCAACTACTTTTTTTTGTTAAATTTCCTTCTCTATTCAACTTCCATTTTTATTTTTATTTATCTTTCGATTTTATTCAATTTCCTTTTCTATTCATTTCTTTTTCTTTTCAACTTGGTTTTTTATTTAATTTCCAAATAGATCGTTAGGTATAATGGTTTCTTGAATGAACTTCCATTTTTTATTTTATACAACTTCCCTTTTTTATTTTTATTCAACTACCTTTTTTGTTAAATTTCCTTTTCTATTCAACTTTTATTTTTATTTTTATTTATCTTCCGATTTTATTCAATTTCCTTTTCTATTCAACTTCCTGTTTTATTTAATTTGCAAATAGATCGTCAAGGTATAGTAGTTTCTTGAATGAACTTCGATTTTTATTTTTATTCAACTTCCATTTTTATTCAATTTCTTTTTCTATTGAACTTCTTTTTTTATTTAATTTCCACATAGATCGTCAAGGTATAGTGGTTTATTGAATTAACTTCCACTTTTAATGTTATGCAATTTCCAGTTTTATTTTTATTCAATTTCCTTTTCTATTCAACTTCCTTTTTTATTTAATTTTCAAATAGACCGTTAGGGTATAATGGTTTCTTGAATAAACTTTTATTGTTAATTTTATGGAACTTATATTTTTATTTATATTCAACTTCCATTTTTATTTAATTTCCTTTTCTATTCAACTTCCTTTTTTATTTAATTTCCAGATAGATCATTAAGGTATATTGCTTTCTTCGATGAACTTTTATTGCTAATTTTATGCAACTTCCATTTTTATTTTTATTGAACATCAATTTTTATTCAATTTCCTGTTCTATTCAACTTCCTTTTTTTATTTAATTTCCAAATAGATCGTTAAGGTATAGTGGTTTTTTTTAATAAACTTTCATTTTTAAATTTATACAAATTCCATTTTTATTTTTATTCAACTTCAATTTTTATTCAATTTCTTGTTCTCCTTAACTTCCTTTTTTTTCTTTAATTTCCAAATAGATTGTTAAGGTATAGTGGTTTCTTCAATGAACTTCCATTTTTATTTTATTCAACTTCTATTTTTATTCAATTTCCATATAGGAAGTTCGATTTCCAAATTGTGCATTAAGGTACAGTGGTTTCTCGAATCAACTTGCCTTCTTATTCAACTTCCTTTTTCATTCAACTCCCATTTTTGTTCAACTTCCATTTTTATTCAATTTCCAAATAGAAAGTTCAACTTGGAAATTGTGCGCAAAGCTGCAGTGGTTTCTCGTATCAACTTGCTTTTTTATTCAACTTCCTTTTTATTCAACATCCATTTTTGTTCAACTTCCAATTTTATTCAATTTCCAAATAAGAAGTTCAACTTCCAAATAGAGCGTTATGGTATGTTGTTTCTTGAATGACCTTCCATTGTTAATTTTATGCAACTTCCATTTTTATTTTTATTCAATTTTCATTTTGATTCAATTTCCTTTTCTATTCAACTTCCTTTTTTTATTTAATTTCCAAATAGATCGTTAAGGTATTATGGTTTCTTGAATGAACTTCCATTGTTAATTTTACGCAACTTCCATTTTTATTTTTATTCATCTTCTGTTAATGCATAGTGGTTTTTTGAATGAACTTCCATTGTTAATTTTATGCAACTTCCATTTTTATTTTTATTCAACTTCAATTTTTATTCAATTTCCTTTTCTTTTCAACTTTTTTTTTTTTTAATGTCCAAATAGATCGTTAAGGTATAGTGGTTTCTCGAATGAACTTCCATTTTTAATTTTATGAAACATCCATTTTTAATTTTATGCAACTTCCATTTTATTTTTACTCAACTTCCATTTTTATTCAATTTTCTTTTCCATTCAACTTCCTTTTTTATTCAATTTGATTTTCTATCCAACTTCCAAATAGACTGTTAAGGTATAGTGGTTTTTTAAATTAATTTCCATTTTTAATTTTATGGAACTTCCATTTTTATTCAATTTTGTTTTCTATTCAACTTCCTTTTTTATGTAATTACCAAATAGATCTTTAAGTTATAGTGGTTTCTTGAATGAACTTTCATTTTTAATTTTATGCAACTTTCATTTTTATTTTTATTCAACTTCCATATTTATTAAATTTATTTTTCTATTCAGCTTCTTCTTTTATTTAATTTCCAAATAGATCGTTAAGGTATTATGGTTTCTTGAATGAACTTACATTGTTAATTTTATGTAACTTCCATTTTTATTTTTATTCAACTTCAATTTTTATTCAATTTCTTATTCTATTCAACTTCCTTTTTTTATTTAGTTTCCAAATAGATCGTTAAGGTATAGTGGTTTCTTAAATGAACTTCAATTTTTAATTTTTTGCAACTTCTATATTTATTTTTATTCAACTTCAACTTTTATTCAATTTACTTTTCTATTCAACTTTTTTTTTTTATTTTAATTTCCAAATAGATTGTTAAGGTATGTTGTTTCTTGAATGAACTTCCATTTTTAATTTTATGCAACTTCCATTTTTATTTTTATTGAACTTCCTTTCATATTCAATTTCCTTTTCTATTCAACTTCCTTTTTTATTTAATTGCCAAATAGATCGTTATGGTATAGTGGTTTCTTGAATGAACTTTCATTTTTAATTATATGCCACTTCCATTTATATTTTTATTCAACTTCCATTTTTATTCAATTTTCTTTTTTATTCAACTTCATTTTTTTATTCAATTTCCAAATAGGTCGTTAAGGTATAGTGGTTTCTTGAATGAACTTTCATTGTTAATTTTATGCAACTTCCATTGTTAATTTTTATTCAAATTCTATTTTTATTCAATTTCCTTTTCTATTCGACTTCATTTTTTATTTAATTTCCAAATAGATCGTTAAAATATAGTGGTTTTTTGAATGAACTTTCATTTTTATTTTTATTCAACTTCCATTTTTATTCAATTTCCCTTTCTATTCAACTTTTAGATTTATCCAATTTCTTTTTGTATTCAACTTCCTTTTTTATTTAATTTTCAAATAGATCATTAAGGTATAGTGGTTTCTTTAATGAACTTCTATTGTTAATTTTATGCAACTTCAATTTTTATTCGATTTCTTTTTCTATTCAACTTCCATTTTATTTAATTTCCAAATAGATCGTTAAGTTATAGTGGTTTCTGGAATGAACTTCCAGTTTTTAATTTTATTCAACTTCCTTTTTTATTTAATTTACAAATAAATCGTTAAGGTATAGTGGCTTCTTGAATGAACTTCCATTTTTAATTTTATGCAATTTCCATTTTTATTTGTATTCAGCTTCTATTTTTGTTTAATTTCCTTTTCTATTCAACTTCCTTTTTTATTTAAGGTATAGTGGTTTCTTCAATGAACTGCCATTTTTAATTTTATACAACATCCATTTTTATTTTTATTCAGCTTCCATTTTTATTCAATTTCCTTTTCTATTCAACTTCCTTTTTATTTAATACCCAAATAGATCGTTAATGTATGGTGGTTTCTTGAATGAACTTTCATTTTTAATTTTATGCAACTTTCATTTTTATTTTTATTCAACTTCCGATTTTATTCAATTTCCTTTTCTATTTAACTTCCTTTTTTTTTTAATTTACAAATAAATCGTTAAGGTATAGTGGTTTCTTGAATGAACTTCCATTTTTATTCAATTTCCTATTCTATTCAACTTCATTTTTTTATTTAATTTTCTTTTCTATTCAACTTCATTTTTTTATTTAATTTTCTTTTTCTATTCAACTTCCTTTTCTTGAATAAACTTCCATTGTTAATTTTAAGCAACTTCCATTTTTGTTTTTATTCAACTTCCATTTTTATTCAATTTCCTTTTCTATTCAACTTCCTTTTTTATTTAATTTCCAAATAGATCGTTAATGCATAATGGTTTCTTGAATGAACTTCCATTATTAATTTTATGCAACTTCTATTTTTATTTTTATTCAACTTCCATTTTTACCCAATTTCCTTTTCTATTCAACTTTCTTTTTTATATAATTTCCAAATAGACTGTTAAGGTATAATGTTTACTTGAATGAATTTCCATTGTTAATTTTGTGGAACTTCCATTTTTATTTTTGTTCAACTTCTTTTTTTATTAAATTTCTTTTTCTATTCAACTTTCTTTCTTTTTTTTTTTAATTTACAAATAAATCGTTAAGGTATAGTGGTTTATTGGATGAACTTCGATTTCTATTTTTATGCAACTTCCATTTTATTCATCTTCCATTTTTATTTTTATTCATCTTCCATTTTTATTTCTATTCAACTTCATTTTTTACTTAATTTCCAAATATATTTTATTCAACTTCCATTGTTAATTTTATGCAACTTCCATTTCTATTCAACTTTCTTTTTTATTTAATTTCCAAATAAATCTATTCAACTTCATTTTTTATTCAATTAAATTTTTTATTCAACTTCCTTTTTTATTTAATTTCCAAATAGATCGTTAAGGTATAGTGGTTTCTTGAATAAACTTCCATTTTTAATTTTAGGCAACTTCCATTTTTATTTTTATTCAACTTCCATTTTTATTCAATTTACTTTTCTATTCAACTTCAATTTTTATTTAATTTTCAAATAGATTGTGAAGGTATAGTGGTTTCTTGAATAAACTTCCATTTTTAATTTTATGCAACTTCCATTTTTATTTTCATTCAACTTCCATTTTTATTCAATTTCCTTTTCTATTCAACTTCCTTTTTTGTTTAATTTCCAAATAGATCGTTAAGGTATAGTGGTTCATTATACCTTAACGATCTATTTGGAAATTGAATAGAAAAGGAAATTGAATAAAAAAGAAAGCTGAATAAAAATGGAAGTGGCATAAAATTAACAATGGAAGTTCATTCAAGAAACCACTATACCGTAACGATCTATTTGGAAATTAAATAAAAAAGGAAGTTGAATAGAAAAGGAAATTGAATAAAAATTGAAGTTAAATAAAAATAAAAATGGAAGTTGCATAAGATTAACAATGGAAATTGAATAAAAATGGAAGTTGAATAAAAATAAAAATGGAAATTGAATAAAAATTGATTTATTTGGAACGAGATTACGTCTCATATCAACAATATTTCCATTTCACTTGAAATAGTAACTCAAAATAAACACTTACATGATTCACATTAGATAAACATTTCTGTGCTGTATCAATATCAAACTCAAACACTTCCATACTTCACAAGTGCTACACATTTTAGTGCTGTATCAATGTCAAATTCAAACACTTTCATACTTCACAAGTGATACACATTTTGGTGCTGTATCAATGGAGTCCATCCCCTATCTCCTCCCAAACAAAATCCGGTTTAGGAGTCTATCCCCTATCTTTCCCTAAACCGTGGAGTACATCCCCTATCTCCTCCCACACAACACAATGTATATAAACACACATAATATGCATAATCAATCAATACATAGAGTTAATGTATTACTCAAACTGTCATATTCGATGACACATCCAATTGATTAGTTTTAGTTTGCCTAATCATCATGCATTATCTACAACAATCAAGACTATCTTCCACCGATAGCCCAAAGCAGTTATTTCTAAACAGATAATAAGTGCATCAACAGATAATCTTATTAACAATTACCAAAGGTGAGTGATTAATCAATCCAACTCCACCATTCTATTTCTCAATGAGCCAATTTCATTATTTCCAACTCAATTTCATAATTTCACAACAGTTGTCATTAATTACACTAATGGCCCAAATATACCCAAACATAGCATTTTCCCCATTTTTCTCAATATTGACCCAAAGGTTCAAATATTATCAACAACACCAAACACCTCATTTTGAAACCCAAAATACACATTTGTGGTTCAAAGATTTGAAACCCCTTTTTACACATTTGAAACCCTAACTTTCAAAATCAAACCATTTATGCAAAATACCCAACATTTAAGTTAAAGACCATAAAAATGAGTAGGAATTCCTACCTCAAATTCGGAGCCCAAAGGAAGAAGAGGAATAAATTCAAGATACTCCAAAACCCAAGATTTTCGGATCAAAGTGTAGCCATCAACAATCCCCACAACTTTTACAAAGGCCCAAGGTGAGGAAATAACTCCTACTAGATCAATTCCTAAAGAGAAGGTAAGGTTTTAGAGAGATGAGCTCTCAAATCTGTGTTTGGGAAAGTAAGAGAGAGAAAGAGTGTTGAAAAAGTGATCCAAAAGTGAAATCTCGGAATGATATAATCGTCTCCCCGCTCGAGCGTGGAAACCTCCGCTCGAGCGTCAGACATAGACTCACGCTCGAGCGTGAAAAGCACCACTCGAGCGTCAATTGCACACTCTCAGAAGTTTTGCAGACACGTCCCCCGCTCGAGCGAAGGAACAAAAACAAAGGTTCACGCTCGAGCGTTAAAACTCTCGCTCGAGTGTACGAAGACCTGCAGAGAAAAGTACTGGGAGAGGAAAAATCACGCTCGAGCGTCAAAACTTCCGCTCGAGCGGAGAAGCAACAACGAAGGGCCCGCTCGAGCATCAAAAGCCTCGGTCGAGCGTGAAGGCCAAATTCTGGGCATCAACTTTTGGTTTCAAAGTACAACCAACCTGTTTCAAACCTGCCCAACACAACCCAAGACTCAAATACAAGGAGTAAAGGGTAGAAATGAGAATGACACAACAACACAACCACGGAACCGAGTCCGAAGTACAATATACAAAGGAAAGGAAAACCGGAATCGCTATAACCTTCCCCCCTTAAAGAATTTCGTCCCCGAAATTAAGTACAAGTTTTCAAAAACAAGTTTTTCTTAATTCTCAATAATGTTACAATTCATTACTCAACAACTTGACCCGCTATCGGTTATTCCATCTCTATTCAAGAGGCGTTTCACAATATAAACTCAATATGCATTAACATATTCCACAATTTCATATCATATTCAATGTTCATGATATATTCCATTTCTACAATACATTTAACATATGCAATGTTACATTAAACTTCTGTTTCGAGGCAAGTTTCAACATGCTTCCATAAACCAAAACATTTATAGTATTTTACAACTTAAGACATATTTAATGCCCTTAAAGTTCAACAATATTACAAAATTTCCAATGCATGGTTAAACATTTACAAACAAGTCCAGATATTTCTCACGGACATCTACCTCACGTTCCCATGTGGCTTCCTCCACTTCGTGATGTTTCCACAAAACCTTTACCAAGGGAATGTTCTTGCCTTGAAAGACTTGATCCCGCCTATCCAAGACCCGAACAGGTCTCTCCTCATACGAGATATCCTCGTCAACCTCCAAATCGGTCCAATCCAACACATGGGACGGATCTGGCTCATACTTCCGAAGCATACTAACATGAAACATGTCATGCACTCCGAACAACTGTGGCGGCAAAGCCAAGCGGTAGGCGACCTCACCAATCCTCTCAAGGATCTCGAAAGGGCTAATAAACCGAGGGGATAACTTCCCATTCTTACCAAATCTCATCAAACCCCGCCTAGGTGATATTTTCAGAAAAACATGATCACCCGTCTCAAATGCTAAAGGCCTCCTCCTACGGTCGGCATAACTCTTTTGGCAACTCTGGACTGTAACAAGCCTCCTACGGATAAGCTCAACCTTCTCCGTCATTTCCCTCACCAACTCCGAGCCCAACAATGGTGTATCACCCACCTCGGCCCAACAAACCGGAGACCTACAAGGTCGGCCATACAAGGCCTCAAACGGTGCCATACCGATGCTCGACTAGAAATTGTTGTTATAGGCAAACTCCACCAAGGGCAAGTGCCTCTCCTATGACCCACTAAAGTCGAGAACACAACTTCGAAGCATATTCTCAAGGATCTGAATGGTACGCTCGGACTGCCCGTCAGTCTAAGGATGGTAAGCCGTGCTAAAGGTCAATTTAGTGCCTAAGGCACTCTGCAAACTCTGCCACAACCTAGCAGTAAAACGAGGATCTTTATCAGAGACGATCGACACTGGGACCCCGTGCAACCTCACTATGTCCCGGATATACAAGTCGGCAAGTTGATCTACCGAATCTCTCACGCGCATAGGAATAAAGTGTGCCCACTTAGTCAACCGGTCTACAACCACCCAAATAGCATCACTACCCCGCTGAGTCCTTGGAAGACCTACAACGAACTCCATAGTGACATGCTACCACTTCCACTCAGCTATAGGCAAGGGTTGCAACAAACCCACTGGCCTTTGATGCTCGGCCTTCACTTGCTGACAAGTAAGGCACTTCGATACGAAAACTGCCACATCTCTCTTCATACCCCGTCACCAAAACTGGCGACCCAAATCATGATACATCTTGGTGCCTCCCGGATGCACTACAAGACGTGAATGGTGGAACTCTCGGAGTACCTCCTCTCGGCAAGCCTCCAGCACAAACAGACGATCTCGGTATCTCACACTTAGGTCGGGATACACAGACAAACCCTTCTCAGCCTTCCCACTGGAGATCTTCTCTCGGATGGACTCTACCTCAAGGTCATCTCTCTGTGCCTCTAACACTCGACTCACAAGTGTAGGCTGCGCAACAACAGAAAACAAGGCCGCAGCCTCAACGGATTCGCCCATAAGCAAATCAAACTCTCCAAGTGCACCTAACATTTCCCACTCCCAGATGGCCATACAAGCTACATCACTAATGGATTTCCTACTAAGGGCATCGGCCACCACATTGGCCTTTCTCGGGTAATAGTGCAACTCAAAGTCGTAGTCCTCAATGAACTCCATCCACCTCCTCTGCCTCAAATTCAAGTCCTTCTGTGTAAACAGATACTTTAGACTCTTATGATCCGAGAATACCTCAAATCTCTCACCACACAGGTAATGCCTCCAAATCTTCAAGGCAAAGATCACTGCTGCTAATTCTAGGTCATGTGTAGGGTAGTTCTTCTTGTGTATTTTCAACTGACGTGAGCCATAGGCTACCACTCTCCCCTCTTGCATCAACACACAACCCAAATCCTCTCGTGAGGCATCACAATAAACCGTATAACCCAAACCTCTCTCCGGAATGATCAACACTGGAGCGGTAGTAAGTCTAACTTTCAACTCTTGGAACGACTTTTCATAAGTCTCACTCCATACAAATTTGACCCCTTTCCACGTCAATCTGGTCAATGGCGAAGCTAGCCTGGAAAAATCTTTCACAAACCGGCGGTAATACCCAGTTAATCCCAGAAAATTGCGGATCTCAAAAATGCTCTTAGGCTGTACCCAATCCTGCACTGCCTCTATCTTGGATGTATCAACAGACACCCCTTCCCCGGAAACCACATGGCCTAAGAACTTGACCTCTCCTGGCTAGAACTCACACTTCCCAAACTTGGCATACAGCCTATGGGCTCTAAGCAACTCAAGCACCACTCTCAAGTGCTCCCCATGCTCCTCCTCAGAAGGTGAATAAATTAGAATGTCGTCCACAAAACGATCTAAGAATTCCCGAAATATCCAGTTCATCAAATCCATAAAGATTGCCGGTGCATTGGTGAGCCCAAATGGCATCACCAGAAACTCATAGTGGCCATACCGTGTACGAAATGTCATCTTCGGAATATCCTCCTCTCTGACCCTCAACTGGTGGTAACCCGATCTCAGGTCTATCTTAGAGAAACAACGAGAACCCTTCAACTGGTCAAACAAATCATCTATACGGGGCATAGGGTACTTATTCTTGACCGTAGCCCGATTCAACTTCTGGTAATCAATGCAAAGTCTCAAGGCACCATCTTTCTTTTTAGCAAAGAGGGCCGGTGCTCCCCATGGTGAAACACTAGGGCGAATAAAACCCTTATCTAGCAATTCCTGGAGTTGAATCTTCAACTCACTCAACTCGGCTGGGGCGAAACGATAAGGTGCCATGGAAATCGGCGTTGTGCCAGACACTAAATCAATGGAGAACTCTATCTCCAGATGAGGTGGCAAACTAACAAGATCCTCGGGAAAAACGTCCGAATACTGCAGAAACCACTCTCGGTAACTCAACCCCGGTCTCATCACACTCACTACTCATAAAGGCGAGAAGACCACTAAGCTCACTCCTCATGGATCATACACCGGTGGCAACACACTACCAACCCGATCTCCCAAGAAATGGAAACAATCCCCGCTCAAGGTACATACTGTGACCCTCTGGCGGTAGCAATCAATAACAGCCCGGTATGACGATAGCCAGTCCATGCCCAAAATTACATCAAAACTCGACATAGGCATAACTACAAAAGGAAATGGAAGTCGGTGATCAGCTACCTCTATATCGCACCCTCTACACCCTTGTTTCAGAATCAACTCACCCCCAACAGGCGATACTACACAAATCGAAGATGCTAACTGTGCCAACTCCAAACCCAAAACAGAAGCAAATGCAACAGATATAAAAGAATGGGATGCACCCGTATCAATCAACACATTGGCAACGGAGTTGCAAAACAAAAAGGTACCTCTCACAACAGACGGAGTCGGTACAAGATCTTGCGCGGTAACAGCATACACACGCCCTGTAGGCCCCTGATCTACCTGCTCACCTCTCAGAGCAAAGGACTGTTGCATAGACTAGGACAACAAAGCTCCCTGATTAGCCCTCGAGGCCTGAACAGACTGTGCTGGCTGAAAACTCTGCGTCTGCCTAGAACCAGACACGCCCGATGTAGCACCCAATCTGCGACAAGACCTCTTGGTGCCCTTTGGCAAAGATGATAGCAAGAAGATGGGCGACCTCTCTCGACTATGGCCCTGAGGCCAACCTGATGATGAAGCAGCTCTCTGACCTCCTCCTCTCTATGGGCAAGCTGGAGACTTATGGCCTAGCTGACCACACTTGTAACAGGTGATGTCTCCCTGGCTGCCTCTCCCAGAGCCTGTACTCGGCACTAGAAAGGTCGATCTAACAAAAGCCCCCTGAGACTGTGGAGGGTTAGAACCCCTCTGTCTCCTGCCATCTCCCTGACCATCCTGACTCCTGTTGGAGCCTTTCTGCCCGTCCTCCTCCTCCTGCATCATAATCTCCATATGGGTAGCATCCACGAGACGTCCATACTCTCGAATCATGGACCCTAACCCTCATCTTGAGCCCATGCCTCAACTTCGCTCAAACTCAATGCAGCGGCGTTCCTCGGATGCCACAAGCTCAGGAGCAAACCTCGACAAGCTAGTAAATGCGGCCTCAAACTCGGCCACCGACAAACCCAGCTGCTTGAGCTGACAAAACTGGTCTCTCAGCTTCTCAGCGGCAAAGAGAGGCGAACTCCTGGAAAGCATCCACAAAGGCCTCCCATGTACCACCAATACGGCCCCTCACGTATTTCCACCATTGACCCGCATCTCCCTTCAGCTAGAAGGATGCCAAGGTCACTTTCAAAGCTCCGTCTTCGATGCGAAGCATCTTGAACGTCTTCGTCATTTGTTCCAACCACTCGTCTGCCTTAAGTGGCTCCTTCGGATCCCCGACAAACTCATCCGGATTAGACCGAAAGAACTCCGCTTGAAAGGAGGGCCTGCCTCAAGAACATGGGCTGAGCCTAATTCTCAATCGAGAATACCCCAGATTCCTCAAAGCTCTCGCCATTTCGCGACTACGGCACCCATAGCTCTTGACTTCTGCTGGCTCGGCCACATTGGCACAGCGGAATCTCCTCCGATATAGGCATCTCCTGCCTCCTAGGCCTACCTCGCCTACCTCCACGTCCTCGTCCTGACATCCTAATAAAGGCAACGAAGAACATTAGCACATTCATAAATGTGCCGAAGCTATAACACTCGCATCCTAATGCATGGACAACAGTAATTCATTCCACGTAGCACATAATCACATAAGCACTTACGAATTTCATTTCCGGATAAAGATAGTCCCGAGGCGTTACTAGAGTTCCAGTTAGAAACAGCATTGATCAAGTGCCTTTCTAACAAGACTCACAGGAACCCAAGGATCCAATCAACATCCTAGAAACTAAATCCCAAACCCAAATAGTCACATAAACATGTTATCACATAAGCACATAACATTACACATAAGTCTCTAACAAGCGAGACAAATCCATTGTGATACTAATCACTTCCCACGTACCCAAAGTGTAACAACCCTCACTTTACTCTAGTCATCCTTGCATATATTACATGATCTTGTCTTGATATGTTGCATTGCAAACCTCGATTTGTCTTGCATAAGTGTTACTGCATGCTTTGTTCCTTGTTTGGTGTGTGTTTAGCCGTGGTCATCTTAAGCCTAGGTTACACCTTTGAACCTCTTGCACCTAGGATCACCTTGAAACTACTTTGGTTGGCCTCCACCTTCACCCCGACATATTGGCCGAGATGTCACTATCTACGCCGAGGTGTTCATCACCAAGGCCGAGGTGTGTATTATCTAGACTGAGATGCTATTCTTACACCTAGTGATCTCATTCCTGGATTGGTGTGACCTAGACCGAGGTGTGGCACATCTAGGCCAAGGTGTGGCACAGCTAGGCCAAGTGTTATCCTTCCTAGCCGAGATCATTGTTCCCTTACTTGCCGATGCCTTGTTCTTGGCCGAGATCATTGCCTGCCGGAGTGCCTATGCCATTTTGCTTGTTGAACACACTTTGTCATAGTCTTGTCCTTTCACTCAGTCACCTTTTTGAGAAGAGCCAACCAGCCGATGCCACGTGTCCCAGCTGAGTGTTAAGTCAACCGGCAGACCTAGAGATGTATCATTTTGTTATATTTCTTTGTTCTTGAGGAGAGAGAAGCTCTAGAAGAGGGAGAAGGAGTTCCTAGTGAGAGAGTAGATTTCCAAGCTTGATCTTCACACCTTGAGCCATTAGATTCGAGTTTCGAGGTTAGAATCTTAATCTACTCTTGTTGTTCTTATTGATCATCTAGCTGGATTGCATGATCGAGCACGATTTGTAAGCCATGCATTGATTTAAAGTTTGGTTTTAGAAAGAGAAAGTGATATCCATGTGTTCTTGAATAAAAGCCTTGTTTGATCCGAAAGCTTGCATCAAGACTCATGTTTTTGTGTTTGTTTTCATAAGATCTTCAAGTATGGGTGCCCGAGTCCATGTTTTCGAACTCATAGCATGAAAATCCCAGATTTTGAAATAACAAGTTGTGATTGAGCATTCATGTTTCTCAAGTTCTTCATGTTCATGTTCTTCAGTAGAGGGAAACCCAGATTTTCCCGACTTCATTTCCTCGAATGTGGCCATCGGGACCACACCTCGGCAAGGAGGTGTGGGATCTCAGCTAAGACCTGGTGGTACCCAGCATGTCTTCCCGACATGCTAATCAGTGTTTCACCTTAGCATGCTTTGCCTTGTCTTGACTTAGTTTCTGAAGAATGCCGAGATCATCTGTATGCATGAGAAGCTTGTTTGAAAATGCATTCAATAGACCTTGCCATGTGTTTGTAGGACTTGGACTCTCGCTTGACCCCGACGTTTGAAGAACTATGTGAGTGGTATTTTTAATAAAGTTATGTTATAAAGTTTTGATAAAGCTTTGCCTTGCTTGTTTGAAAAGTATTTGTCAGGCATGAATGACTATCCCTATTTTGTGTATCAAGTATTAGCTTTGGTTTTGACAACCTTTGAAGGTCCGTACGTGCTAGGGGACTATAAGCATTTTGTAGCACAACCTTTGAAGGTTCGTACGTGCTAGGGGACTATAAGCATTTGTAGCACAACCTTTGAAAGTCCGTACGTGCTAGGGGACTATAAGCATTTATAGCACAACCTTTGAAGGTCCGTACATGCTAGGGGACTATAAGCATTTGTAGCACAACCTTTGAAGGTTCGTACGTGCTAGGGGACTATAAGCATTTGTAGCACAACCTTTGAAGGTTCGTACGTGCTAGGGGACTATAAGCATTTGTAGCACAACCTTTGAAAGTCCATACGTGCTAGGGGACTATAAGCATTTGTAGCACAACCTTTGAAAGTTTGTACGTGCTAGGGGACTATAAGCATTTGTAGCACAACCCTTTGAAAGTTCGTACGTGCTAGGGGACTATAAGCATTTGTAGCACAACCTTTGTTAATGTCATCCCTTGAAACTTGAAAGCCTTGAAAGACTTGTCAGAAGAACTTGATTCGCCCGTGTTTTGTTACAAGCTGTGATTATGTATTGTTTTGTTAAAGATCTCGGATATCATTCATGCAAACCCTTTATTACTTGTACCATTCACTGAGTATCCAAGCTCACCCTCTCTATATATATGTAGGTGATGAGCAGGACGGCGGCGACGCCTAGATGTGCCTTGCAACTTGTTTTGGATTCACATTTTGTAGCATCTTGAAGATCATGCTTCTTAGCTTGCATTTCATTATGTTTTGTATATGATGGCTTGAGAAGCCTTTTGGTCAAGATGTATTTTTGTACTTCCTTTTATTGTATCCAAGTTGTAAGACCCTATTAAGATGTATGTCATATCATTTGATCTATGCACAACTCTTATGGACTAATTAGTTTTAAATTTATTGCTTCTACACTTGTAAGCCCCATATGTATACTCTGATTGTGTGTGAATCTTGCAAGTTGGCCTTTGGAAATCTCGGATTACTGGCCATCATGGCACCATTCTACTAGGGGCGGGATGGGGTCGTGACACAAAGTATTCAAACCCGGTACGCTCTGATACCAAGTTGTAACACCCTCAAAATAAACCCATTTAACATACATTCTTAACATGCTTTGACAAGAGAGAATAAGGCATAATTACATTTCATCAGAGTGTTCATTACAAAATGTATTACATGTTAACATCAAAAGTAAATGCCCTACGGGCTTACAACTTTCCAAGTCAACACTTGGTTACAAAAAAAAGTACTAACTCTACACAAAATAAGCCCTTGGCTTGATATACATGTAATACAACAAAAATAACCAAAGAGTCTTTAACTCCCATGACAATCCGTGCTAAGATCTTAGAGGCAGCATAGTACCTAAACCTGAAAATAATGTCCCATATAGGGTGAGCCAACGCCCAGTAGAGATATGCTAAAAATAATATGAACAACAACTAAAACATGTGCATTTGATAAATGTTTAATTTGCATAACTCAATTCACAACTATGGCTTAGAACCTGGCCAAACAATTTAAACGAGATTACGTCTCCTATCAACAATATTTCCATTTCACTTGACATAGTAACTCAAAATAAACACTTCCATGATTCACATTAGATACACATTTCAGTGCTGTATCAATATCAAACTCAAACTCAAACACTTCCATACTTCACAAGTGCTACACATTTTAGTGTTGTATCAATGTCAAATTCAAACACTTCCATACTTCACAAGTGATACACATTTTGGTGCTGTATCAATGGAGTCCATCCCCTATCTCCTTCCAAACAAAATCCAGTTTAGGAGTCCATCCCCTATCTTCTCCTAAACCGTGGAGTACATCCCCTATCTCCTCCCACACAACACAATGTATATAAACACACGTCATATACATAATCAATCAATACATAAAGTTAATGTATTACTCAAACCGTCATATTTGATGACACATCCAATTGATTAGTTTTAGTTTGCTTAATCATCATGCACTGTCTACAACAATCAAGACTATCCTCCACCGATAGCCCAAAGCAGTTATTTCTAAACAGATAATAAATACATCAACAGATAATCTTATTAACAATTACCAAAGGTGAGTGATTAATCAATCCAACTCCACCATTCTATTTCTCAATGAGCCAATTTCATTATTTCCAATTCAATTTCATAATTTCACAACAGTTGCCATTAATTACACTAATGGCCCAAATATACCCAAACATGGCATTTTCCCCATTTTTCTCAATATTGACCCAAAGGTTCAAATATTATCAACAACACCAAACATCTCATTTTGAAACCTAAAATACACATTTGTGGTTCAAAGATTTGAAACCCCTTTTTACACATTTGAAACCCTAACTTTCAAAATCAAACCATTTATGCAAAATACCCAACATTTAAGTTAAAGACCATAAAAATGAGTAGGAATCCCTACCTCAAATTCGGAGCCCAAAGGAAGAAGAGGAATAAATTCCAGATGCTCCAAAACCCAAGATTTTCGGATCAAAGTGTAGCCCTCAACAATCCCCACAACTTTTACAAAGGCCCAAGGTGAGGAAATAACTCCTACTAGATCAATTCCTAGAGAGAAGGTAAGGTTTTAGAGAGAGGAGCTCTCAAATCTGTGTTTGGGAAAGTAAGAGAGAGAAAGAGTGTTGAAAAAGTGATCCAAAAGTGAAATCTCGGAATGATATAATCGTCTCCCCGCTCGAGCATGGAAACCCCCGCTCGAGCGTCAGACACAGACTCACACTCGAGCGTGAAAAACGCCGCTCGAGCGTCGATTGCACACTCTCAGAAGTTTTGCAGACACGGTCCCCGCTCGAGCGTCAAACTCCCCGCTCGAGTGGAGGAACAAAAACAAAGGCTCACACTCAAGCGTCAAAACTCCCGCTCGAGCATACGAAGACCTGTAGGGAAAAGTACTGGGAGAGGAAAAATCACGCTCGAGCGTCAAAACTTCCGCTCGAGCGGAGAAGCAATAACGAAGGGCCCGCTCGAGCGTCAAAAGCCCCGCTCGAGCGTGAAGGCCAAATTCTGGGCATCAACTTTTGGTTTCAAAGTACAACCAACCTGTTTCAAACCTGCCCAACACAACCCAAGACTCAAATACAAGGAGTAATGGCTAGAAATGAGAATGACACAACAACACAACCACGGAACCGAGTTCGGAGTACAATATACAAGGGAATGGAAAATCGGAATCGCTATAGGTTTCTTAAATGAATTTCCATTGTTAATTTTATGCAACTTCCATTTTTATTCAACTTCTTTTTTTATTTAATTTTCAAATAGATCGTTAAGGTATAGTGGTTTCTTAAATGAACTTACATTGTTAATTTTATGCAACTTCCATTTTTATTTTTTTTCAACTTCCATTTGTATTCAATTTGTTTTTCTATCTATCTTTCTTTTTTATTTAATTTCCAAATTGATCGTTAACGTATAGTGGTTTCTTGAATGAACTTCCATTTTTAATTTTATGCAACTTTCATTTTTATTTTTATTCAACTTCCATTTTTATTCAATTTCCTTTTTAATTTAATTTCCAAATAGATAATTATGGTATAGTGGTTTTTTTGAATAAACTTTCATTTTTAATTTTATGCAATTTCCAAATAAAAAAAGAAGTTGAATAGAAAGGGAAATTGAAAATGAAAGTTCATTCAAAAAACCACTACATTTTAACGATCTATTTGGAAATTAAATAAAAAATGAAGTTGAGGAGAACAGGAAATTGAATAAAAATTGAAGTTGAATAAAAATAAAAATGGAAGTTGCATAAAATTAAAAATTGAAGTTCATCCAATAAACTACTATACCCTTCAATTTTTATTCAATTTTCTTTTCTATTCAACTTCCATTTTTAATTTTATGCAACTTCCATTTTTATTCAATTTCCTTTTCTATTCAACTTTCTTTTTTATTTAATTTCCAAATAAATCATTAAGGTACAGTGGTTTTTTGAATTAACTTCCATTTTAATTTTACGCAACTTCCATTTTTATTTTTATTCAACTTTCTTTTTTATTTAATTTCCAAATAGATCGTTAAGGTATAGTGGTTTCTTGAATTAACTTCCATTTATATTCAATTTCTTTTTTATTCAGCTTTCTTTCTTATTTAATTTCCAAATAGATCATTAACGTATAGTGGTTTCGAAGTTGAATAAAAATAAAAATGGAAGTTGCAGAAAATTAAAAATCGAAGTTCATTCAATATCCCACTATACCTTAACGATCTATTTGGAAACTAAATAAAAAAGGAAGTTGAATAGAAAAGGAAATTGAATAAAAATGGAAGTTGAATAAAAATAAAAATGGAAGTTGCATAAAATTAAAAATGGAAGTTCAATAAAAAAACCACTATACCTTAACGATCTATTTGGAAATTAAATAAAAAAGGAAGTTGAATAAAAATGGAAGTTGCATAAAATTAATAGTGGGAGTTCATTTAAGAAACCACTATACCTTAACGATCTATTTGGAGATTAAATAAAAAAGGAAGTTGAATAGAAAAGAAAATTGAATAAAAATAGAAGTTGAATAAAAATAAAAATGGAAGTTGCCTAAAATTAAAAATGGAAGTTAATCCAAGAAACCACTATACCTTAACGATCGATTTGCAAATTAAATAAAAAATGAAGTTGAATAAAAAAGGAAATTGAATAAAAATGGAAGTTGAATATAAAAAAAAAAAAGAAGTTGCATAAAATTAACAATGGATGTCATTCAAGAAACCACTATACCTTAACGATTTATCAGGAAATTAAATAAAAAAGAAAGTTGAATAGAAAAGGAAATTGAATAAAAATGAAAGTTGAATAAAAATAAAAATCGAAGTTCATTCAAGAAACCACTATACCTTAACGATCTATTTGGAAATTATATAAAAAAGAAAGTTGAATAAAAAAGGAAATTGAATAAAAATGGAAGTTAAGGTATACTGGCTTCTGAATCAACTTCCATTGTTAATTTTTTGCAAATTTCATTTTTATTTTTATTCAACTTCCATTTTTATCAACTTTCTTTTCTATTCAAGTACCTTTTTTATTTAATTTCCAAATGGATCTTCAAGGTGTATTGGTTTCTTGAATGAACTTCCATTTTTATTTTGATTCAACTTCCATTATTATTTTCATTCAAGAAAGCACTATATCTTAACGATCTATTTGGAAGTTAAATAAAAAAGAAAGTTGAATAAAAATGGAAGTTGAATAAAAATAAAAATGAAAATGGAAGTTTCATAAAAATAAAAATCGAAGTTCATTCAAGAAGCCACTATACCTTAACGATCTATTTAGAAATTAAATAAAAAAGGAAATTGAATAGAAAAGGAAATTGAATAAAAATTGAAGTTGAAGAAAAATAAAAATGGAAGTTGCATAAAATTAACAATGTAAGTTCATTCAGAAGCCAATGAAGTTAAATAAAAATGGAAGTTGAGTAAAAATAAAATTGGAAGTTGAATAAAATAAAAAATGGAAGTTCATTCAAGAAACCACTATACCTTAACAATCTATTTGGAAATTAAATTAAAAATGAAGTTGAATAGAAAAGGAAATTGAATAAAAATGGAATGGATGTCGCATAAAATTAAAAATGGAGGTTCATTCAAGAAACTACTATACCCTAACGATCTATTTGGAAATTAAATAAAAAAGGACGTTGAATAGAAAAGGAAATTGAATAAAAACAAAAATGAAAGTTGCATAAAATTAAAAATGGAAGTTGAATAAAAAAGGAAATTGGATAAAAATGGAAGATGAATAAAAAGATCATTAATATAGCGATCCCGGTTTCCCTTTCTTTAATTGTTGTATCCGGACTTAGGTTCCGTGGAGTTGGTTGTTGTGTATATCTTGTTTACATCCTTTACTCTTTGTATTTGAGTCTTGGGTTGTGTTGGGCAGGTTTGAAACAGGTTGGTTGAGCTTAGAAACCAAAAGTAGTTGCCCAGAAATTAGCCTTCACGCTCGAGCGGAGCTTTTGACGCTCGAGCGGGCCTTTGTCGTACTTCTCCGCTCGAGCGGGGGTTTTTGGCCCTCGAGCGGGAAAATCCATCTCCCAGTATTTCCTCTGCAATGTTGGATGCTCAAGCGGGAGTTTTGACGCTCAAGCGGGAGTTTGTGTGTGACGCTCGAGTGGAGGGTTTGACGCTCGAGCGGGGACCTAGTTCTGCAAAAGTTCTGGGAGTGTGTATCCAGCGCTCGAGCGGCGGTTTGGACGCTCGAGCGGGAGTTTGTGAGTGACGCTCGAGCAGGGTTTTCTACGCTCGAGCGGGGAGCCGAGTATATCACTCCGAGATCCGACTTTTTGGATCACTTTTTCAACTCCATTTCTCTCTCTTACTTTTCAAAAACACCATTGGTGACCTTCTCTCACTAGAACCTCAACTTCTCTATAGGTATTGATCTAGTATGAGTGATTTCCTCACCTTGGGCCTTTGTAATAGTTGTGTTGATTGTCGAGGGCTATCTTTTGACCTAAAAATTTTGGGATTTGGAGCATCTTCAATTTCTTCATCTTCTTCCCTTGGACTCCGAATTTGAGATAGGGATTCCTACTCACTCGTATGGGTTTTGACCTAGATTTTGAGCTAGTTACTTAAATGGTTGATTTTGGGACTTAGGGTTTCAAAAGATGTAAAAGAGAGTTTTGTTATTTTGATTCTTAAATGTGTGTTTTGGGATTTCAAAATGATGCTATTGTTGTTGATAGTTGATATTTGAACCATTGGGTTAATATTGAGAGACGGGGAAGAAAGCCCTAAATTGTATATAAGTTAATTGGTGTAATTAATTTGGGAAAGTTATGGATTTGTGAAATTGAGTTGAATATAATGATAGTAGTTCATTATGAGATGGAATAATGGAGTCGCATTAATAAATCGTTCACTTTTTGAAATGTTGATAAATTATCTATTGACGTATTTATTATTTGTATAGAAATAATTGCTTTGGGCTACCGGTGGAGGGTAGTCTTGATTGTTGTAGACAATGCATGATGATTAGGCAAACTAAACCTTATCAATTGAATGTGTCATAGAATATGACGGTTGAAAGAATACATTGATTTTATGTGTTGATTGATTATGTATGTGACTTATGTATTTATCCGTTGTGTTGTGTGGGAGGAGATAGGGAATGGACCTCTAAACCAGATGTTGTTTGGGAGGAGATAGGGGATGGACTCCGTTGATACAGCTCATATGCTTATCAGTTAATGTGTTGATACAGCTCATATGCTTATCTGTTGAAGTATTGATATAACTCATATGCTTATCTGTTGAAGTATTGATATAGCTCATATGCTTATCTATCGAGGTGTCGATATAGCTAGTATGCTTATCTATTGTGAAATGGGAAATGTTTAATATGAGTTACTACCTCATTGAAATTGTTGGCCAGATTCTGAGTCATAGTTGTGAATTGTGAATTGGATAAGAAATGGAAAATGAAATGAAACATGGACACATTGGTCATGTAATGAAAATGGTGTACGGATTGATTTATGTGAGTCAAACATTTATCAATTGTTAACGTCTTAGTTACTGCTCATATTGTGTTTAGCATATCTCTACTGGGCGTTGGCTCACCCTATATGGGACATCATTTTCAGGTACAGGTAGCATGTCACATCCAAGGACATAGCTTAGATGGTTATGAGAGTTGAAGACTCTTTTTGATTATTTTGTTTATATTACATGTATATCAAGCCAATGGCTTATTTTGTATAAAGTTAGTACTCTTCTTTTTGTAACCAAGTGTTGGCTTGGAAAGCTGTAATCCCTTAGGGTATTTGCTTTTGTTGTTAACATGTAATACTGTTGTAAGAACTACTCTGATAAATAGAAAGGTGTTGATTTCTCTTATATCACTGCATGTCTAAAATGATGGGTTTTATGCATTATTTTGAGGGCATTACAATTAAGGTATAATGGTTTCTTCAATGAACTTCCATTTTTAATTTTATGCAACTTCTATTTTTGTTTTTATTCAATTTCCTTTTCTATTCAACGTCATTTTTTACTTAATTTCCAAATAAAACGCTAAGGTATAGTGGTTTCTTGAATGAACTTCCATTGTTAATTTTATGCAACTTCCATTTTTATTTTTATTCAAGTTCCATTTGTATTCAATTATTTTCTCTCTTCAACTTCGTTTTTTATTTAATTTCCGAATAGATCTGTAGGGTATAGTGGTTTTTTGAATGAACTTCCATTTTTAATTTGATGCAATTTTCATTTTTATTTTTATTCAACTTCCGTTTTTATTCAATTTCTTTTTCTATTCGACTTCCTTTTTTCATTTAATTTCCAAATAGATCGCTAAGATATAGTGGTTTATTGAATGAACTTCAATTTTAAATTTTATGCAACTTCTATTTTTATTCAATTTTCCTTTCTATTCCACTTCCTTTTTTTATTTACTTTCCAAATAGATTGTTAAGGTATAGTGTGATCGTAAATGAACTTCCATTGTTAATTTTAGGCAACTTCCATTTTTATTTTTATTCAACTTCCATTTTTATTCAATTTCCTTTTCTATTCAACTTCCTTTTTATTTAATTTTCAAATAGATCATTAAGGTATAGTGGTTTCTTGAATCAACTTCCATTGTTAATTTTATGCAATTTCCTTTTTGTTTTTATTCAATTTTCTTTTCTATTCAATGTCATTTTTTATTTAATTTCCAAATAGATCGTTAAGGTACAGTGGTTTCTTCAATGAACTTCCATTTTATATTTATTCAACTTCCATTTTGTTGAATTTTCTTTTTATTTAATTTGTAAATAGATCGTTAACGTATAGTGTGATCTTGAATGAACTTCCATTTTTAATTTTATGCAACTTCCATATTTATTCAATTTACTTTTCTATTCAACTTCTTTTTTATTTTTAATTTGTATGCAATTTTCATTTTTATTCAACTTCCAATGTTAATTTTATGTAACTTCCATTTTTATTCAACTTCCTTTGTTTTTTAATTTTCAAATAGATCATTAAGGTATAGTAGTTTCTCGAATGAACTTCCATTTTTAATTTTATGAAACATCCATTTTTAATTTTATGCAACTTCCATTTTTATTCAATTTCCTTGTCTATTCAACTTCATTTTTTACTTAATTTCCAAATAGATCGTTAAGGTATAGTGGTTTTTTGAATGAATTTCCATTTTTAATTTTTATGCAACTTCCAGTTTTATTCGATTTTTTTTTCTATTCAACTTCCTTTTTTTTTATTTAATTTCCAAATAGATTGTTAAGGTAAAATGGTTTCTTGAAAGAACTTCCATTGTTAACTTTAGGCAACTTCCATTGTTAACTTTAGGCAACTTCCATTTTTATTTTTATTCAACTTCTATTTTTATTCAATTTCCTTTTCTATTCAACTGCCATTTTTATTTAATTGCCAAATAGATCATTAAGGTATAGTGGTTTCTTAAATGAACTTCAATTTTTATTTTTATTCAACTTCCATTTTTATTCATTTTGTTTTTCTATCTACCTTTCTTTTTTATTTAATTTCCAAATTGATCATTAACGTACAGTGGTTTCCTGAATGAACTTCCATTTTTTATTTTATGCAACTTCCATTTTATTCAATTTCCTTTTCTATTCAACTTTCTTTTTTATTTAATTTCCAAATAGATCGTTAGGATATAGTGGTTTCTTGAATAAACTTACATTTTTAATTTGATGCAATTTTCAATTTTATTTTTATTCAACTTCCATTTTTATTCAAGTTAATTTTCAATTCAACTTCCTTTTTTATTTAATTTCCAAATAGATCGTTAAAATATAGTTGTTTTTTGAATGAACTTTCATTTTTATTTTTATTCAGCTTCAATTTGTATTCAATTTCCTTTTCTATTCGAGTTCATTTTTTACTTTATTTCCAAATAGATCGTTAAGGTATAGTGGTTTCTTGAATGAACTTCTATTTTTATTTTTATTCAACTTCCATTTCTATTCTAGTTACTTTTCAATTCAACTTCCTTTTTTTTTTTTTAATTTCCAAATAGATCCTTAAGGTAGAGTGGTTTCTTGAATGAACTTCCATTTTTAATTTTATGCAACTTCCATTTTTATTCAATTTCCTATTCTATTAAACTTCATTTTTTTATTTAATTTCCAAATAATTCATTAAGCTATAGTGGTTTCTTGAATTAAATTTCATTGTTAATTTTATGCAACTTCCATTTTTACTCTTATTCAACTTCCTTTTTTATTTGATTTCCAAATAGATCGTTAAGGTATAGTGGTTTCTTGAATGAACCTCCATTTTTAATTTTATGCAACTTCTATTTTTATTCAATTTCCTTCTCTATTCAACTTCCATTTTTTATTCGACTTCATTTTTTTACTCAATTTCCTTGTCTATTCAACTTCCTTTTTTATTTAATTTCCAAATAGACCGTTAAGGTATAGTGGTTTCTTGATGAACTTCCATTTTTAATTTTATTCAACTTCCATTTTCAATTTTATTCAACTTCCGATTTTATTCAATTTCTTTTTCTATTCAACTTCATTTTTTTTATTTAATTTCCAAATAGATCGTTGAAGCATAGTGGTTTCTTCAATGAACTTCCATTTTTAATTTTATGCAACTTCCATTTTTATTTTTATTCAACTTCCATTTTTATTCAATTTCCTTTTCTATTCAACTTCATTTTTTGTTTAATTTTCAAATAGATCGTTAATGTCACGACCCCAAACCGCCCCTAGTAGAATGGTGCCGTGATGGCCAGTAATCCGAGATTACCGAAGGCCAACTTTCAAAATTCACACACAATCAGAGTATAATATATGGGGCTTACATGTGCGGAAGCAATATATGTAAATCTAACTAGTCCATAAGAGCTGTGCATATGTCAAATGAAATGGCATACATCTTAATTAAAGTCTTACAACTTGAATACAAATGAAATAAAGTACATATTATATCTTGATCAAAAGGCTTCTCAAGCCGAAGTATACAAAAGACATGAATTACAACTAAGAAGCATAATCTTCAAGACGATACAAAACATGAATCAAACATCTTGCACATAACATCTTAGGCGTCACATCTTGCTTCAAGTTGGCCTTCTTAAGATGATTATCGCCATCACAGCGTTCCTTATAGTCGTTGTTCACACACTTTGAGTCCTAAAGAGCATAGGATTTCCCTTAGATTTGATATTAGGATTGCATCATGTTGCTTGCTACTTGACAAAATGTGCATCATCTCGGCATAATCATGTTCACTTGCATACATGTCTATTTGTTCATGCATCATCTCGGTATGATCATTTTCACTTGCATACATGTTTAATTGTTCATTTTGTTTTAAGAGTCACATTTTTGCATACCTCTAGCATCATGAGAAGGGGTAGACCTCCGGTTGGCGAGAACATTAGAGGATAGAATAGGCAGATTAGAAAGGTTGGTCGAAGGATTGGTCCGTGAGTTGAGACAACCTAGGCCACAAGACACAGAACCACTTCTACTCAAGCCGAGCAGAGGGCCAGCGTGTAGTTCCACCTCCACCTCCTCCAGTTCATAAGTGCCTCCACAACCACTTTGTATGGGGATGGCACCGACCTTGATCAAAGAATTTAAGAAGATGAACCCACCGAAGTTCCAAGGAGGTATAGAGCCGATGAAAGCGAGCGTGGGTTCTTGAGATGGAGAAATTTGTTTGAGGTTTTTCCAGACCGATGTTCGAAGGTGTCATTGGCGGCATTCACATTAGAAGGCGGCGCGTAGGTGGTGGATGATGATCCAGAAGGTAATCCGGACTTGACTTGGGCTAGATTTTTGGAGTTGTTCTATGACAAGCACTTTCCCTCGTGTCGAGATCGCAAGACTCTGAGAATTCGGATGTTGACCAGGGGTAGCAAAAGCGATGGTGAGTATGATCGTGCATTCACCGAGTTGGCAAGGTATGCACCTCACATGGTCGACAACGAATCTGAAAAGCTAGGAAGTTTGAAAGTGGACTTGAGGGACCAATACAAGATCGGGTTAATTTGCTCAACATGCCGACATATGCGAGTGCTAGATAAAGCCATCTGGCGAAGCCAACTGAGCGAAGTCGAGTTAGGAGAATCAGAAGAAGAGGCACACCTATGACAATTGCAAGGAAGAGGCAGGTCCGACTGATGCTGGGAAGAAGACAAAGGTGGGGAGTTCCAACAACGCGAATCAGGAAGGTTTCACTAGGCCAACATGTACAAGTTGCGGGATGCGACATTTTGGAGTTTGTCATCGGGCATCTGGAGCATGTTTTGAATGCGGCGAGATGGGTCATCATATTAAGGATTGTCCCAAGGTAAAGGCTGGGGATGGTAAGAAGGGATGAGGATTCGACATTCGGAATTGTTTTGAGGACATGGTAAGCTAAGTTTGGGGACCAAACTTCTTTAAGGGGGGAAGGATGTAACAACCCACATTCATGTCTTAGTCATGCTTGCATGCATTTATATGATTTGCCATGTTAAGTTGCGTTCATGAATCTTGTCTTGCTATGCTTAAGTGTTGCTTGCATTCTCTGTTCCTTCTTTGTTGTCCCCAAGCCTAGGTCATGTCAAGCCTAGGTCATGTTAAGCCTAGGTCATGCCAAGCCTAGGTCATGTTAAGCCTAGGTCATGTCAAGCCTAGGTCATGTTAAGCCTAGGTCATGTCAAGCCTAGGTCATGTTAAGCCTAGGTCATGCCAAGCCTAGGTCATGTCAAGCCTAGGTCATGTTAAGCCTAGGTCATGCCAAGCCTAAGTCATGTCAAGCCTAGGTCATGTTAAGCCTAGGTCATGCCAAGCCTAGGTCATGCCAAGCCTAGGTCATGTTAAGCCTAAGTCATGTCAAGCCTAAGTCATGTCAAGCCTAGGTCATGTTAAGCCTAGGTCATGCCAAGCCTAGGTCATGCCAAGCCTAGGTCATGTTAAGCCTAGGTCATGCCAAGCCTAGGTCATGCCAAGCCTAGGTCATGTTAAGCCTAGGTCATGTCAAGCCTAGGTCATGTTAAGCCTAGGTCATGTCAAGCCTAGGTCATGTTAAGCCTAGGTCATGTTAAGCCTAGGTCATGCCAAGCCTAGGTCATGTCAAGCCTAGGTCATGTCAAGCCGAGGTCATCTTAAGCCTAGGACCATCTTGGAACCACCTTGGTTGACCTCCACCATCACCTAGGCATATTGGCGAGATGTCATCATCTAGGCGAGGTGTGCATCACCTAGGCGAGATATGCATCATCTAGGCGAGATGTTATCATCTAGGCATCCGAGATCCATAATCCTTGCACCTAGTGATCTTGTTCAGGAGTGGAATGACCTAGACCGAGGTGTGGCACATCTAGGCGAGGTGTGGCAGCTTGGCCAAGTGTTATCCTTCCTAGCCGAGGTCATTGAGACCTTACTTGCGAAGCCTATGTCTTTAGCGAGATCATTGCTTGCGAAGTTCCTTGCCTTAGCTTGTTAGATACGCTTTGTCTTACACATGTCTTGTCAATCGTCACCTTTTGAGAAAGAACCAACCGGCCGTTGCCACGTGTCCGAGCAGTGTTAAGTCGGCCGGTAGAGAGAAACCCATCATTTGTTATACCCTTGTTTTTGAAGAGGAGAGAAGCTCTAGGAAGAGGAAGAGGAGTTCTAGAGAGGTAGATTTCCAAGCTTGATTCCTAGAGATCGAACAGATTAGATCCGTGTTCTAAGGTTAGATTCTTGATCTGCTCATGTTGTTCCTTATGATCATGTTATTGCATTGCATGATTGAATACGATTTGTAAGCCATGCATTGATTCAAAGTTCGGTTTTAGAAAGAAAGTGGTATTCATGTGTTCTTCAAGAAAAGTCATGTTTTGATCCAAGAGTTTGCACCAAGGTCCATGTTTTCATGTTTGTTTTCATATGATCTTCAAGTATGGGTACCAAGGTCCATGTTTTGAACTCATAGCATGAAATCCCAGTTCGTAATAACAAGTTATGATTTTAGCATTCATGTTCTTCATGTTCTTCATGTTCATGTTCTTCATGTTCTTCAAGGAGGAAACCCAGTTTCAGACTTCTTTTCCCTAGGTGTGATCACCGAGACCACTCTTGCCTAGATCACACACCTAGGCCAAGCATCGTATCTCACCTTGGCCTACCTTGCATGATCACTTGAACCTTAATCTATCTTGCATGCACACCTCGGCAGGCAGCTGCACCCCGAAGCCTAGGTAACCACACCTCGGCCAAGAGGTGTGGGACCTCGGCCAAGAGCTCCTGAGTTCACTCAGCTAGGTCACTTTTGCCTAGGTCATTTCCAGCATGTTTTGCCTAGGTCATTTCCAGCATGTTTTGCCTAGGTCATTTCCAGCATGTTTTGCCTAGGTCATTTCCAGCATGTTTTCCCTAGGTCATTGCCAGCATGTTTTCCCTAGGTCATTTCCAGCATGTTTTCCCTAGATCATTTGCATGCATGTAAAGCTTGTTTTGAGAATGTGATTGCCATGTGATTGTAGGTCCTTGATCTTTGCTTTGAGCCTACACCCGAGAAGAACTATGTGAGTGGTATTTTTAATAAAGCTATGTTATACGTTTTGATAAAGGTTTTGCTTTGCTTTGTTTTGAAAGTATTTGTTAAGTATGAATGGTTACCCTTATTTTATGTATCAAGTATAAGCTTTGTTTTGGATGACATTCTTGGAACCGTCCTTTCGTGTTAGGGGACGTTAAGCCCAGGTAGCACCGTCCTTTCGTGTTAGGGGACGTTAAGCCCAAGTAACATAGTCCTTTCGTGCTAGGGGACTTTAAGCCCGAGTAGCACCGTCCTTTCGTGCTAGGGGCGTTAAGCCCAAGTAGCACCCTTGTTAAGATATCGACCACCGAAGCGGACTATGAGCAGGTGTGCTCGATGCGAGGTTATGCTTTTGTTTTGCTCGGAATGTCATCACCCCAAGTACATGTTTAGATACAAGTTATGCCAAGTACATGTTTTGAACAAGCTATGATATATGTATTGTTTTGACAAGACCTCGGGAATCATTCATTAGACCCTTTATTACTTGTACCATTCACTGAGTATCCAAGCTCACCCTCTCTATGTATATATGTAGGTGGCAAGCAAGAAGGCGGTGGCGCCTAAGATGTTATGTGCAAGATGTTTGATTCATGTTTTGTATCGTCTTGAAGATTATGCTTCTTAGTTGTAATTCATGTCTTTTGTATACTTCGGCTTGAGAAGCCTTTTGATCAAGATATAATATGTACTTTATTTCATTTGTATTCAAGTTGTAAGACTTTAATTAAGATGTATGCCATTTCATTTGACATATGCACAGCTCTTATGGACTAGTTAGATTTACATATATTGCTTCCGCACATGTAAGCCCCATATATTATACTCTGATTGTGTGTGAATTTTGAAAGTTGGCCTTCGGTAATCTCGGATTACTGGCCATCACGGCACCATTCTACTAGGGGCGGTTTGGGGTCGTGACAGTTAAGGTATACTAGTTTTTTGAATGAACTTCCATTTTTATTTTTATTCAACTTCACTTTTTATTTAATTTCCAAACAGATCGTTAAGGTACAGTGGTTTCTTGAATGAACTTCTATTTTTATTCAATTTCCTTTTCTATTCAACTTCCTTTTTTATTTAATTTCCAAATAGATCGTTAAGATATAATGCTTTCTTGAATGAACGTCCATTTTTATTGAATTTACATTTCTATTCAACTTCCTGTTAATTTTATGCAACTTCCATATTTATTTTTATTCATCTTCCAATTTTATCCAATTTCCTTTTCTATTTGACTTCATTTCTATTCGATTTTCAAATAGATCATTAAGGTATAGTGGTTGACTGAATGAACTTCCATTTTTATTTTTATTTAACTTCCTTTTCTATTCAACCTCTTCTTTTTTATATCAAGCCAAGGGCTTCTTTTGTATAGAGTTAGTACTCTTCTTTGTGTAACCAAGTGTTGACTTGGAAAGCTGTAAGCCCATAGGGCATTTGCTTTTTTTGGTAACATGTAATACTGTTGTAAGAACTACTCTGATGAATAGAAAGGTGTTGATTTCTCTTATATCACTGCATGTCTAAAATGATGGGTTTTATGTATCATTTTGAGGGCGTTACCACTTCGTATCAGAGCTTACCGGGTTCGAATACTTTGGGTACGTGGGAAGTGATTAGTATCACAATGGGTTTGTCTCGCTTGTTTGAGACCTATGTGTGACATTATTTGTTTATTTGATAACATGGTTATGTGACTATGTGGGTATGAGATTTAGTTTCTAGGATGTTGATTGGATCCTTGGGTTTCTGTGAGTCTTGTTGGAAAAGCACTTGATCAATGTTGTTTCTAACCGGAACTCTAGTAACGCCTCGGGACTATCATTATCCGGAAATGAAATTCGTAAGTGCTTATGTGTTTATATGCTTACGTGGAGTGAATTATAGTTGTCCATGTTGGACGCGAGTGTTTAGTTTTGGCACATTTATGAATGTGCTAATGTTCTTCGTTACCTTTATTAGGATGTCAGGACGAGGACGTTGTGGTAGGCGAGGTAGGCCTAGGAGGCAGGAGGTGCCTATACCGGATGACATTCCGGCGCAGCAGGAGGGGGTTGGCCAGGCCAATGTGGCCGAGCCAGCAGGTCAGCAGGCCATGGGCGCCTTAGCCCGCGAGATGGCAGGAGCATTGAGAGCATCCATGGATATTCTCAGAGCTGAGAATCAAGTCCAGGCCCAGGTTGTTGATGCAGGGCCTTCTTTTCTGAAGAGGGAGTTCTTCCGGTCAAATCTGGATGAGTTTTTGGGGGATCCGAAGGAGCCACTTAAAGCAGACGAGTGGTTGGAGCAGATGAGTAAGACGTTCGAGATGCTTGGCATCGAGGACGGGGCGTTGAAAGTGACCTTGGCATCCTTCCAGCTGAAGGGGGATGCGGGTCAGTGGTGGAAATTCGTGAAGGGTCGTTTGGATAGTACTTGGGAGGCTTTTGTGAATGCTTTCCAAGAGAAGTTCTTATCTCCAGCAGTCAGGGAGAAGCTAAGAGACCAGTTATGCCAGCTTTTACAGTTGAGTTCTTCAGTGGTCGAGTATGAGGCTGCTTTTACTAGCTTATCCAGGTTCGCACCTGAACTTGTGGCGTCCGAGGAACACCGCTGTATCGAGTTTGACAAGAGGTTGAAGCGTAGCCTCAAGATGAGAGTTGGGGGTTCTATGATTTGAGACTATGGGCGCTTGGTTGATGCTGCAGCCCATATGGAGATCATGATGCAAGAGAAGGAGGGGCAGAGAGGCTCCAAGAGGAGCCAGGATGGTCAGGGTGATGGCAGGAGACAGAGAGGTGCTAACCCTCAGCAGTCTCAGGGTGGTGTTGCTAGATCGACCTTTCCAGTGTCGAGTGCAGGCTCGAGGAGAGGCAACCAAGGAGATTTCACCTGTTACAAGTGTGGTCAGCTGGGCAACAAGGCTTCAGTTTGCCCACAGAGGGGAGGAGGTCAGAGAGCTGCTTCATCTTCAGCTAGACCCAGAGCGAGTCGAGGCCAGCCCTTGTCTTGTTATCAGTGTGGTCAGCCTGGGCACCTGAAGAGGTCTTGCCCACAGTTGAGTGCCACATCGGGCGCGTCTGGTTCTAAGCAGACGCAGGGTTTTCGGCCAGCTCAGTCTGTCGCGAGCCTCGAGGCCAATCAAGAGCTTCGTCGTCCCAGTCATCTGACAAGATCGTATGCTCCAGGGGTGGCAGTAGATCGAGGGCCTACTAGGTGTGTGTATGTTGTTACCGCGCAGGATCTTGTGCCTGCTCCATCAGTTGTGAGAGGTACCTTCTTGTTTTGCAACTCGGTTGCTAATGTATTGATTGATACGAGTGCATCTCATTCTTTTGTATCTGCTGCATTTGAATCTATTTTGGGATTGGAGTTGGCACAGTTAGCATCTCCTATTTGTGTAGTGTCACCTATAGGGGGTGAGTTGATTTTGAAACAAGGATGTAGGGGTTGTGATATTGAGGTCGCCGATCGCCGGCTTCCGTTTCCTTTTGTAGTGATGCCCATGTCGGGATTTGATGTTATTTTGGGTATCGACTGGCTATCGTCATATCGGGCTGTCATTGATTGCTACCGCCAGAGGGTCACAGTTTGTACCTTGAGTGGGGATTGTTTCCATTTTCTGGGGGATCGGGTTGGTAGTGTGTTGCCACCGGTGTATGATCCGCGAGGGCAGAGTGAGCTTAGTGGTCTACTTGCTAGCTTTCTGAGTAGTGAGTGTGGTGAGACCCAGACTATGTTGCCAAGAGTGGTTTGTGAGTACACGAACGTCTTTCCCGAGGATCTCGTTAGCTTGCCACCTCATCGAGAGATTGAGTTCTCTATTGATCTAGTGCCTGACACGGCGCCGATTTCTATGGCACCTTACCGTTTTGCCCCAGCCGAGTTGGTTGAGTTGAAGGTTCAGCTCCAGGAATTGCTGGATAAGGGCTTTATTCGCCCTAGTGTTTCGTCGTGGGGAGCATCGGCCCTCTTTGCTAAAAAGAAAGATGGTGCCTTGAGATTGTGTATTGATTACCAGAAGTTGAATCGGGTTACGGTCAAGAATAAATACCCTATGCCCCGTATAGATGATTTGTTTGACCAGTTGAAGGGTTCCCGTTGTTTCTCTAAGATAGACTTGAGATCGGGTTACCACCAGTTGAGGGTCAGGGAGGAGGATATTCCGAAGACGGCATTCCGTACGCGGTATGGCCATTATGAGTTTCTGGTGATGCCATTTGGGCTCACCAATGCACCGGCAGTCTTTATGGATTTGATGAACCGGATATTCCGGGAATTCTTAGATTGCTTTGTGGTCGTTTTTGTGGACGACATTCTCATCTATTCACCTTCATAGGAGGAGCACGAGGAACACTTGAGAGTGGTGCTCGAGTTACTTAGAACCCATAGGCTGTATGCCAAGTTTGGAAAGTGTGAGTTCTGGCTAAGAGAAGTCAAGTTCTTAGGCCATATGGTTTCCGGGAAAGGGGTGTCTGTTGATACCTCCAAGATTGAGGCAGTGCAAGATTGGGCACAGCCTAAGAGTGTGTTTGAGATCTGCAGTTTTCTGGGATTAGCTAGGTATTACCGCCGGTTTGTGAAGGATTTCTCCAAGCTAGCTTCGCCGTTGACTAGATTGACTCGGAAGGGAGTCAAATTTGTGTGGAGTGAGACTTGTGAAAAGTCATTCCAAGAGCTGAAAGTTAGATTTACCACCACTCCAGTCTTGATTATTCCGGAGAGAGGGTTGGGTTATGCGGTTTATTGTGATGCCTCACGAGTGGGTTTGGATTATGCGTTGACGCAAGATGGGAAAATGGTGGCCTATGGTTCACGTCAGTTGAAAACTCACAAGAAGAATTACCCTACACATGACCTAGAGTTAGCAACTGTGATCTTTGCCTTGAAAATCTGGAGGCACTACCTTTATGGTGAGAGATTCGAGGTGTTCTCGGATCATAAGAGTCTGAAATATCTATTTACACAGAAAGACTTGAACTTGAGGTAAAGGAGGTGGATGGAGTTTATTGAGGATTACGACTTGGAGTTGCACTATCATCCGGGGAAGGCCAATGTTGTGGCTGATGCCCTTAGCAGGAAAGCCATTAGTGATGTAGCTTGTATAGCCATTCGGGAGTGGGAGATGTTAGGTGCACTTGGCGAGTTTGATTTGCTTCTGGGCGAATCCGTTGAGGCTGCGACCTTGTTTTCTGTTATTGCTCAGCCTATACTTGTGACTCGAGTGTTAGAGGTACAGAGAGGTGACCTTGAGGTAGGATCCCTTCGAGAGAAGATCTCCAGTGGGAAGGTTGAGAAGGGTTTGACGGTGTATCCCGACCAGAGTGTGAGATACCGAGACCGTTTGTTTTTGCCGGAGTCTTGCCGAGAGGAAGTACTCCGAGGGTTTCATCATTTACGCCTTGCGGTGCATCCGGGAGGCACTAAGATGTATCAGGATTTGGGTCGCCAGTTCTGGTGGCAAGGGATGAAGAGAGATGTGGCAGTTTTCGTGTCTAAGTGCCTTACTTGTCAGCAAGTGATGGCCGAGCATCAGAGGCTAGCGGGTTTGTTTCAACCCTTGCCTATTGCCGAGTGGAAATGGGAGCATGTCGCTATGGACTTCGTTGTAGGTCTTCCGAGCACTCAGCGAGGTAGTGATGCTATTTGGGTGGTTGTAGACCGGTTGACTAAGTCGGCGCACTTCATCCCTATGCGCGTGAGAGATTCGGTAGATCACCTTGCCGATTTGTATATTCAAGACATAGTGAGGTTGCACGGGGTCCCAGTGACAATTGTCTCAGATAGAGATCCTCGCTTTACTGCCAAGTTGTGGTAGAGTTTGCAGAGTGCCTTGGGTACCAAGTTGACCTTTAGTACAGCTTATCATCCTCAGACTGACGGGCAGTCCGAGCGTACTATTCAGATCCTTGAGGATATGCTTCGAGGTTGTGTCCTTGACTTTAGTAGGACGTGGGAGAGGCACTTGCCCTTGGTGGAGTTTGCCTACAACAACAGCTATCAGTCTAGTATCGGTATGGCACCGTTTGAGGCCATGTATGGTCGACCGTGTAGGTCTCTAGTTTGTTGGACCGAGGTGGGTGATGCACCTTTGTTGGGCCCGAAGTTGGTTAGAGAGACGACGGAGAAAGTTGAACTTATCCGTAGGAGACTTGTTACAGCCTAGAGTCGCCAAAAGAGTTATGCCGATCGTAGGAGGAGGCCTTTGGCATTTGAGACAGGTGATCATGTTTTCTTGAAAATGTCACCGAGGCGAGGTTTGATGAGGTTTGGGAAGAGTGGGAAGTTATCTCCTCGGTTTATTGGCCCTTTTGAGATCTTTGAGAGGATTGGCGAAGTTGCCTATCGTTTAGCCTTGCCACCGCAGTTGTCTGGGGTACATGACGTATTTCATGTTAGTATGCTTCGGAAGTACGAGCCGGATCCATCCCATGTATTGGATTGGACTGATTTGGAGGTAGATGAGGATGCCTCGTATGAGGAGAGACCGGTTCGGGTCTTGGATAGGCGGGATCAAGTCTTGCGAGGCAAGACTATTCCCTTGGTTAAAGTTTTATGGAAGCATCACGGAGTGGAGGAAGCCACTTGGGAACGTGAGTTGGAAGTCCGTGAGAAGTATCCAGACATGTTTGTTGATGTGTAATCATGTGTTGAAATTTTGTAATACTGATGAACTTTAAGAGCATTAAATATGTATTAAGTTGTAAAACATTGTAAATGTTTTGGTTTACGAAAGTATGCCTTGGAACTTGCCTCAAAATGGAAGTTTGTTTTAACATTGTGCATGTTAAGTATATTGTGGAAATGCAAGAATGCTATTAATATTGCATATGTTAAGGAATTGTGGAAAATGTGATGGAATTGTCAAATTTCAAAGGAATGCATGTTGATAATGCAGGCTGTTTTATATATTGTGTTTTGCCTCTTGAAAGAGATGAGATTGACCGGTAATGGGTCGGGTTGTTTAACATTATGTTGTAATATTGTTGGGAATGGAGAAAACTTGTTTTTGAAAACTTGTATTTAATTTCGGGGACAAAATTCCTTAAGGGGGGAAGGTTATAGCGATCCCGGTTTCCCTTTCTTTAATTGTTGTATCCGGACTTAGGTTCCGTGGACTTGGTTGTTGTGTATATCTTGTTTACATCCTTTACTCTTTGTATTTGAGTCTTGGGTTATGTTGGGCAGGTTTGAAACAGGTTTGTTGAACTTAGAAACCAAAAGTAGTTGCCCAGAAATTAGCCTTCACGCTCGAGCGGGCCTTTGTTGTACTTCTCCGCTCGAGCGGGAAAATCCATCTCCCAATATTTCCCCTACAGTGTTGGACGCTCAAGCGGAAGTTTTGACACTCGAGCGGGAGTTTGTGTGTGACGCTCGAGCGGAGACCTAGTTCTGCAAAAGTTCTGGGAGTGTGTATCCGGCGCTCGAGCGCCGGTTTGGACGCTCGAGCGGGAGTCTGTGAGTGACGCTCGAGCGGGGTTTTCCACGCTCGAGCGGGGAGTCGAGTATATCACTCCGAGATCCGGCTTTTTGGATCACTTTTTCAACTCCATTTCTCTCTCTTACTTTTCAAAAACACCATTGGAGACCTTCTCTCACTAGAACCTCAACTTCTCTCTAGGTATTGATCTAGTAGGAGTGATTTCCTCACCTTGGGCCTTTGTAATAGTTGTGTTGATCGTCGAGGGCTATTTTTTGACCTGAAAATTTTGGGATTTGGAGCATCTTCAATTTCTTCATCTTCTTTCCTTGGACTCCGAATTTGAGGTAGGGATTCCTACTCACTCGTATGGGTTTTGCCCTAAATTTTGAGCTAGTTGTTTAAATGGTTGATTTTGGGACTTAGGGTTTCAAAAGATGTAAAAGAGGGTTTTCTTATTTTGATTCTTAAATGGGCGTTTTGGGATTTCAAAATGATGTTATTGTTGTTGATAGTTGATATTTGAACCATTGGGTTAATATTGAGAGACGGGGAAGAAAGCCCTAAATTGTATATAAGTTAATTGGTGTAATTAATTTGGGAAAGTTATGGATTTGTGAAATTGAGTTGAATATAATGATAGTAGTTCATTATGAGATGGAATAGTGGAGTCGGATTAATCAATCGTTCACTTTTTGAAATGTTGATAAATTATCTGTTGACGCATTTATTATCTATATAGAAATAATTGCTTTGGGCTACCGGTGGAGGATAGTCTTGATTGTTGTAGACAATACATGATGATTAGGCAAACTAAACCTTATCAATTGAATGTGTCATAGAATATGACGGTTGAAAGAATACATTGATTTTATGTGTTGATTGATTATGTATGTGACCTATGTGTATATCCGTTGTGTTGTGTGAGAGGAGATAGGGAATGGACCTCTAAACCAGATGTTGTTTGGGAGGAGATAGGGGATGGACTCCATTGATACAGCTCATATGCTTATCAGTTAATGTGTTGATACAGCTCATATGCTTATCTGTTGAAGTATTGATATAACTCATATGCTTATCTGTTGAAGTATTGATATAGCTCATATGCTTATCTATCGAGGTGTCGATATAGCTAGTATGCTTATCTATTGTGAAATGGGAAATGTTTAATATGAGTTACTACCTCATTGAAATTGTTGGCCAGATTCTGAGTCGTAGTTGTGAATTGTGAATTGGATAAGAAATGGAAAATGAAATGAAACATGGACACATTGGTCATGTAATGAAAATGGTGTACGGATTGATTTATGTGAGTCAAACATTTATCAATTGTTAACGTCTTAGTTACTGCTCATATTGTGTTTAGCATATCTCTACTGGGCGTTGGCTCACCCTATATGGGACATCATTTTCAGGTACAGGTAGCATGCCACATCCAAGGACATAGCTTAGATGGTTATGGGAGTTGAAGACTCTTTTTGATTATTTTGTTTATATTACATGTATATCAAGCCAATGGCTTATTTTGTATAAAGTTAGTATTCTTCTTTTTGTAACCAAGTGTTGGCTTGGAAAGCTGTAATCCCTTAGGGTATTTGTTTTTGTTGTTAACATGTAATACTGTTGTAAGAACTACTCTGATAAATAGAAAGGTGTTGATTTCTCTTATATCACTGCATGTCTAAAATGATGGGTTTTATGCATTATTTTGAGGGCGTTACAATTAAGGTATAGTGGTTTCTTCAATGAACTTCCATTTTTAATTTTATGCAACTTCCATTTTTGTTTTTATTCAATTTCCTTTTCTATTCAACGTCATTTTTTACTTAATTTCCAAATAAAACGCTAAGGTATAGTGGTTTCTTGAATGAACTTCCATTGTTAATTTTATGCAACTTCCATTTTTATTTTTATTCAAGTTCCATTTGTATTCAATTATTTTCTCTCTTCAACTTCGTTTTTTATTTAATTTCCGAATAGATCTGTAGAGTATAGTGGTTTTTTGAATGAACTTCCATTTTTAATTTGATGCAATTTTCATTTTTATTTTTATTCAACTTCCGTTTTTATTCAATTTCTTTTTCTATTCGACTTCCTTTTTTCATTTAATTTCCAAATAGATCGCTAAGATATAGTGGTTTATTGAATGAACTTCAATTTTAAATTTTATGCAACTTCTATTTTTATTCAATTTTCCTTTCTATTCCACTTCCTTTTTTTATTTACTTTCCAAATAGATTGTTAAGGTATAGTGTGATCGTAAATGAACTTCCATTGTTAATTTTAGGCAACTTCCATTTTTATTTTTATTCAACTTCCATTTTTATTCAATTTCCTTTTCTATTCAACTTCCTTTTTTATTTAATTTTCAAATAGATCGTTAAGTTATAGTGGTTTCTTGAATGAACTTCTATTTTTAATTTTATGCAATTTCCTTTTTTGTTTTTATTCAATTTTCTTTTCTATTCAATGTCATTTTTTATTTAATTTCCAAATAGATCGTTAAGGTACAGTGGTTTCTTCAATGAACTTCCATTTTTATATTTATTCAACTTCCATTTTTGTTGAATTTTCTTTTTTATTTAATTTGTAAATAGATCGTTAACGTATAGTGTGATCTTGAATGAACTTCCATTTTTAATTTTATGCAACTTCCATATTTATTCAATTTACTTTTCTATTCAACTTCTTTTTTATTTTTAATTTGTATGCAATTTTCATTTTTATTCAACTTCCAATGTTAATTTTATGTAACTTCCATTTTTATTCAACTTCCTTTGTTTTTTAATTTTCAAATAGATCGTTAAGGTATAGTGGTTTCTCGAATGAACTTCCATTTTTAATTTTATGAAACATCCATTTTTAATTTTATGCAACTTCCATTTTTATTCAATTTCCTTGTCTATTCAACTTCATTTTTTACTTAATTTGCAAATAGATCGTTAAGATATAGTGGTTTTTTGAATGAATTTCCATTTTTAATTTTATGCAACTTCCAGTTTTATTCGATTTTTTTTTCTATTCAACTTCCTTTTTTTTATTTAATTTCCAAATAGATTGTTAAGGTAAAATGGTTTCTTGAAAGAACTTCCATTGTTAACTTTAGGCAACTTCCATTTTTATTTTTATTCAACTTCCATTTTTATTCAATTTCCTTTTCTATTCAACTGCCATTTTTATTTAATTGCCAAATAGATCATTAAGGTATAGTGGTTTCTTAAATGAACTTCAATTTTTATTTTTATTCAACTTCCATTTTTATTCATTTTGTTTTTCTATCTACCTTTCTTTTTTATTTAATTTCCAAATTGATCATTAACGTACAGTGGTTTCCTGAATGAACTTCCATTTTTTATTTTATGCAACTTCCATTTTTATTCAATTTCCTTTTCTATTCAACTTTCTTTTTTATTTAATTTCCAAATAGATCGTTAGGATATAGTGGTTTCTTGAATAAACTTACATTTTTAATTTGATGCAATTTTCAATTTTATTTTTATTCAACTTCCATTTTTATTCAAGTTAATTTTCAATTCAACTTCCTTTTTTATTTAATTTCCAAATAGATCGTTAAAATATAGTGGTTTTTTGAATGAACTTTCATTTTTATTTTTATTCAGCTTCAATTTGTATTCAATTTCCTTTTCTATTCGAGTTCATTTTTTACTTTATTTCCAAATAGATCGTTAAGGTATAGTGGTTTCTTGAATGAACTTCTATTTTTATTTTTATTCAACTTCCATTTCTATTCTAGTTACTTTTCAATTCAACTTCCTTTTTTTTTTAATTTCCAAATAGATCCTTAAGGTAGAGTGGTTTCTTGAATGAACTTCCATTTTTAATTTTATGCAACTTCCATTTTTATTCAATTTCCTATTCTATTCAACTTCATTTTTTTATTTAATTTCCAAATAATTCATTAAGCCATAGTGGTTTCTTGAATTAAATTTCATTGTTAATTTTATGCAACTTCCATTTTTACTCTTATTCAACTTCCTTTTTTATTTGATTTCCAAATAGATCGTTAAGGTATAGTGGTTTCTTGAATGAACCTCCATTTTTAATTTTATGCAACTTCTATTTTTATTCGATTTCCTTCTCTATTCAACTTCCATTTTTTATTCGACTTCAATTTTTATTCAATTTCCTGTTCTATTCAACTTCCTTTTTTATTTAATTTCCAAATAGATCGTTAAGGTATAGTGTTTTCTTGATTGAACTTCCATTTTTTAATTTTATGCAACTTCTATTTTTATTCGATTTCCTTTTCTATTTAACTTCATTTTTTTATTTAATTTCCAAATAGATCGTTAAGGTATAGTGGTTTCTTGAATGAACTTCCATTTTTAATTTTGATGCAACTTCCATTTTCATTCAATTTCATTTTCTATTAAACATCCTTTTTTATTTAATTTCCAAATAGATCGTTAGGGTATAGTGGTTTCTTGAATGAACTTCCATTTTTAATTTTATGCAACTTCCATTTTTATTTTTATTCAACTTCCATAGTTATTGAATTTCCTGTTCTATTCAACTTCCTTTTTTATTTAATTTCCAAGTACATTGTTAAGGTATAGTAGTTTCTTGAATGAACTTCGGTTTTTTTTGTAAAATTTCCTTCTTTATTCAACTTCAATTTTTATTCAATTTACTTTTCTTTTCAACTTTCTTTTTTTATTTAATTTCCGAATAGATCGTTAAGGTATTATGGTTTCTTGAATGAACTTACATTGTTAATTTTTTGCGACTTGCATTTTTATTCAATTTTGTTTTCTATTCAACTTCCTTTTTTATTTAATTTATGGCAACTTCCAGTTTTATTTTTTATTGAACTTCCATTTTTATTCAATTTCATTTTCTATTCAACTTCTTTTTTTTTTATGTAATTTCCAAATAAATCATTATGGTATAGTGGATTTTTGAAAGAACTTTCATTTTTAATTTTATGCAACTTCTATTTTTATTTTTATTCAACTTCCATTTTTATTTTTATTCAACTTGTATTTTTATTCAATTTCCATTTCTATTCAACTTCATTTTTTCTTTAATTTCCAAATAGATTGTTAAGGTATAGTGGTTTCTTCAATTCACTTCCATTCTTAATTTTATGCAACTTCCATTTTTGTTTTTATTCAATTTTCTTTTCTATTCAACGTCCTTTTCTATTTAATTTCCAAATAGATCGTTATGGTATAGTGGTTTCTTAAATGAACTTCCATTTTTAATTTAATGCAACTTTCATTTTTATTTTTATTCAACTTTCATTTTTATTCAATTTTCTTTTCTATTCAACTTCCTTTTTTATTTAATCTCCAAATAGATCATTAAGGTATAGTGGTTTTTTGAATGAACTTCCATTTTTAATTTTATGCAACTTCCATTTTTATTTAATTTCCTTTTCTATTCAACTTCCATTGTTAATTTAAGGCAAGTTCCATTTTTAATTTCATTTTCTATTCAACTTCCTTTTTTATTTAGTTTCCAAATAGATCGTTAAGGTATAGGGGTTTCTTAAATGAACTTCAATTTTTAATTTTATGCAACTACCATTTTTAATTTTATTCAACTTCCATTTTTATTCAATTTCCATTTTTATTCAGCTTTCTTTTTTATTTAATTTCAAAATAGATCGTTAAGATATAGTGGTTTCTTCAATGAACTTCCATTTTTAATTTTATGTAACTTCCATTTTTCTTTTTATTCAACTTCCATTTTTATTCAAGTTACTTTTCTATTTAACTTCCTTTTTTTTTTATTTAATTTCCAAATAGATCGTGAAGGTATAGTGGTTTCTTGAATGAACTTCGATTTTTAATTTTATGCAACTTCCATTTTTCTTCAATTTCCTTTTATATTCAGCTTCATTTTTTATTTAATTTCCAAGTAAATCATTAAGGTATAGTGGTTTCTTGAATGAACTTTCATTTTTAATTTTATGCAGCTTCCATTTTATTTTTATTCAACTTCCACTTTGATTCAATGTCCTTTTGTAGTGAATTTCCTTTTTTATTTATTTTTCAAATAGATCGTTAAGGTATAGTGGTTTTTTGAAAGAACTTCCATTTTTAATTTTATGCAACTTCCATTTTTATTTTTATTCAACTTCCATAGTTATTCAATTTCCTGTTCTATTCAATTTACTTTTTTATTTAATTTCCAAATAGATTGCTAAGGTATAGTGGTTTCTTGAATGAACTTCCATTTTTAATGTTATGCAACTTCCAATTTTATTTTTACTCAACTTCCATTTTTATTCAATTCTATTTTCTATTTAACTTCCTTTTTTATTTAATTTCCAAATGGATCGTTAAGGTGTAGAGGTTTCTTGAATGAACTTCCATTTTTAATTTTATGTAACTTCCATTTTTATTTTTATTCAACTTCCATTGTTATTCAATTTCCTTTTCTATTCAACTTTTTTTTTTTTTTAAATTTCCAAATAGATTGTCTAGATGTAGAGGTTTCATCAAAGAACTTCCACTTTTAATTTTATGCAACTTCCATTTTTATTTTATTCAACTTCCATTTTTATTCAATTTCCTTTTCTATTCAACTTCCTTTTTTATTTAACTTCCAAAAATATCGTTGAGGTATAGTGGTTTCTTAAATCAACTTGCATTTTTATTCAACTTCCCTTTTTACTCAGTTTCCATTTTTGTTCAACTTCCAATTTTACTCAATTTCCAAATAAGGAGTTCAACTTCCAAATAGAGCGTTATGGTATACTGGCTTCTGAAATCAACTTCCTTTTTTATTCAACTTCCTTTTTTATTTAATTTCCAAATAGATTGTTAAGATATAGTGGTTTCTTCAATGAACTTCCATTTTTAATTTTATGCAACTTCTATTTTTATTTTTATTTAACTTCAATTTTTATTCAATTTCCTTTTCTATTCAACTTTTTTTTTTATTTAATTTACAAATATATCGTTAAGGTATAGTGGTTTCTTGAATGAACTTCCATTGTTAATGTAAGCAACTTCCATTTTTACTTTATTCAACTTCCATTTTTATTCAATTTCCTTTTCTGTTCAACTTCTTCTTTTTTTTTTTTTTTTTAATTTCCAATAGATCGTTAAGGTATAGTGGTTTCTTGAATGAACTTCCATTTTTAATTTTATACAACTTCCATTTCCATTTTTATTCAATTCTATTTTCTATTCAACTTCCTTTTTTATTTAATTACCTAATAGATCGTTAAATTATATTGTTTCTTGAATGAACTTCAATTTCAAATTTTATGCAACTTCCATTTTTATTTTTATTCAACTTCCATTGCTATTCAATTTCATGTTCTATTCAACTTTCTTTTTTATTTAATTTCCAAATAGATCGTTAAGTTATAGTGGTTTCTTGAATGAACTTCCATTGTAAGTTTTACGCAACTTCCATTGTTATTTTTATTCAACTTCTAGTTTTATCCAATTTCCTTTTGTATTCAACTTCTTTTTTTATTTAATTTCCACATAGATCGTTAAGGTATAGTGGTTTCTTGAATGAACTTCCATTGTTAATTTTATGCAACTTCCATTTTTATTTTTATACAACATCCTTTTTTATTCAATTTACTTTTCTATTCAATAAAAATGGTAGTTGCATAAAATTAAAAATGAAAGTTCATTCAAGAAACCAGTATACCTTAACAATAGAAAAGGAAATTGGAAGTTGCATAACATTAAAAATGGAAGTTGAATAAAAATAACAATGGATGTTCATTCAAGAAACCACTATACGTTAATGATCTATTTGGGAATTAAATAAAAAAGGAAGTTAAATAAAAATAGAAGTTGAATAAAAATAAAAATGGAAATTGCATAAAATTAAAAATGGAAGTTCATTCAAGAAACCACTATACCTTGACGATCTATGTGGAAATTAAATAAAAAAGAAGTTGAATAGAAAATAGAATTGAATAAAAATGAAGTTGAATAAAAATAAAAATGGAAGTTGCATAAAATTAACAATGGAAGTTCATTCAAGAAACCACTATACCTTAACGATTTATTTGGAAATTAAATAAAAAATGAAGTTCAATACAAAAGGAAATTGGATAAAACTAGAAGTTGAATAAAAATAACAATGGAAGTTGCGTAAAACTTACAATGGAAGTTCATTCAAGAAACCACTATACCTTAACGATCTATTTAGAAATTAAATAAAAAAAGAAAGTTGAATAGAAAAGGAAATTGAATAAAAATGGAAGTTGAATAGAAATAAAAATGAAAGTTCCATAAAATTAATAATGAAAGTTGAATAGAAATGGAAATTGAATAAAAATGGAAGTTGAATATTCAACTTCTTTTTTTATTTAATTTCCAAATAGATCGTTAAGGTATAATGGTTTTTTAAATGAACTTACATTTTTAATTTTATGCAACTTTCCTTTTTATTCAACTTTCATTTTTATTTAATTTCATTTTCTATTCAACTTCCTTTTTTATGTAATTTCCAAATATATCGTTATGGTATAGTAGTTTCTTGAATAAACTTCCATTGTTAATTTTATGCAACTTTCATTTTTATTTTTATTCAATTCTATTTTCTATTCAACTTCTTTTTTATTTAATTTCCACATAGATCGTCAAGGTATAGTGGTTTCTTGAATGAACTTCCATTTTTAATTTTATGCAACATCCATTTTTATTTTTATTCAACTTCTAGTTTTATCCAATTTCCTTTTGTATTCAACTTCCTTTTCTATTCAACATTCTTTTTTATTTAATTGCCAAATAGATCGTTAATGCATAGTGGTTTTTTGAATGAACTGCCATTTTTAATTTTATGCAACTTCCATTTTTAATTTTATGCAACTTTCATTTTTATTTTTATGCAACTTCCATTTTATTTTTACTCAACTTCTATTTTTATTCAATTTCCTTGTCTATTCAACTTTCTTTTTTTACTTAATTTCCAAATAAATCGTGAAGGTATAGTGGTTTCTTGAATGAACTTATATTGTTAATTTTGATGCAATTTTCATTTTTATTTTTATTCAACTTACATTTTTATTCAATTTCCTTTTCTATTCAACTCTCTTTTTTTATTTAATTTCCATATAAATCGTTATGGTATTATGGTTTCTTAAATGAACTTTACATTGTTAATTTTATGCAACTTCAATTTTTATTTTTATTCAATTTCAATTTTTATTTAATTTCCTTTTCTATTCAACTTCCTTTTTTATTTAATTTTCGAATAGATAGCTAAGGTATAGTTTTTTCTTGAATGAACTTCCATTGTTAATTTTATGGAACTTCTATTTTTATTTTTATTCAACTTGTATTTTTATTCAATTTCCTATTCTATTCAACTTTCCTTTTTATTTAATAGCCAAATAGATCGTTAAGGTATAATGGTTTATTGAATCAACTTTCATTTTTAATTTTATGAAACATCCATTTTTATTTTCATTCAACTTCCGTTTTTATTCAATTTACTTTTCTATTCAACTTCCTTTTTTATTTATTTTCCAAATAGATCTTTAGGGTATAGTGGTTTTTTGAATGAACTTCCATTTTTAATTTTATGCAACTTCCATTTTTATTGAATTTTTTTTTCTATTCAACTTCCTTTTTTTATTTAATTTCCAAATATAGCGTTAAGGTATAGTGGTTTATTGGATGAACTTCCAATGTTAATTTTATGCAACTTCCATTTTAAATTTTATACAACTTCTATTTTTATTCAATTTCCTATTCTATTCAACTTCATTTTTTTATTTACTTTCGAAATAGGTCGTTAAGGTATAGTGGTTTGTTGGATGAACTTCTATTTTTATTCAATTTCCTTTTCTATTCAACGTCCTTTTTTCTTTAATTTCCAAATAGATCGTTAAGGTATAGTGGTTTCTTGTAGAAATTAAATAAAAAAAGAAGTTCAATAAAAAAGGAAATTGAATAAAAATAAAAGTTGAATAAATTTTTCATTTTACGCAACTTCCATTTTTATTTTTATTCAACTTCCATTTTTATTCAATTTCCTTTCCTATTCAACTTACTTTTTTATTTAATTTCCAAGTAGATCGTTAAGGTGTATTGGTTTCTTCAATGAACTTCCATTGTTAATTTTATGCAACTTTTATTTTTATTTTTATTCAACTTTCATTTTTATTCAATTTTCTTTTCTGTTCGACTTCATTTTTTACTTAATTTCAAAATAAATCATTAGGGTATAGTGGTTTCTTGAATAAACTTCCATTGTTATTTTTATGTAACTTCCATTTTTTTTTATTCAATTTCCTTTTCTATTCAACGTCCTTTTTTATTTAATTTCCAAATAGATCGTTAGGGTATAGTAGTTTATTGGATGAACTTCCATTGTTAATGTTATGCAACTTCCATTTTTAATTTTATGCAACTTCCATTTTTATTCAATTTCCTTCTCTATTCAACTTCTTTTTTTCTTTAATTTTCAAATACACCACTAAGGTATAATGGTTTCTTGAATTAACTTCCATTTTTAATTTTATGCAACTTCTATTTTTATTTAATTTCCTTTTTTATTCAATTTCCTTTTTTATTTTTATTCAACTTCATTTTTTTTTATTAAATTTCCTTTTCTATTTAACTTCCTTTTTTATTTACTTTCCAAATAGATCGTTAATGTATACTGGTTTCTTGAATGAACTTCCATTGTTAATTTTATGCAACTTCCATTTTTATTTTTATTCATCTTCCGATTTTATCCAATTTCCTTTTTTATTCAACTTCCTTTTTTATTTAATTGCCAAATATATTGTTAAGGTATAGTGGTTTCTTGAATGAACTTTCATTGTTAATTTTAGGCAACTTTCATTTTTATTCAATTTCCTTTTCTGTTCAGCTTCTTTTTCTTTTTCTTTTTTTAATTTCCAATAGATCGTTAAGGTATAGTGTTTTCTTGAAAGAACTTCCATTGTAAGTTTTACGCAACTTCCATTTTTATTTTTATTCAACTTGTAGTTTTATCCAATTTCCTTTTGTATTCAATTTCCTTTTTTATTTAATTTCCAAATAGATCGTTAAGGTATAGTGATTTTTTGAATGAACTTCCATTTTTAATTTTATGCAACTTCCTTTTTTATTTTTATTCAACTTCCATAGCTATTCAATTTCCTTTTCTATTCAACTTCCTTTTTTATTTAATTTTCAAATAAACCGTTAAGGTATAGTGGTTTCTTGAATGAACTTCCTTTTGTAATTTTATGCAACTTCCATTTTTATTTTTATTCGACTTCAATTTCTATTCAATTTCCTTTTCTATTCAACTTTCTTTTTTATTTAATTTCCAAATAGATCATTAAGGTATAGTGGTTTCTTCATTGAACTTTGATTTTTATTTTTATTCAACTTCCATTTTTATTCAATTTCCTTTTCTATTCAAATTCATTTTTTATTTAACTTCCAAATAGATCGTTAAGGTAGAGTGGTTTTTTGAATGAACTTCCATTTTTAATTTCATACAACTTCCATTTTTATTTTTATTCAACTTCCATTTTTATTCAATTTCCTTTTCTATTCAACTTTCTATTTTATTTAATTTCCAAATAGATCATTAAGGTATACTAGTTTCTTGAATAAACTTCCATTTCCAATTTTGATGCAACTTCCGTTTCTATTTTTATTCGACTTCCAATTTTATTCAATTTCCTTTTCTATTCAACTTCTTTTTTTATTTAATTTCCAAATAGATCGTTAAGGTATAGTGGTTTTCTTGAATTAAATTCCATTGTTAATTTTATGCAAATTCCATTTTTATTTTTATTCATCTTCCGATTTTATCAAATTTCCTTTTCTGTTCAACTTCTTGTTTTATTTAATTTCCAAATTGATCGTCAAGGTATAGTAGTTTCTTGAATGAACTTCGATTTTTATTTTTATTCAACTTCCATTTTTATTCAATTTCCTTTTCTATTGAACTTCTTTTTTTATTTAATTTCTACATTGATCGTCAAGGTATATTGGTTTCTTGAATGAACTTCCGATGTTAATTTTATGCAACTTTAATTTTTAATTTTATTCAATTTCCATTTCTATTGACACTACAACAAAAGTAACATATGGTGACGAAAAGTAGTGAAGAAAATAAATTTCATCACTAAATAAGAATAATCCGTGACGAATTATAAAATTTTGTCACATATAATAAAAAAATAAAAATAATACGTGACGAAATTTATTTTCGTCAACAAATACTTCTTTTTAGGTGAGGAAAAATTAAGTTTTGTCATCGAAGGTTTTCTCGCTAATTTTTTTTGGGTGGCACTAAAATTTTGAGACTTTTGGTGAGAAAAAAATTTGTCACCAGTTATAAAATTATTAGTGAGGAATATATTTTCGTCACCAATAATTTTATATATATATTTTTTGAGAAACTTGATTTTAAATATTTTAAAACCATTTGGTAAGAAATATATTTTTGTCACTAATAATTTTTAATATTTTGAGACTTTTTAGTGAGGAAATTAGTTTGTCACTAATTTTGAAGGGAAATTTTTGACATATTAGGCGATAATGAAAAAAAATAGACTACTAACCTTTTTCCTTTTTCCTTTTTCCTTTTTTTTTATTATCAGTTTTTCTCTCCTCTCTCTCTCTCTCTCAGAACAAAACACAAGTTAATTAGCTCTTTAAGTAACCTATGGTGATGAAAAGTAGTGAAGAAAATAAATTTCATCACTAAATAAGAATAATCCGTGACGAATTATAAAATTTTGTCACATATAATAAAAAATTAAAAATATTAGGTGTTAAAATTTATTTCCGTCAATAAATACTTCTTTTTAGGTGAAGAAAAATTAAATTTTGTCAGTAAAGGTTTTCTCTCTAATTTTTTTGGGTGGCACTCGAGCGGAAAATCACCACTCCTGAATTCGGTCACCGCAAAAATTACCGAAACCCTAAAAGTACGCTCGAGCGCCAACTACTCCGCTCGAGCGTAGGGACAATTTTCAGATTGTTTGGTGAAGATCACCAATCCTAGTTTCAATGGCATAACCCAACGGATAGTTCTCCAATTCCAATAACAAACACATTAACCCATGATTAAATAAGGATAACTTTCTATATGCACTTTGGGGTCGTTACATTCTCCCCACCTTAAGAAGTTTGGTCCTCCAAACTTGATTTACCTTGTTATACGTTTAGTCCCGTCTGGGACATATAACATTTCTTAATCATTTCATCAACTATCAGACATAATTCAAACTTACAAATAACCCCCATTATCATAATTCCTCAAAGGTTAAGGAAACATTTACGACATAATCGCGTTTCAAAGGTATACCTCGTACAATAATTACACCTATCGTAGCAATTAAGTTCTATATCAATGACTCCATGGCTCTTTGTTCATTATCTGAATTAGACTTATCAGTTCAAATCAAATCTCTAACAGACTCCAAATGCCAACTTAAATTTCATATCAAGAAGTTACATGTTCAGAGTAGAGGATTCATAAAATCAAATACAGATCAAACCTTAATGGTCATACTTCCCACATTACAGTAAAATAGTACTCATTTAAAATCCCTGCTGGCTTAAAAGATTTCAAAGTCAACATCATGACATCAAGCACATAATACATTGACCATGAAATTCTTATATTCTTGTTCCATAGGTAGTAAAATGTCTCTAACATGGACAAAAACATTTTCCAAAAATATGTACTACATAAAGTTCTTCAAACCTTTCATACGTACATACAATACGTTGTTCAGGGACACTACTCAGAGACTTATCAGGCCTTTCAAAGATATCAGATGATGGAATAATTCTCAATAGCATTAAACTTATTTAAACTTTGACAGAACAACCTTCGATTCAACTTACAACAGATAGGGCAGAATAGCTTAAAGCTCAACATAGAGCTTTCATCAAGTATGCAACAATAAATTATCAAATGAAGAACTCATTCAAGCATGGCAAAATATTTCTTTAAGAAATCTTGTCATATCTTGAACTTTCGGAGCTTCGTAGCGTATCTAGTCATTTTGGAAAATTATCCAGAAAGCGTATCATGTCATAAACTTGTCAGAAGTTCGTAGCATTTTTATCATGTCAGAAAATACTTATCATATTAAACATTTCGTAACCCAAAATATGGATTTCATGAAACATTGTATAGCATCATCATTTTCAACATTATTTACATAAAAGTATCTTTAGGTCCATGGTCAACTTATACAAGGTCATACTTATCAAAAATACCGGATATAATTGATGGTATGACATTTCTAAATAACACGGATCACGTAAGCTTCATTCCAATGATCACTCATTTGTAGATCACAATTAAGGAACAGGTCTTGAATTAATTCTCATACAAATATCTCATCCTTAACAATACGTTAGGTTCAGAATGGAAACGCATTAGAACAAAATCATGTCCTTCAAACAAATGACAGTCCACAAAAGAAACACAACTTCCCTATATTACTAAACGTCCATAAAATTCTTCCAAACATTATGTGTTCATAAATCATAAGACTTGTATTTATTACCATTACAGGTAACAGTTTCGACATTCTAACACTAGTTCCATGCTCGTTATCAATCATCAACTATTTCAATCATAATAATTCCTTCATGTTACAAAACTCAACATGTTTATACTTTCCATTAGTCAAGTCCACACCCTACAATTTCATATACCTTAGCCTTTGTTTCTTTATACATATCATGTAGAGAAATATTGATTACAAATTACAATTTACACATAGCAAAAATAGATTACAATGGTAAGTGAAATTTCAAATTTCAAAGTTTAAATTTTAGCTTACAGGTTTCCATAAACAAATTACACTCGCTAAGAGAGGTCATTATAGACATAACTTCTTCTTACAGCCAATCATATCCAACACAATTTCAGTTAGCACACAACCACATCTTATCTAAAGACTCATATGCAATAAGTGCACGAAATTACAGATCTAAACATTGTTGTGACAAGGGAGACTATATCATTTTCTTTAGTCTTAGGAAAGTCCATACTTAGGGTTTAATCACTTCGTCTAAACAGATGATAAGCAACTTCCAATACGTAAATAACAACCGACAACATACATTGTATTTAATTATTGACATATAGCTTGTCTTACTGGTCAGCTCGAACCCTTACCACGCTTCCGCTACGCAATTTTGTTGATTTAAACCCATCTGCATGTCTTGCCATATTCTGTATAACAACCACTCACAATATGCACAAAGAATATACAATGGACATGGGTTATAATCGTTAACGTTAACAGATTGCCCTTTTATGTTGCTATCACTTCCTTTCATATGCACTAAGAATTTAATGCTGGATGCCTAAGTCTTTTCTAGACATCCTAAAGCTCAATGGATCGTGTGTGAGATAGCAACTCGTGCTCTGATACCACCTGTCACGCCCCAAAACCCGCCCCTAAAAGTTTCAGGCATGACCTATTCAAAACAAACTTGAAACCTGATATACATAACATATGGGGCCTGAACGGAAGCACGAAATATCAAAATAATTAAACAAATAAACTCCATTGAGCTACTTCTACATGCCAGGATCACATTCATCACATGCATTATAGTGGATAGATAAAGTTCCAAACTATATATCTCGGAGTCTATACATGCACATTTACAGTTCCAGCCCTATGATTGGGCGTATACAACAAAATAAACATGAAAGTTAAATACATCAACCTTAAATGGACACTCTTAAACAAGCCAACATCTTCTACAGTGCCTGGACATATGAAGGTTGACAAAAGAAAACGGGCGTCTTGGCTAGGACTGACCACCTGATTGGTGACCTACAGAAACAGACATAACAGAGAGTGAGCCGGGCTCAGTGAATAGTAATACATAAATAAAATGATGCCTAACTTGAAACATAATACATATCAATGCATATAAGAATGCAGAGTTCATATAGTTAGTCTGAATCTGTGCTAAGTACACGACGGCCTCAGGCCCAATCCTGCAACATAAACATCATAAATATAATAGTTATAAGCCCTTAATCTTGCAACATAAACATCATAAATATAATAGTTATAAGCCCTTAATCCTGCAACATAAACATCATAACATAATGGCTATAAGCCCTTGAAACGTGGTGGCACAAGGCCCTTGAAACATATGGCACGAGGCCCTTGAAACATATGGCACTAAGGCCCTTGAAAGTTGGCATATAGCCCTTGAAAGTGGCATGAAGCCCTTGAAAACATATGGCATAAAGCCCTTGTAATGGCATAAAGCCCTTGAAAACATGTGGCATAAAGCCCTTGTAATGGCATAAAGCCCTTGAAATGGCATGAAGCCCTTGTAAACATATTGGCATTGAAGCCCTTGAAAATGTCATGAAGCCCTTGTAAACATATTGGCATTAAAGCCCTTGAAAATGGCATGAAGCCCTTGTAAACATATTGGCATTAAAGCCCTTGTAGCATACTTAAACTTGTAACATATATTTGAAGCATACCTGAAACATCCTTAAACTTGTAATATACTTGAAACCATACTTGAAACATACTTGAGACCATACTTAAACCATACTTGAAATATACTTGAATTTATTTACATACATGAACTTGTAACATGCGTATACTTGTAACATATTTGGACTTGTAACATACATAGACTTATAGCATACTTGGACTCGCAGCATACATGAACTTATAACATACTTGAACTTGTAACATATTAAACTTATATATACTTGAACTTGTAAACTTACTTAAACTTGTGCATACTTGAACTTGTCACATATATAAACTTGTAACATTCTTGGCTTATAACATACTTGGACTTGTCACATATATATAAACTTGTAACATTCCTGACTTATAACATACGTAATCTTGTAACAGACTTGAACTTAGAACATACGTAAACTTGTAAACATTCATTAAGTCACAACGTAACACATCAGAAAACAGAGCCTTTCATGTCATATTATGTCATCATTGTGCGCCTAACAAAATAGAATAAGTCATATTCTTATGTGGTCACATAATGATGTTAAACTTTTGCATTCATGTGTAACACAACAAAATAACTTCAGATTCATATGGATGCACATAGTTTTCCAATTATTCTGATTCTTCAAAGATGAACATCAGTTCCACTTATTCTTTAAGAAATCACATAGCATGCTTATAAATAACAAAGGGTTAATATTCGTCATTAACAGAACAAAGGATTCCAAAATCATACCGACATACGCGAATCGTTCAGCGTTCATGTCAGTTCATATTGATTTCCAATTGTGATAAATGTTCGTATAACACTTACAAAGAACAGAGCATTAGTAACAATAAATATCAACAATAGATAAAATATACATTTTTGTACTACTACTCACAATGATTAGATGCTTGGTCCGCCTCTGTAACTGACCCTACACAATTCATAATACACATAGAAATCGGGTCACATATAATTATTCCATGCTTAACTTGTTTAATTCTCTTTATCCCATTTACACATCACTTTGCAATTCAGCATAAATCAAATTAAATCCTTGAATCTCATTTCAACATTCCATACCTGAGTTCATGTCATCCATATCCTTATTAAATTATTTCCTTAATTTTTCCTTTACATTATAGCATGAATTCCAACATTTATAACAAAGTTCATTCGCAAATTTTAAACATAATTTCCAAACATTTCCAAATTCCAATTAAACTTGAACACATCTAGTTCAATATCTCAATTTCATTACTTTACTTCCAATTTGGGCCAATTCATTTGTTATCATCAATAATCAACCTAGGGTTTCAAGGAAAAAGAGGATTTTTAACAAAAATCAAACTTCTTAAATCATCACTCCTAATTCCAATTTTCCAAATGATTTTACATCTAGGATTCTCAATCCATCACCTAAACACATCAATTTAAGTCCCAACATCACAAACCTTAAAACCCCCAATGTTCAAACCCACAATTCCCAAAATCTCATAATTTCTTCTATTTACATAACATGAATGAAAATTGTACCATTATACAATGAAAATACCTCAAATCTATCTATGGATGTAAATATTGAAGAGTATTAAACTCTTACCTCAATAATCAAGCAAAAGGGTGAGCTTGAGAAGGAGCCTTCACAAATCCAAGTTCTAATCGGGTAAAAACATTGATCCTCCCTTATTCTCCCTCCTTGATGCCAAAAACCATGGTGGATCATGATCAAAGTAAAGGAATTCAAGGGTTTGGGGCTAGGGTTTCGGACTAGGAAGAAGAGGAAAGAAGAGGGGAAAAGAAAATATCAAGAAATGACCCAAAATCACGATTTTAAAGCTGCTGTCCCGAAAACCCCGCTCGAGCGGACCTATTCCCGCTCGAGCGGACCTACTCACAGCACAGATTCCAAAACTTCAAACAGGTGTAACTCTCCCATCCGGACTCCGTTTTAGGTCGTTCTTGTGTCCAAATTGAAGCCCCGGAAATAAGCTTTCCAATGGTTCTAACCTCATATCCAGATTCAAAGTGTGGAAAAAGAAAAGGGTAAAAGAGTGATGACTGGTCGTAAAATAACTATCCAAATTAAATTCTTTGGTCCAATTATACTTTACCATCATATTATCATCTCAATCAATACCCCAAAATAATGTAAGAACATTCCAAACACACTAAGAAAAACATCAAAAATGAGTCCACATGCCTCAGAATCAAACTTAACCAGGCGGCCCGCTCGAGCGCCAAACCTTGCGCTCGAGCGTGAAGACCAACAAAGCCGTCCGCTCGAGCGACCACTTCTACGCTCGAGCGGAAAATCACCACTCCCAGAATTTCAGTCTGCCTGCAAAATTACTGGAAACCCCGAAAGTACGCTCGAGCGCCAACTACTCCGCTCGAGCGTAGGGACAATTTTCAGATTGTTTGGTGAAGATCACCAATCCCAGTTTCAATGGCATAACCCAACGGATAGTTCTCCAATTCCAATAACAAACACATTAACCCATGATTAAATAAGGATAACTTTCTATATGCACTTTGGGGTCGTTACAGATTCTTGGGTTGATGCTTTGTCTAGAATACCTACACATAACATAACATGTGAAATTGAAATCAGAAAACAACTTCTGAGAACTCAATCAAACCCAAAGTATATTGAAATGTAGCTAAGGATAACCAATGCTACCTACACATAAATGAGTATAGTATAATTTATCCAAATATTTTTTTGTTGTTTACTATTTAATTGGCAAAAATGGATGGTCATAATTCAATGGTCAAAAAAGGTTCCTTCCTCATTTATCCGATATCCTTCTATGTATTTTTTTTCACAATCCGTGTTCAATTTCCATGATCCATACTTCCCATACCAATTCCATTGAAAATTGGATCACCCATTATTTTCAAAATAATATCATTATGGTGTAACTTACATTTTATTAATTTTAAACCAATTTCCATGATCCATACTTCCCCTACCAATTCCATTGAAAATTGGATCACCCATTGTTTTCAAAATAATAACATCATTATTGTGACTTACATTTTATTAATTTTAAATTTACATTGTACACTAAAATTTTAAAATATTTTCCAGGTTAAAAATTCTAGATTTATACCATTTCCATTGCCAAAAAATTATTACTAATTTAGAAGAGAATTATTCTTGAAAACAATATTCTGCACCAATTTGGCAAGCGATGGGTTGCCTACTCCAATATTTTTTAAGTGTTAATTTTTTACATTTAATTTGGATTTTTTGTTGGTGAATTTTTTTTTTTAAAATTATATAAAATCTTTTTACATTTTAAAACATGACTGCCAACCTAATAGTTTTTAAGAATATTGAACTTAAACTTCCTTTATAAAACTTGGCAAAACAAAAAAAAAATTCCTTTATAAAAGTTTGTTAATATTTTATAAAAAGAGAATGAAGTATTGACATGTAACATTTACATAAAAAACCAAAATTCAAAATTTACACTTTTGTTTCCTCATTTTTGATAAATAACTTGGTTATAAAGACAAATGAACCCTAAAAATATACTTGAATATACCATAGAAAGGGTTCTCAGAAACACCCTAATACTATGGATACAAAATTATTTATGCCTCTAGAACAAAGCCAACAAAGAATTTGATACTCTTGAAGCTGAAAGGAGAGGCAATATTATCTCAAATCATTAAGAAAAAAATATAATATTTGCAATCTATTAATCTCTTAAAAAATAAATATAACTTTTAAAGTTGTGTGAATTTTGAATTTATAAAAATCTTCAGATCTACAAATGAAATCAACAGGTGGAGACATCAAGCCAGAAAATGAGATGGAAAAAAAATCACAATTTCTAGAATAATCAACATTCATTTGACAGAAAATTTATGGAAAGATCCATTAAATATGACGATAAGCTTTAATCTTAATCCTTCTTATCAGTAGATAGCAAAACCAATGCCTAAACAAATTGGTAAGGTGCAATCTTCACACAAAAAAGTCAACATATCCACATCTACAATTCTTTTACTGTTTAACACAATAACAAATCAAAGTAAAAAAATAAAACCAAACACTTCCCAAACCAGGCCCAACAATTAGACTCCCTCAATGCAAATGAAAAATTAATATTAACCCAATTTTCACCACAATCAACCCAATATATGTACCTTTTTCACTTATTCATGTATATGTGTGAGGCTCAGATCTATACATGATCAGACGAGAATGTGACTCCGCCGTGGCTGCAACAACTGTTGCCCATGAGAGAAGCTCTCTCTCACGGGCCATCCGGAGTTGCCCGCCAAGAAAGCAGTTCGGGTTCTCGGCGGCGAGTCATGGGGCTTAGAAAGCTATCGTCTGACCTCTTTCAATGGAGAAATTTCGCAAAAGGGTTGAGTTTTGGTCTTTGTCGAAAAAACAAAGATACAACCAACCACTTCTCATCAGAAACAAAAAGAGATGTACTGAAAGGGTAATTTACCCAAAAAAAATTTCCAAGAAAGAAGAAGGGAGATTCTATACACACACACATAGAGAATGATCCAAACCTCCTCCACATCCACACCCACACAGAGGGCTGTTGATTTTGAATGTGAAATCATTGGCTCTGATGATCAGAGAGGGGCAACACCCTCAGAAACTTCCCATCTCCCTGCTGAGAGCCTCATTCATTCTTGAAAGGAAATCATCAGGAAGCTTAAGAAGTTTAGCAAGCCAATCCAGAACAATCATTTCAAGTTATGTTCTTTGGGAGAAGTTATCCAACTAAAACCCACCATGTTAATACCAAGACCGATCATTTCTCCTAAAAATCGAAGGATACTACTATTAGAGGAAAATATGCAAAATAATCCGGGCTTTGCCAATGGGTTACCCCGTAAGATCTTTTGTTGGACATCTACACCCACAATTAAAATACAAATATAGATTGATATGGTAAGGGCAAAATAGCGAAGAAATGATTCATGTTGCCAACCCCATTTGAGTGGGACACATTACTTAGTTTGGTTGGTCGGTATATACATTGGTATAGTGTATGCAATTAAACATTTTTCTGTTTAATTTTTAGACCTCTTGATGAAATAGTTTAAAAGTATGCACAGATTAAGAAACTTCACCACCGAGAACATCTTGCAATGATTACGGTTGATTTGGTGCGAATCAGGAAGAAGTTTACTCAGATACGAAGTGCAAAAAGTTCAATTTTTTTTTCTTTGTATCCATGAATGAAATGGGACTGATAGCACAAACATCATAACTAAAGCACACGTGATAACTATTAAATTCTTTCCTCTTTCATACCCAAAAATCAAAGAATAATAATATCAATAAATTCCCAAATTACGAATTGGACCATTACTTTAAAAAAACACATACACGAATCATCTACAATCCCCAAATTTACAGTTTTGATATAAAGAGCAAGAATCATCTTCATTTCTTAACTACTATTAAGTAAAACCACTGAAAGATTAACATGAAATCTACTTGCACAAAACAAAAACAAAAAATTCGAGACTAATTAACATTGTTAAAATCCACACATAATCATCTCAGATGATTATAAAAAACTGTTAAAAAAACATTTGTCAAACATAACCCAAGTTGGAGGTATCATTCACAAAACCTCCAAAACAGTGTGCTTAGTTACATTCTTATATATTATGGTAATTATTTAGAATGTATAAAAAAATCTATACAGAAATATAGAAACTCTGATTTTCTTCTGAATTCTGTCTTCTGCAACTCTGTCTTCTTTCAGCAGAGAGAGAAGGGGAATAGAGACAGAAACATTACCTTGCACAAATAGAAGCCTCAGGTTTGGTGTAGCTCTGAAGTAGCTTTACCGGAGAGCTCCAACCTCTGAATCGCAACCTCTGAAATTTCAAATGATGAAATTACAAAGATTCAGAACTATTGTGATTTTGATTCTAAAGGGTGAGAAGAGCAGTTGTGATAGAGATTTCCATACCTGAGCGATGAAATCGCAACCTCTGAACTATGAACACTGTTCATATAAAAAGAGTAAAAAGATTAATCAGAACTATGATCGCAACCTCTGAAACTGAAACTGAAGTATTTTCAATGGCAAAATCTGAAACTGAAATTTCTGCAGTCGGAGAGAAGGGAGAGATAAAGAAGATCAACGAAGAGGGAGATAGAGATAAGGATGAAATGAGAGAGATAAAGATGGAAGGGGGAGGAGACGTGTGAGAGAGAGAGAGAGAGAGAGAGAGAGAGAGAGAGTAGGGTGTGTTTGGGCGGGAAATAAATTAAAAATAAATTAAGGGGGTCATCTCAGCCATCTATCTAAATAAGTAAATGAATCTTAATCATTGAAATGTCCTAGTAGGACAGTTGTGTCTAACATATTTTCAAAATCCGTTCTGCTTTATTATATAGATAGTGGTTTCTTGAATGAACTTCCATTGTTAATTTTAGGCAACTTCCATTTTTATTTAATTTCCATTTTGATTCAACTTTCTATTTTATTTAATTTCCAAATAGATCGTTAAGGTATAATAGTTTCTTGAATGAACTTCCATTGTTAATTTTAGGCAACTTCCATTTTTATTTTTATTCAATTTCCATTTTGATTCAACTTTCTTTTTTATTTAATTTCAAATAGATTGTTAAGGTATAGTGGTTTTTTAAATGAATTTCCATTTTTAATTTTATTCAACTTTCATTTTTATTTTTATTCAACTTCCGATTTTATCCAACGTCCTTTTTTATTTAATTTCCAAATAGATCATTAAGGTATAATGGTTTTTAAATGAACTTCCATTTTTAAATTTATGCCACTTCCATTATCATTTCTATTCAACTTCCATTTTTATTTAATTTCATTTTCTATTCAACTTCCTTTTTTATTTAACTTCCATTATTATTTTTTTCAAGTTCCATTTTTATGTAATTCAACTTCCATTTTTGTTCAACTTTCATTTTTATTCAACTTCCTTTTTTATTTAATTTCCAAATAGATCGTTAAGGTATAGTGGTTTCTTGAATGAACTTCCATTTTTATTTTTATTCAACTTCCATTTTTATTCAATTTTCTTTTTTCTATTCAACTTCATTTTTTATTTGATTTCCAAATAGATCGTTTATTTTTATTCAACTTTCTTTTTTATTTAATTTCCAAATAGATCGTTAAGGTATAGTAGTTTCTTCAATGAACTTCCATTTTTAATTTTATTTTTATTCAACTTCCTTTTTTATTTGATTTCCAAATAGATCGTTAAGGTATAGTGGTTTCTTGAATTAAATTCCATTGTTAATTTTAGGCAACTTCAATTTTTAATTTCATACAACTTCCATTTTTATTTCTATTCAATTTCATTTTCTATTGAACTTCTTTTTTTATTTAATTTCCAAATAGATCGTTAAGGTATAGTGGTTTCTTGAATAAACTTACATTTTTAATTTTATGCAACTTCCATTTTTATTTTATTCAACTTCCATTTTTATTCAACTTCCAAATAGATCGTTAAGGTATAGTCGTTTCTTGAACGAACTTTCATTGTTAATTTTATGCAACTTCCATTTTTATTTTTATTCAGCTTTCATTTTTATTCAATTTCCTTTTCTATTCAACTTCCTTTTTGATTTAATTTCCCAATAGATCTTTATGGTATAGTGGTTTCTTGAATGAACTTCAATTGTGAATTTTATGCAACTTCTTTTTTTATTCAATTTTCTTTTCTATTCAACTTTATTTTTTATTTAATTTTCAAATAGATCGCTAAGGTATAGTGGTTTCTTGAATGAACTTCCATTGTTAATTTTATTCAACTTCCAATTAAATAAAACATGAAGTTGAATAGAAAAGGAAATCGATTAAAAATAGAAGTTGAATAAAATTAAAAAATGGAAGTTCATTTAAGAAACCACTATACCTTAACGATCTACTTGAAAATTAAATAAAAAAGGAAGTTGAATAAAAAAGGAAATTGAATAAAAATAAAAGTTGAACAAAAATAAAAATGGAAATTAAATAAAAAAGGACGTTGAATAGAAAATGAAATTGAATAAAAACAAAAATGGAAGTTGCATATAATTAAAAATTGAAGTTCATTCAAGAAACGAATATACCAAAATGATCTATTTGGAAATTAAATAAAAAAGGTAGTTGAATAGAAAGGGAAATTGAATAAAAATAATAGTTGAAATTAAATAAAAAAGGAAGTTGAATAGAAAAGGAAATTGAATAAAAAGGAAGTTGAATAAAATTAAAAATGGAATTATCATAAAATTAAGGTATAGTGGTTTCTTGAATGAACTTCCATTGTTAATTTTATGCAACTTCTATTTTTATTTTTACTCAACTTACATTTTATGCAACTTCCATTTTGTTTCAATTTCCATTTTTATTCAACTTCTTTTTTAATTCTATTCAACTTCCTTTTTTAGTTAATTTCCAAATAGATCGTTAAGGTATAGTGGTTTCTTGAATTAACTTCCATTGTTAATTTAAGGCAACTTCCAGTTTTATTTTTATTCAACTTCCTTTTTATCCAATTTCATTTTCTATTCAACTTCCTTTTTTATTTAATTTCCAAATAGATCGTTAAGGTATAGTGGTTTCTTAAATTAACTTCCATTATTATTTTATGCAATTTTCATTTTTATTTTTATTCAATTTCCTTCTCTAGTCAATTTCCTTTTTTATTTAATTTCCAAATAGATCGTTAAGATATAGTGGTTTCTTCAATGAACTTCCATTGTTAATCTTATGCAATTTCCATTTTTATTTTTATTCAACTTCCATTTTTATTCAATTTTCTTTTCTATTCAACTTCCTTTTTTATTTAATTTCCAAATAGATCGTTAAGGTATAATGGTTTCTTGAATGAACTTCCATTTTTAATTTTATTCAACTTCCAAATAGATCGTTAAGGTATAGTGATTTCTTGAATTAAATTCCATTATTAATTTTATGCAACTTCCATTTTTAATTTTATTCAACTTCCATTTTTATTCAATTTCCTTTTCTATTCAACGTCCTTTTTATTTAATTTCCAAATAGATCATTAGGGTATAGTAGTTTATTGGATGAACTTCAATATTTATTTTTATTCAACTTCCATTTTTATTCAATTCTCTTTTCCATTCAACTTCCTTTTTTATTCAATTTTTAATTTTATGCAACTTCCTTTTTTATTTTTATTCAGCTTTCAATTTTATTCAACTTCCATTTTTTTTTTTCCCAAATAGATTTTTTAGGTATAGTGGTTTCTTGAATGAGCTTACATTTTTAATTTGATGCAATTTTCATTTTTATTTTTATTCAACTTCCTTTTTTATTTAATTTACTTTTCTATTCAACTTCTTTTTTTTTATATTTAATTTCCAAATAGATCATTAAGGTATAATGGTTTCTTAAATGAACTGCCATTGTTATTTTTATTCAATTTCAATTTTTATTCAATTTCATTTTCTATTTAACTTCATTTTTTTTATTTACTTTCCAAATAGATCACTAAAGTATAATGGTTTCTTGAATTAACTTCCATTGTTAATCTTATGCAACTTGCATTTTTATTCAATTTGGTTTTCTATTCAACTTCCTCTTTTTTTTAATTTACAAATAAATCGTTAAGGTATAGTGGTTTCTTGAATGAACTTTCATTGTTAATTTTATGCAACTTCCATTTTTATTTTTATTCAACTTCCATTTTTATCTAATTTTCTTTTCAATTGAACTTCCATTTTTATTTAATTTCCAAACAGATCGTTAAGGTATAGTGGTTTCTTCAATGAACTTCCATTTTTAATTTTATGCAACTTTCATTTTTGTTTTTATTCAATTTCCTTTTCTATTCAACGTCCTTTTCTATTCAATTTTCAATTAGATCGTTAAGGTATAGTGGTTTCTTGAATGAACATCCATTTTTATTTTTATGCAGCTTCCAATTTTATTTTTACTCAACTTTCAGTTTTATTCAATTTCCTTTTCTATTCAACTTCATTTTTTTATTTACTTTCCAAATAGATCTTTAAGGAATAGTGGTTTCTCGAATGAACTTCCATTTTTTATTTTATGCAACTTCCAGTTTTATTCGATTTCTTTTTCTATTCAACTTCTTTTTTTATTTAATTTCCAAATAGATCGTTAAGGTATAGTGGTTTCTTGAATTAACTTCCATTGTTAATTTTAGGCAACTTGCATTTTTATTTTTATTCAAATTTCATTTTTAATCAATTTCCTTTTCTGTTCAGTTTCCTTTTTTTATTTAATTTCCAAATAGATCGTTAGGGTATAGTAGTTTATTGGATGAACTTACTTTGTTAATTTTATGCAACTTCCATTTTTTTTTTATTATTCAACTTTCATTTTTATTCAATTTCCATTTCTATTCAACTTCCTTTTTTCTTTAATTTCCAAATAGATCATTAAGGTATAGTGGTTACTTGGAAGAACTTTCATTTTTATTTTTATTCAACTTCCATTTTTATTTAATTTTTAATTTCCAAATAGATCGTCAAGGTATAGTGGTTTCTTGAATGAACTTCCATTGTTAATTTTATACAACTTCCATTTTTATTCAATTTCCTATTCTATTCAACTTCATTTCTTTATTTAATTTCCAAATAGATCGTTAAGGTATAGTGGTCTCTTGAATGAACTTCAATTTTTAATCTTTTCTATTCGACTTCAATTTTTTTTACTAAATTTCCAAATAGATCGTTAAGATATAGTGGTTTCTTGAATGAACTTCCATTTTTAATTGTATGCAACTTCCATTTTTATTTTTATTCAACTTCCATTTTTATTCAATTTCTTTTCTATTCAAATTCCATTTTTATTCAACTTCCATTTTTAATTTTATGCAACATCCATTTTTATTTTTATTCTTCTTCCATTTTTATTCAATTCTATTTTCTATTCAACTTCCTTTTTTATTTAATTTCCAAATAGATCGTTAAGTTATTTTTTTATATTCGACTTCATTTTTTTACTTAATTTTCAACTTCTCACAGAAACCCGAGGATCCAATCAACATCCTAGAAATTAAATCCCATACCCAAATAATCACATAAGCATGTTATCACATAAGTACATAACACTACATCTAAGTCTCTAACAAGCGAGACAAACCCATTGTGATCCTAATCACTTCCCACGTACCCAAAGTATTCGAACCCGGTACGTTCTGATGCCAAATTGTAACGCCCTCAAAATAATAACATTAAACCCATCAATCTAGACATGCATTGATATGAAAGATAACCATCATTCTATTCATCAGAGTAACTCATTACAAAAGTATTACATGTTAACAACAAAAGCAAATGCCCTATGGGCTTACAGCTTTCCAAGTTAACATTTGGTTACAAAAACAGAGTACTAACTCAAATACACATTAAGCCCTTGGCTTGAAATTACATGTAATATATCAAAAAGGAGATCAAACAACCAAAAAGTCTGTCTGCCTCTAGCCTCCCAAGCTATGTCCTTGGAGGTGGCATGCTACCTGTACCTGAAAATGAAGTCCCATATAGGGTGAGCCACAGCCCAGGAGAAATACACTAAACCAGCTATGGACAGTGACTAAAGGATTAACAGTTGATAGATGGTCAACACAGATACATCCACTTATATCACATTCCGGTTTCATGACATTTAAGTCCATGTAACAATTCTCTTTAAACTTCTTTTTCAACTTTGAGTTTGAAACAAGGTTCAACACTTAGCCAAATAATTTATTGAGAATGCAACTCATCTTTAAAACGCTTTCATACTTTACCGAAGATACACATTTTGGTTCTGTATCAACATAACATAGAAACACTGTAACGCCCTCAAAATTAAACCCGAAACATGACATGCATTACTAAAAGAAAAACAGTATATTATTTAAGTCACCACAGTAATATGGAATAAAACATCAAATAAATGCCCTATGGGCTTACATCTTGCCAAGCCAACACTTGGACACAAATTCATGAGTTCTAACTCAAAACAATTAAAGCCCTAGGCTTGAAAGTTTACATTGTTCAAATAAAATAAATAAAACAAAATAAAACAAGTCTTCCAATTCAGTTCCTCACAAGCTAAGTCCTTGGAGGTAGTGAACCACATTACTGAAAAATGAAGTTCCCATATAGGGTGAGCCACAAACCCAATAGAGAAATACTAAACCAAGCATAAGAATTAACTAAAGTATTAGCGTCTAATACATGGTTAACACGCTATAATCCGATTACACTTTTTAAGACATGAATGTCTATATTGCCTATGACACATTGTCTATGGCACATCTTACTTTTCTTCTATGGCTCGAACTCCGCCAAATAACTCAACGGGGTTTCATCTTTTATTAACAAAACTTCCAATTCCACAGGAATAACTATTCAAGTTAAACCTAATCATAACAAATACACGAGTTGGTATTATATCAATCATAATCAATTCACTTCCATACTTCCCAATTGACACACATTTTAGTGCTGTATCAATAAAAACACTTCAATATAAATAAGCACACATAAAAGTGATGCTAATGGAGTCCATCCCCTATCTCCTCCCAAACAAAAATCCGGTTTAGAGGTCCATCCCCTATCTTCCCCTAAACCGTGGAGTTCATCCCCTATCTCCTCCAAACAAATTCGGTTTAGAGGTCCATCCCCTATCTTCCCCTAAACCGGAGTTCATCCCTATCTCCTCCAAACATCATGCATATGCAATGAAACATACAAATTGCTATATGCAACACACAATCAATACAAGAAATGTTACAGATTAATTCAACAACAACATATGTGACTTAATTCGATTATACCTACAAAGATGCAAGGTCTACAACAATCAATGGCTATCCTCCACCGATAGCCCAAAACAGTTATTTCTAAGCGAGAAACAAATATCACAATATATATACATTATCAAATCCACATATGAGTGATTTAATATTCAATTACATCAACCAATCTCAATTTCTCAAATCTCATGAATTTAACCCAATACACAATTCCCCGTTTTAAATTAATTACATGAATTAATCAATGACAAAACCCTAAGATTTCTCCCAGAATTACTAAACCACCCCCTCCCATATACCAGAACACCAACACTTAGGATTAAAACGTATACAAAGAGTAGGAAATCCCTACCTCAAAGCAATGAACCCAATAGAAGAAGATGAAGATGTTTGCCCAAATGTTAAAGTGCTCCAAATCCAACAATGCTCCGATTAAATGAAAGCCCTCACTCTCCTCTACCTTTTTAATGAAGGAACTAGGTTAGAAACCCCCTCTAGATAGATCAAACCCAAGGAAAAGATGAGTTGAGAAAGAAGAAACTCGGAACTAGGGTTTTTGGATCAAAAATTGTGAAAAAGGACGCTTTTAAAAGCTGCTTTGCGTTTAAATCTTGGGCAGCTCGCTCGGCGAAGACATGGTCGCCGAGCGACGGACACAAGAAATACTCGCTCGGCGAAGAAAAGCTCGCCGAGTTAAGAACTCGATGCTTCAGTTGCAGAACCCGGAAGCATGCTCGGCGATGAATGCTCGCCGAGCGAAAAACTCGAAACATACAACTCGCTCGCTCGGCGAAGAAAGCTTCGCCGGCGAAAACACTCGCTCTCGTCTATACTAGACGCAATCTCTCGCCGGCGAAGAAATCTGCTCGAGCCACTAGAAACAAAACTCAACCTCGCCGAAAGCAACCAAACCCTCGCTCGAGCGACCAACTCAAAAACTGGACAGCAAGATTTGATTTCCGAACCCATCCAACCTGAAACAAACCTGCCCAACACATTCTATAACTCAATTGAGGAATTAAAGAACAACAAATATAACAGCAGAATCCGCGGAACGTAAGTCCGGATACAATAATCAAATGGGAAAAAGACCGGGGTCGCTATAAACACTTCCATATTTCACAATTGATAACGATATACATTTTAGTGCTATATCAAATCAACTTAAACACTTTCGTAGTCAACACTTGATACACATTGTAGTGTTGTATCAATGTCACACACAATCCGGTTTAGAGGTCCATCTCCTATCTTCCCCTAAACCGTGGAGTACATCCCCTATCTCCTCCTCCCACACACAATGTATATACACATAGGTCATATACAATCATCCAATACATAAAATTAATGTATTATTCCAATCGCTATGTTCATTAACATGCTCAATCGATTAGTTTTAGTTTGCCTAATCATCATGCATTGTCTACAACAATCAAGACTATCCTCCACTGATAGCCCAAAGCAGTTATCTCTAAACAGAAAATAAATGCATCAAATGGATAAGGTATCGACATTTCAATTCGGTGAGTGATAAATAATCCAACTACACCCTTTAATCCCATACATTACCAATTCCAACATTTTCAACTCAATTTCTCATTTCTCAAATTAATTTCACAAATTAACTCATCAATGTAATTAGGGCATTTCCCATAATTAACAAAAACAACCCTAAGGTTCCATTTCTACCAATAACCCATCATTTATCTCACTTCTCCATGCCAAACATGCATATAGGTTCATATATATATAAAACCCCATCTTTTGTAAAATTACACAAAAGACCCAAACTTTCTCAAAATTACCCAACAACCCCCCAACATATCAAAATGCTAAAATTCAAAGACAAAGCTCATAAAGAGGAGTAGGGTATCCCTACCTTGAAGTTTGAGCCCAAACGGAGATGAAGACCCAAAGACCAATTTGCTTTAAATCCAAAGTTTTTCAGATTAAATCGAAGCTCTCAACACCATCTATCTTTTTAACAAAGGCCCTAGGGTAGATTCACACTCTAGAGAGATCAAATCTTAGAGAGAGAGTAAGTTTAGAGAGAGAGTCTCGAGATCTGGGGTTTGAAAAGAAAAGGAAATGAAAAAGTGATGTTTAAAATCGCTGCTGTCTGCTGATATAAAACAGGCTCGCTCGAGCGAAGACTTGGTCACTCGAGCGACCAGACACAGAAAACTCTCGCTCGAGCCAACAACCCAGAAGCACGCTTGCGCGACACAATGCTCGAGCCACCAACTCAAACCCTCAGTGCAGCAGACGACGCTTGAGCGCTCGGCAGATGTTCACTCGAGCGAAGAACAAACCAGACCGCTCAAGTGAAGAAAAGCTCGCTCGAGCCAAGAAATGCAACTCTCAGGTCCAGAAACAAATGCAATCGCTCACTCGATCAAAGCCACTCTAGCTCGATCCACCAGGCACAAGACTCCACTTTCGCTCGAGCCACCAAACCCTGGTTCGAGCGAAAGACCAAAACAAAGAGCTCGCTCGAGTGACAAAATGCTCGCTCGAGCGAAGGTCCAAAAATCTGGGCAGCAACACTTGGCTCCCAAACACAACCAACCTGTAACAAACCTGGCCAACACATCCTATAACTCAAATACGAAGTATGAAAGGATGCAAACAAGATATAAATAACTGCTAACATCCACGGAACCAAGTCCGGATCACTGTACAACAAGGGATAAAACCCGGGATCGCTATAACCTCTCCCCCTTAAAGAATTTCGTCCTCGAAATTAGCGCAAGTTTCAAAAACAAGTTTTTCTTTGTTTAAACAATGTTTAATACAACATTCAATAACTCGACTCATTACCGATCATCCCATCTCTTACCAAGAGGCATTTCACAATATGTAAACAACATATATATTTCAACATGCACTAACATTATGCATTTTCCTTGCAATCTCAACAATTTCATATCATAACCAATGTTCATGATACATTTTCAATTCTACAATATATTCAACATATACAATGTTACATTAAACTTCCATATTGAGGCAAGTTCCAAAACATACTTCCTTTAAACCAAAACATTTTCAATGTTTTACAACTTAAGACATATATAAAGCTCTTAAGTCCAACAATATTAAAAAATCTAAATACAAGATTACATATCAACAAACATGTCCGGATATTTCTCACGGACTTCCAACTCACGTTCCCAAGTGGCTTCCTCCACTCCGTGATGTTTCCACAATACCTTTACCAAGGGAATGGTCTTGCCTCGCAAGACTTGATCCCGCCTATCCAAGACCCGTACCGGCATCTCCTCATATGAAGCATTCTCGTCTACCTCCAAGTCGGTCCAATCTAATACATGTGATAGATCCGGCTCATACTTCCGAAGCATACTCACATGAAACACGTCATGAACTCTGGACAACTGCGGCGGCAAAGCTAAACGATAGGAAACCTCACCAATCCTCTCAAGGATCTCAAAAGGGCCAATAAACCGAGGGGACAACTTCCCACTCTTCCCAAACCTCATCAATCCCCGCCTAGGTGATATCTTTAGAAAGACATGATCACCCACCGCAAATACCAAAGGTCTCCTCCTACGGTCGGCATATGATTTCTGACGACTTTGGGCTGTAACAAGCCTCCTACGGATAAGCTCAACTTTCTCCGTCATTTCCCTCACCAACTCTGGGGCCAACAAAGGTGCATCACCCACCTCGGCTCAACAAACTGGAGACCTACACGGTCGGCCGTACAAGGCCTCAAACGCTGCCATACCGATGCTAGACGAGTAACTGTTGTTGTAGGCAAACTCCACCAAAGGCAAGTGCCTCTCCCACGTCCCACTAAAATCAAGGACACAACCCCAAAGCATATCCTCAAGGATCTGAATAGTACGCTCGAACTGCCCGTTAGTCTGAGGATGGTAAGCCGTACTGAAGGTCAACTTAGTACCCAAGGCACTCTACAAACTCTGCCACAACCTAGCAGTAAAATGAGGGTCTCTATCTGAGACGATCGTCACTGGGACCTCGTGCAACCTCACTATGTCCCGAATATACAAGTCGGCATGATGATCCACGAATCTCTCACGCCAAGATAGGAATGAAGTGCGCCGACTTAGTCAACCGGTCTACAACCACCCAAATGGCATCACTACCACGCTGAGTCCCCGGAAGACCTACAACGAAGTCCATAGTGACATGCTCCCACTTTCACTCGGCAATAGGCAAGGGTTGTAACAAACCCGCTAGCCTCTGATGCTCGGCCTTCACTTGTTGACAAGTAAGGCACGTGGACACAGACACCGCCACATCTCTCTTCATGCCCCGCCACCAAAACTGGCGACCCAAATCCCGATACATCTTAGCGCCTCCCGGATGCACCGCAAGGCGCGAATGATGAAACTCTCGGAGTACTTCCTCTCGGCAAGACTCCGGCACAAACAGACGGTCTCGGTATCTCACACTCAGGTCGGGATACACGATCAAACACTTCTCCACCTTCCCACTGGAGATCTTCTCTCGGAGGGATTCTACCTCAAGGTCACCTCTCTGTGCCTCTAACACTCGAGTCAAGCGTGAGGCGCGCAACAACGAAAACAGTCGCAGACCTCAACAGATTCGCCCATAAGCAAATCAAACTCACCAAGAGCACCCAACATCTCCCACTCCCGGATGGCTATACAAGCTACATCACTAACGGATTTTCTGCTAAGGGCGTCGGCCACAACATTGGCCTTCCCTGGGTGATAATACAACTCGAAGTCGTAATCCTCAATGAACTCCATTCACCTCCTCTGCCTCAACTTCAAGTCTTTCTGTGTAAACAGATATTTCAGACTCTTATGATCCGAGAACACCTCGAATCTTTCACCATAAAGGTAGTGCCTCCAAATCTTTAAGGCAAAGATTATTGCTGCTAACTCTAGGTCATGTGTAGGGTAATTCTTCTAATGTATTTTCAAGTGACGTGAGCCATAAGCTACCACTTTCCCCTCCTGCATCAACACACAACCCAAACCCTCTCGTGAGGCATCACAATAAACCGCATAACCCAACCCTCTCTCCGGAATAATCAAGACTGGAGCGGTGGTCAATCTAACTTTCAGCTCTTGGAACGACTTTTCACAAGTCTCACTCCACACAAATTTGACTCCTTCCAGTCAGGTCTAGTCAACAATGGCTCTTTGGAGAAATCCTTCACAAACCGGCGGTAATACCCAGCTAAACCCAGGAAACTGCGGATCTCAAACACACTCTTTGGCTGTGCCCAATTTTGCACTACCTCAATCTTGGATGTATCAACAGACACCCCTTTCCTGGAAACCACATGGCCTAAGAGCTTGACCTCCTCTAGCCAGAACTCACACTTCCCAAACTTGGCATACAGCCTATGGGCTCTAAGTAACTCTAGCACCACTCTCAAGTGTGCCTCGTGCTCCTCCTCAGAAGGTGAATAAATCAGGATGTCGTCCACGAAAACGACTACAAAACGGTTCAAGAATTCCCGGAAGATCCGGTTCATCAAATCCATAAAGACTGCCAGTGCATTGGTGAGCCCAAATGGCATCACCAGAAACTCATAGTGGCCATACCGCGTACGGAATGCCGTCTTCGGAATATCCTCCTCCCTGACCCTCAACTGGTGGTAACCCGATCTCAAGTCTATCTTAGAGAAGCAACGAGAACCCTTCAACTGGTCAAACAAATCATCAATACGGGGCATAGGGTACTTATTCTTGACCATAGCCCGATTCAACTTCTGGTAGTCGATACATAGTCTCAAGGCACCATCTTTCTTTTTAGCAAAGAGGGCCGGTGCTCCCCACGGTGAAACACTAGGGCGAACAAAGCCCTTATCTAGCAATTCCTGGAGCTGAACTTTCAACTCAACCAACTCTGCTGGGGCAAAACGATAAGGTGCCATGGAAATCGGCGCTGTGCCGGGCACTAAATCAATAGAGAACTCTATCTCTCGGTGAGGTGGTAAGCTAACAAGATCCTCGGGAAAGACACCCGAATACTCACACACCACCCTCGGCAATATAATCTGGGTCTCATCACAGTCACCACTCAAAAAGCTAGCAAGTAGACCACTATGCTCACCCCGCCCTCACAGATCATACACCGGTGGCAACACACTACCAACCCGGTCCCCCAAGAAATGGAAACACTCCCCGTTCAAGGTACAAACAGTGACCCTCTAGCGGTAGCAATCTATATGACCGATATGACGATAGCCACCCATACCCAAAATAACATCAAAGCCCTTCATGGGCATAACTACAAAAAGCGGAAGCCTACGATTAGGTGACCTCTATATCCCAACCACTGCACCCATGTTTCAAAATCAATTCACCCCCATCAGGTGACACAACACAAATAGCAGATGTTAAGCTGCTAGCTCAACTCCAATACTGAGATGCAAATCGAGATACAAAAGAATGAGGAGCACCCAGTATCAATCAACACACTAGCAACCGAGTTACAAAAGCAGAAGATACCTCTCACAACCGATGGAGCCAAGATTACTAGGTCCTGCTGTAACCGCATACACATACCTGAGGCCCCGATCCACTGCTCACCCCTCGGAGCATCGATCACATCTTGTTGGGACGACGAAGCTCCCAGATTGGCCCTCGAGGCTGCCTGGTGGTGAAAACCTGCGTCTGCACGAACCGACGCCTCAAGTGGCACTCAACTGTGGGAAAAACCTCTTCAGGTGCCCAGGCTAACCACACTGATAACAAGATAAGGGTTGGCCCTTGCCTTGACTCTGGCTCTACGGTCTAGCTGAAGAAGAAGCAGCTCTCTGACCTCCTCCCCTCTATGGGCAAACTGAAGCCTTGTGGCCTAATTGACCACACTTGTAACAGGTGAACTCTCCCTGATTGCCTCTCCCGAGCTCGCACTCGGCCTTTGGAAAGGTCGATCTAGCCACCACCACTGAGGCTAGCGAGGTTAGCACCCCTCTGTCTCCTGCCATCTCCCTAACCATCCTGGCTCCTCTTGGAGCCTCTCTGCCCCTCCTCCTCCTGCATCATGATCTCCATATGGGCTGTAGCATCAACCAAGTGCCCATAGTCTCAGATCATAGAACCCCCAACTCTCATCTTGAGGCCGTGCCTCAACCTCTTCTCAAACTCAATATAGCGGCGTTCCTCGGACGCCACAAGTTCAAGTGCGAACTTGGACAAGCTAGTAAAAGCAGCCTCATACTCGGCCACTGAAGAACTCAACTGCAAAAGCTGGCAGAACTGGTCTCTCAGCTTCTCCCTAACTGCCGAAGATAAAAACTTTTCCTAGAAAACATTCACAAAAGCCTCCCAAGTGCCCTCAATGCGACCCTTCACGAACTTCCACCACTGACCCGCATCCCCCTTCAGCTGGAAAGATGCCAAGGTCACTTTCAATGCCCCGTCCTTGATACCAAGCATCTCGAACGTCTTACTCATTTGCTCCAACCACTCGTCAGCCTTAAGTGGCTCCTTCAGATCCCCAACAAACCCATCCGGATTAGACCGGAAAAACTCCCTCTTCAAGAAGGAAGGCCCTGCCTCAACAACCTGGGTCTGCACTGGAGCTTGCACTAGATTCTCAACTCTGAGAATTCCCATAGACTCCCTCAAAGCATTGGCTATCCCACGGGCTAAGTCACCCATAGCCTGCTGACCTGCTGGCTCGGCCACATTGGCCTAACCAATCCCCTCCTGCTGTGCCGGAATATCATCTGGTAAAGGCATCTCCTGCCTCCTAGGCCTACCTCGCCTACCTCTATGTCCTCGTCCTGACATCCTAATAAAGGCAACGAAGAACATTAGCACATTCATAAATGTGCCGAAACTAAACACCCGCGTCCTAGCACATGGACAACTGTAATTCATTCTATGTAAGCACATAATCACATAAGCACTTACGAATTTCACTTCCAGATAATGATAGTCCCGAGGCGTTGCTAGAGTTCCGGTTAGAAACAGCATTGATCAAGTGCTTTTCCAGCAAGACTCACAGAAACCCAAGGATCCAATCAACATCCTAGAAATTAAATCCCATACCCAAATAATCACATAAGCATGTTATCACATAAGTACATAACACTACATCTAAGTCTCAAACAAACGAGACAAACCCATTGTGATCCTAATCACTTCCCACGTACCCAAAGTATTCGAACCCGGTACGCTCTGATACCAAGTTGTAACGCCCTCAAAATAATAATATTAAACCCATCAATCTAGACATGCATTGATATGAAAGATAACCATCATTCTATTCATCAAAGTAACTCATTACAAAAGTATTACATGTTAACAACAAAAGCAAATGCCCTACGGGTTTACAGCTTTCCAAGTTAACACTTGGTTACAAAAACAGAGTATTAACTCAAATACACATTAAGCCCTTGGCTTGAAATTACATGTAATACATCAAAAAGGAGATCAAACAACCAAAAAGTCTGTCTGCCTCTAGCCTTCCAAGTTATGTCCTTGGAGGTGGCATGCTACCTGTACCTGAAAATGAAGTCCCATATAGGGTGAGTCACAGCCCAGGAGAAATACACTAAACCAGCTATGAACAGTGACTAAAGGATTAGCAGTTGATAGATGGTCAACAGATACATCCACTTATATCACGTTCCGGTTTCATGACATTTAAGTCCATGTAACAATTCTCTTTTCACTTCTTTTTCAACTTTGAGTTTGAAACAAGGTTCAACACTTAGCTAAATAATTTAATGAGAATGCAACTCATCTTTAAAATGCTTTCATACTTTACCGAAGATACACATTTTGGTGCTGTATCAACATAACATAGAAACACTTCCATATTTCACAATTGATAACGATATACATTTTAGTGCCATATCAAATCAACTTAAACACTTCCGTAGTGAACACTTGATACACATTGTAGTGCTGTATCAATGTCACACACAATCTGGTTTAGAGGTCCATCCCCTATCTTCCCCTAAACCGTGGAGTACATCCCCTATCTCCTCCCACACACACAATGTATATACACATAGGTCATATACAATCATCCAATACATAAAATTAATGTATTATTCCAATCGCTATGTTCATTAACATGCTCAATCGATTAGTTTTAGTTTGCCTAATCATCATGCATTGTCTACAACAATCAAGACTATCTTCCACCGATAGCCCAAAGCAGTTATCTCTAAACAGAAAATAAATGCATCAAATGGATAAGGTATCGACATTTCAATTCAGTGAGTGATAAATAATCCAACTACACCCTTTAATCCCATACATTACCAATTCCAACATTTTCAACTCAATTTCTCATTTCTCAAATTAATTTCACAAATTAACTCATCAATGTAATTAGGGCATTTCCCATAATTAACAAAAAAACAACCCTAAGGTTCCATTTCTACCAATAACCCATCATTTATCTCACTTCTTCGTGCCAAACACGCATATAGGTTCATATATATATAAAACCCCATCTTTTGTAAAATTACACAAAAGACCCAAACTTTCTCAAAATTACCCAACAACCCCCCAACAAAGCTCATAAAGAGGAGTAGGGTATCCCTACCTTGAAGTTTGAGCCCAAACGGAGATGAAGAACCAAAGACCAACTTGCTTTAAATCCAAAGTTTTTCAGATTAAATCGAAGCTCTCAACACCCTCTATCTTTTTAACAAAGGCCCTAGGGTAGATTCACACTCTAGAGATCAAATCTTAGAGAGAGAGTAAGTTTAGAGAGAGAGAGTCTCAGATCTAGGGTTTGAAAAGAAAAGGGAATGAAAAAGTGATGTTTAAAATTACTGCTGTCTGCTGATATAAAATAGGCTCGCTCGAGCGAAGACTTGGTCACTCAAGCGACCAGACACAGAAAACTCTTGCTCAAGCCAATAACCCAGAAGCACGCTCGAGCGACAGAATGCTCGCTCGAGCCACCAAATCAAACCCTCAGGTCTGCAACCAGATGCACGCTTGAACGACGGACTATTCGCTCGAGCGAAGAACAAACCAGACCGCTCGAGCCAAGAAATGCAACTCTCAGGTCCAGAACCAGACGCAATCGCTCACTTGATCGAAGCCACTCTGGCTCGATCCACCAGGCACAAGACTCCACTCTCGCTCGAGCGACCAAACCCTAGTTCGAGCGAAGGACCAAAACAAAGAGCTCGCTCGAGCGACCAAACCCTGGTTCGAGCGAAGGACCAAAACAAAGAGCTCGCTCAAGCGACAAAATGCTCGCTCGAGCGAAGGTCCAAAAATCTGGGTAGCAACACTTGGCTCCCAAACACAACCAACCTGTAACAAACCTGCCCAACACATCCTATAACTCAAATACGAAGTATGAAAGGATGCAAACAAGATATAAATAACTGCTAACATCCACGGAACCAAGTCCAGATCACTGTACAACAAGGGATAAAACCCGGGATCGCTATATTCTTTTTCTAATTAACATCCTTTTTTATGTAATTGCCAAATAGATCATTAAGCTATAGTGGTTTCTTGAATCAACTTCCATTTTTATTCAATTTCCTATTCTATTCAACTTCATTTTTTTATTCACCTTGCATTTTATTGAACTTTATTTTTTATTCAACTTTTATTTTTATTTTTATTCAACTTCCATTTTTATTCAATTTCCGAATAGATCTATAGGGTATAGTGGTTTCTTGAATGAACTTCCATTATTATTTTATGCAACTTTCATTTTTATTTTTATTCAACTTCCCGTTTTATTCAATTTCATTTTCTATTCAACTTCCTTTTCTATTTAATTTCCAAATAGATCGTTAAGATATAGTGGTTTCTTGAATGAACTTTCAACTTTAATTTTATGAAACTTTCATTTTTATTCAATTTCATTTTCTATTTAACTTCCTTATTTATTTAACTTCCAAATAGATCGTTAAGGTATAGTGGTTTTTTGAATGAACTTCCATTTTTAATGTTATGCAACTTCCATTTTTATTCAATTCCATTTTATTTTTATTCAACTTCCATTTTTAATCAATTTCCTTCTCTATTCAACGTCCTTTTTTATTTAATTTCCAAATAGATCATTATGATATATTGGTTTATTGGATGAACTTCAATTTTTAACTTGAATGAAACATCCAATTTTAATGTTATTCAACTTTCATTTTTATTCGATTCCTTTTTCTATTCAACTTCCTTTTTTTATTTAATTTCCAAATAGATCGTTAAGGTAGAGTGGTTTCTTGAATGACCTTCCATTGTTAATTTTATGCAACTTCCACTTTTATTCTTATTCAACTTCCTTTTTTGTTTAATTTCCAAATAAATCGTTAAGGTATAGTGGTTTCTTGAATGAACTTCCGTTATTATTTTATGCAACTTTCATTTTTATTTTTATTCAACATCCATTTTTATTCAATATCCTTTTCTATTCAACTTCCATTTATATTTTTATTCAACTTTCATTTTTATTCAATTTCCTTCTCTATTCAACTTCCTTTTTTTATTTAATTTCCAAATAGATTGTTAAGGTATAGTGGTTTCTTGAAAGAACTTCAATTTTTAATTATATGCAACTTCCATTTATATTTTTATTCAACTTCCATTTATATTCAATTTCCTTCTCTATTCAACTTCTTTTTTTCTTTAATTTCCAAATAGATCGTTAAGGTATAGTGGTTTCTTGAATGAACTTCCATTCTATTTGTATTCAACTTCCATTTGTATTCAATTTCCTTTTGTATTCAATTTCCATTTTTATCCAATTTCCTTTTCTATTCAACTTCTTCTTTTTTTTTAATTTCCAAATAGATCGTTAAGGTATAGTGGTTTCTTCAATGAACTTCCATTTTTATTCAATTTCCTTTTCTATTCAACTTTCTTTTTTATTTAATTTCCAAATAAATCGTTAAGGTATAGTGGTTTCTTGAATGAACTTCCATTATTATTTTATGCAACTTCTATTTTTATTTTTATTCATCTTCCGATTATATTCAATTTCTTTTTCTATTGAACTTCTTTTTTTTATTTAATTTTCAAATAGATCGTTAAGGTATAGTGGTTTCTTGAATTAACTTCTATTGTTAATTTTATGCACCTTTCATTTTTATTTTTATTCAACTTCTATTTTTATCCAATTTCCTTTTCTATTCAACTTCCTTTTTTATTTAATTTCCAAATAGATCGTTAAGGTATAGTGGTTTTTTGAATGAACTTTCATTTTTATTTTTATGCAACTTCCCCTTTTATTTTTATTCAACTTCCTTTTTTATTAAATTTCCTTTTCTATTCAAATTACTTTTTTATTTCATTTCCAAATAGATCGTTAAGGTATATTGGTTTCTCGAATGATCTTCCATTGTTAATTTTATGCAACTTTCATTTTTATTTAATTTCCTTTTATATTCAACTTTCTTTTTTATTTAATTTCCAAATAAATCGTAAAAGTATAGTGGTTTTTTGAATGAACTTCGATTGTTAATTTTATGCAACTTCCATTTTTATTCAATTTCTTTTTCTATTCAACTTCATTTTTTTATCCAATTTCCTTCTCTATTCAACTTCTTTTTTTGTTTAATTTCCAAATAGATCGTTAAGGTATAGAGGTTTCTTGAATGAACTTCAATTTTTAATTTTATGCAACTTCCATTTTTATTTTTATTCAACTTCCATTTTTATTCAATTTGCTTTTCTATTCAACTTCCTTTTTTATTTAATTTACAAATAGATCGTTAAGGTATAGTGGTTTCTTGAATGAACTTCCATTTTTAATTTTATGCAACTTCTATTTTTATTTAATTTCCTTTTCTATTCAACTTCCTTTTTTTATTTAATTTTCAAATAGATCGTTAAGGTATAGTGGTTTCTTGAATGAACTTCGATTATTAATTTTATGCAACATCCATTTTTAATTTTATTCAACTTCCATTTTTAATTTTGTTCGACTTTCATTTTTATTCAATTTCCTTTTCTATTCAGCTTTTTTTTTATTATTAAATTTCTAAATAGATCGTTAAGGTATAGTAGAGTTCTTTCAACAAACCACCATACCATAATAATCTATTTGGAAATTAAATAAAAAAGGAAGTTGAATAAAAATAAAAATGGAAGTTGAATAAAAACAGAAGTTGAATAAAAAAAAATGGAAGTTGCCTAGAAAAGGAAATTTAATAAAAATAGAAGTTGAATAAAAATAAAAATGGAAGTTGAATAAAATAACAATGTAAGTTCATTAAGCAACCACTATACGTTAACGATCAATTTGCAAATTAAATAAAAAAGAAAGATAGATAGAAAAACAAATTGAATAAAAATAAAAATGAAAATTGCATAAAACTAACAATGGAAGTTCATTTAAGAAACCACTATACCTTAACGTTCTATTTGGAAATTAAATAAAAAAGAAAGTCGAATAGAAAAGGAAATTGAATAAAAATGGAAGTTGCATAAAATTAAAAATTGAAGTTCATTCAAGAAACCACTATACCTTAACGATCTATTTGGAAATTAAACAAAAAAAAAGAAGTTGAATAGAGAAGGAAATTGAATAAAAATGGAAGTTGCATAAAATTAAAAATGGAAGTTGCATAAAATTAACAATTGAAGTTCATTGAAGAAACCACTATACCTTAATGATTTATTTGGAAATTAAGTAAAAAATGAAGTTGAATAGAAAAGGAAATTGAATAAAAATGGAAGTTGCATAAAATTAACAATGTAAGTTCATTCAAGAAACCACTATACCTTAACAATCTATTTGGAAATTAAATAAAAAAGAAAGGTAGATAGAAAAACAAATTGAATAAAAATGGAAGTTGAAAAAAATTAACAATGGAAGTTAATTCAATAAACCATTATACCTTAACGATCTATTTGGGTATTAAATAAAAAGAAAAGTTGAATAAAAATGGAAGTTGAATAAAAATAAAAATGGAAGTTGAATAGAAAAAGAAGTTGAATAGAAAGGCAAATTGAATAAAAATGGAAGTTGAATAAAAATAAAGATCGAAGTTCATTCAAGAAACTACTATACCTTAACGATCTATTTGGAAATTAAATAAAAAAGAAAGTTAAATAGAAAAAGATATTGAATAAAAAATGAAGTTGAATAGAAAAGGAAATTAAATAAAAATGGAAGTTGAATAAAAATAAAAATGGAAGTTGCATAAAATTAACAATGGAAGTTGAATATAAAAGAAAGTTGAATAGAAAAGGACATTAAATAAAAATGAAAGTTTAATAAAAATGGAAATTAAATAAAAATGAAAGTTGAAGAGAGAAAATAATTGAATACAAATGGAACTTGAATAAAAATAAAAATGAAAGTTGCATAAAATTTAAAATTGAAGTTCATTTAAGAAACCAATATACCTTAACGATCTATTTGGAAATTAAATAAAAAGGAAAGTTGAATAGAAAATAGAATTGAATAAAAATGGAAGTTAAATAAAAATAAAAAAGAAAGTTGAATAAAAATAGAAGTTGCATAAAACTAAAAATGGAAGTTCATTCAAGAAACCACTATACTTTAACGATCTATTTGGAAATTAAATAAAAAAGTAAGTTGAATAGAAAAAAGAAATTTAATAAAAAAGGAAGTTGAATAAAAATAAAAATAGAAGTTCCATAAAATTAAAAATGGAAGTTCATTCAAAAAACTACTATACCTTAACGATCTATTTGGAAATTAAATAAAAAAGATAGATAGATAGAAAAACAAATTGAATAAAAATTAAAGTTGAATAAAAATAAAAATCAAAGTTCATTGAAGAAACCACTATTCCTTAACGATCTATTTGGAAATTAAATAAAAAAGAGAGTTGAATAAAAATGGAAGTTGTATAAAATTAAAAACTTAAGTTCATTCAATAAACTACTATACCCTAACGATCTATTTGGAAATTAAATAAAAAAGGACGTTGAATAGAAAAGGAAATTGAATAAAAAAAAATATGGAAGTTGCATAAAATTAAAAATGGAAGTTTATTCAAGAAACCGCTATACCTTAACGATCTATTTGGAAATTGAATAAAAAATGAAGTTGAATAGAAAAGGAAATTAAATAAAAATGGAGGTTGAATAAAAATAAAAATGGAAATTGCATAAAAATAACAATGAAAGTTTATTCAAGAAACCACTATAACATAACGATCTATTTGGAAGTTGAATAAAAAAGGAAGTTGAATAAAAATAAAAATGGAAGTTACATAAAATTAAAAATGGAAGTTCATTCAAAAAACCACTATACCCTACAGATCTATTCGGAAATTAAAAAACAAAAGAAGTGGAATAAAAATGTAAGTTGCCTAAAATTAAAAATCGAAGTTCATTCAAGATCACACAATAAACTACTATACCCTAATGATCTATTTGGAAATTAAAAAAAGAAGAAGAAGAAGAAGCTGAACTGAAAAGAAAATTAAATAAAAATAGAACTTGTATAAAATTAAAAATGGAAGTTGAATAGAAAAGGAAATTGAATAAAAATGGAAGTTGAATAAAAATAAAAATGAAAGTTGCAAAAAATTAGCAATGGAAGTTCATTCAAGAAACCACTATACCTTAATGATCTATTCGGAAATTGAATAGAAAAGGAAGTTGAATAGAAAAGAAAATTGAATAAAAAATGAAGTTGCATAAAATAAAAAATGAAAGTTGCATAAAATTAAAAATGGAAGTTCATTCAAGAAACCACTATACCTATAGCGGTCCCGGGTTTACCCCTTGTTGTATAGTGGTCCGGACATGTGTCCGTGGATGTCGGTAATTGAGTATTGTCTTATTTACGTCCTTTCTTGCTTTGTTTTTGAGTTCTGAGGATGTGTTGGCGCAGTTTGTCACAGTTGGTTAAGCTTTAGAACCAAGTCTAGTTGCCCAGTTTTCTTGGTCGCCGGCGGACATGTTTGCTTCGAGCGGATGGGTTGTTGTTGGTTGTACGGACGAGCGGAGGTTTTGGCGCTGGGGCTGAGAATGCACCCTTTCAGTATTTCGTGCACCTGCAAAACTTCTGCAAGTGTGGTTTATGCGCCGGCGGGTCTTTGTGCGCTCGAGCGCATAGTATGTTTTTGGTGAGAGTTACGGGAGGAGACTGCGCTCGGCGGGATCTACGCCGGCGGGCGAACTTTGTGTTCATGTCTTGGAGCTCGGCGGACAATGTTGCGCTTCGGCGGAACTCGCTTTATATGTCTTTACGCCGGCGGAGAGTCTTACGCCGAGCGGACTGTCAGATAACCGAGTGGGACCGGCATTTTAAATCACTTTTGACTTATCTTCTTCTTTCTTACTTTACCAAAACACCATTTTCAGCTTCTCACTCAAAAACCATAACTTCTCTCTAAGTATTGATCTAGTTAGAGTGTGTTGTTCACCTTTGTCTTCACAAAAGGGTGTTGATCGTCGAGAGCGTCATTTTGATCCGAATAGTTTGGTGTTTGGAGCATTTTGGTTTTGGGTCCTTCTTCTTTGGAGCTCATCTTTTGAGGTAGGGATATCCTACTCCTTTTTATAGATTTTGTCTTTGAATTTTAGCACTTTGATATGTTGGTAGTTGTTGTGAAATTTTGGGAAACTTTGGGCCATTGTGTAATTTTACAAAAGTTGGGGTTTTGTCTATAATAAACCTAGAAGCATGTTTGGTATAGAAACATGGAATTAATGTTGAAACATTAGTGAAATTGGAACCTAAGGGTGGTAATGTTAATTATGGAAATGTCCTAATTACATTGATTAATTAATTTGAACAATTAATTGTGGAAAATGAGGAATTGAGATAGAATTGGGTCATGGGTTATGACGATGGAAAGAATACATTGATTTTATGTATTGATATGTGATGTGTATAATTGTTGTATATGTATGCATTGTGTTGTGCTGGAGGAGATAGGGGATGTACTCCGCGGTTTAGGGGAAGATAGGGGATGGACCTCTAAACCGGATGTTACTGGGAGGAGATAGGGGATGAACTCCGTAGATAGAGCATGTATGCTTATCTAGAAAATATTGGCAGAGCATGTATGCTTGTCATGGAAAGTGTGAATATATCTGTTTTGTTTATATTTGTTGAAGTGATGAAAGAATGTAAAAGAGTTGGCCATCTATCAATTGTTAGTCTTTTAGTCATTATTTATAACTGGTTTAGTATATTTCTACTGGGCTGTGGCTCACCCTATATGGGAACATCATTTTCAGGTACTGGTAGCATGCCACCTCCAAGGACTTAGCTTGGAAGGCTAGTGGCGGATGGACTTTTGTTTGTCTTTCCTTTTGCAGTGTTACATGTAAATTCAAGCCTAGGGCTTAATGTGTAAATGAGCTAGCACTCTATTTTCTTGTAACCAAGTGTTAACTTGGAAAGCTGTAAGCCCTTAGGGCATTTGCTTTTGTTGTTAACATGTAATACGTTTTGTAATAGAACCCTGTTGAATGAAAGAACATGGATCTTCTATATATCATAGCATGTCAATATTGTTGGGTTAAATGTCATTATTTCCAGGGCGTTACAACTTGGTATCAGAGCGTACCGGGTTCGAATACTTTGGGTACGTGGGAAGTGATTAGGATCACAATGGGTTTGTCTCGCTTGATAGAGACTTAGGTGTACGGTTATATGTTTATGTGATAACATGCTCATGTGATTGTTTGGGTATGGGATTTAGTTTCTAGGATGTTGATTGGGCCTTTGGGTTTCTGGGAGTCTTGTTGGAAAGGCACTTGATCAATGCTGTTTCTAACCGGTACTCTAGTAACGCCTTGGGACTATCATCATCCGGAAATGAAATTCGTAAGTGCTATATGTGTTTATGTGCTTACGTGGAATGAATTACAGTTATCCATGCATTAGGACGTGAGTGTTTAGTTTTGGCACGTTTATAAATGTGCTAACGTTCTGTGTTACCTTTATTAGGATGTCGGGGCGAGCAAGAGGTAGGCGTGGTAGGCCTAGGAGGCGGAAGTGCCATTACCGGATGAGGTTCCGAAGCTCAGAAGGGGTTGGTCGAGCCAATGTGGCCGAGCAGTGGGTCAAGAGCCATGGGTGCCTTGGCCCGAGAGATAGCAGGGCCTTAGGTATTCTCGGAAGCAGAAATCAGCAACCGAGGCAGACCTTCTTTCTTGAAGAGGAGTTCTTCGGTCTAACCCGGAGGAGTTTGTTGGGGATCCTAAGGAGCCATTGAAGGCGCATTTAGTGGCTAGAACAAATGAGTAAAACATTCGATATGCTAGGCATTGAGGACGAGCATTGAAAGTGACCTTGGCATCCTTCCAGGTGAAGGAGATCTTGGTCAATGGTGGAAGTATGAGAAAGTTCGTGCGGGTGGTACTTGGGCGGCGTTTGTGAATGCCTTCCAGAGAGGTTTTATCCGAGTGGCTAGAGAGAGACTAAGGGATCGGTTACCAAGCTTAAGCGAGAGGGTTTGTCTGTGGCGAGTTTGAGGCTACATTTACTAGCTTGTCGAGGTTTGCACTGAACTAGTGGCGGCAGGAGCGCCGTTGCTACGAAGTTTGAGCGGAAGTTGAGGTGGGACCTCAAGTTGAAAGTTGGTGGACCTTACATTCGAGAGTCTGAGCATTTGGTGGATCTGCGGCTCATATGGAGTGATGATGCGAGGAGAAGAGGAGAAACATGGGGGCTCCAAGAGGGGCCAAGAGGGGACAGGTGATGGCGGAGAGGCGGAGGGGTTATAACCCTCGGTCCCAGTGGTTTGGCGGTCGACTTTCCCAAAGACTGCAGTCTTGAGGGCGGTCGGGAGAGTTCACTGTTTCAAGTGTGGCCGGGTCACAAGGCTTCTGTTGCCCATGAAGGCGGGGTCGAGAGTCGCTTCTTCGTCACCAGACCCACGAGTCGAGTTCGGGCGGCGGTCCGTGTCGTGTTACCAGTGTGGACAGGCCGGGCACATGAAGAGGTATTGCCCACGGTTGAGTGCCACTTCAGGAGCGTCTGGTTCTAGACAGACGCGAGGATTTCAACCGGCTTCGATGCAGGCAGCCTCGAGGGCCAATCCAGGGCTTCGTCGTCGATCGATTACAACAATCCTATGCTCGAGAGGCGGCGAGTAGATCGAGGCCTCTGGCGGCGTGTATCTTGTTACAGCACAGACCTAGTACCGGCTCCATCAGTAGTGAGAGGTACCTTTTTGTTTTGCAATTCGGTTGCTAGAGTGTTGATTGACACGGGTGCATCTCATTCTTTTGTATCTGCTGCATTTGCATCTGTGTTGAACCGGAGTTAGCACTTTTAGCATCTCCTATTTGCGTTGTGTCACCTATTGGGGGTGAGTTAATTTTGAGGCACCGGATGTAGAGGCGTGATATAGAGGTCGGCGATCATCGACTTCCTTTTCCATTCGTAGTTATGCCCATGAAGGGCTTTGATGTTATTTTGGGTATGGACCGGTTATCGTCATACCGGCGGTTATTGATTGCTACCGCCAGAGGGTTACTGTTGTACGATGAGCAGGAGTTTTTCCACTTTTTAGGAGACCGGGTTGGTAGTATTGTGCCACAGTGCGGTCATGGCGGAATGAGCTTAGTAGTTTACTTGCTAGTTTTGAGAATGGTGAGTGTGATGAGACCCAGTTGAGTTGCGAGGGTAGTTTGTGAATCTGCAGATGTCTTTCCCGAGGATCTTATTGATTTGCCACCCCACGAGAGACGAGTTCTCTATTGATTTAGTGCGACGCAGCGCCGATTTCTATGGCACCTTATCGTTTTGCACCGTGAGTTGATTGAGTTGAAAGTTCAGCTCCAAGAATTGCAAGATAAGGGCTTCGTTCCCCCTAGTGTATCGCCGTGGGGTGCTCCGCCACTCTTTCCTATAAAGAAAGCCGGTGCCTTGAGATTGTGTATCCATTACCGCAAGTTGAATCGAGCCACAGTTAAGAATAAGTACCCGATGCCCGTATAGATGACTTGTTTGACCCGGTTGAAGGGTTCCGTTGTTTCTCTAAGATAGACTTGAGATCGGGTTACCACCTTGAGGGTCGAGAGGAGGATATTCGAAGACGGCATTGATTCCAGCTGTATGGCCATTATGAGTTTCTGGTGATGCCATTTGGGCTTACCAACGCAGCGATCTTTATGGACTTGATGAACCGGATCTTCCGGGAATTCTTGGATCGTTTGTGGTCGTTTTGTGGATGATATTCTTATCTATTCACCCTCAGAGCAAGAGCACGAGGAACACTTGAGAGTGGTACTTGAATTGCTTAGAGGCCATAGGTGTATGCCAAGTTTGGGAAGTGCGAAGTTACGGCTAAGAGAAGTCAAATTCTTAGGCCATGTAGTTTCTGGGGAAAGGGGTGTCTGTTGATACATCCAAGATTGAGGCAGTGCAAGACTGGGCACAGCCTAGGAATGTGTTTGAGATTCGCAGTTTTCTGGGATTAGCTGGGTATTACCGTCGGTTTGTGAAAGATTTCTCCAGGTTAGCTTCGCCGTTGACTAGGTTGACTCGCCAGGGAGTCAAATTTGTATGGAGTGAGACTTGTGAAAAGTCGTTTCAGGAGTTGAAGGTTAGATTGACCACCGCTCCAGTCTTGATTATTCCGGAGAGAGGGTTGGGTTATGCAGTCTATTGTGATGCCTCACGAGAGGGTTTGGGTTGTGTGTTGATGCAGGGAGGGAAAGTAGTAGCCTATGGCTCACGCCGATTAAAATACGAGAAGAATTACCCTACACGACCTAGAGTTGGCGGTGTGATCTTTGCCTTGAAAATCTGGAGGCACTACCTTTATGGTGAGAAATTCGAGGTGTTCTCGGATCATAAAAATCTGAAGTATCTGTTTTCCTGAAAGACTTGAACTTGAGGCGAGGAGGTGGATGGAGTTTATAGAAGATTACGACTTCGAGTTGCATTATCACCCGTGGAAGGCCAATGTTGTGGCCGATGCCCTTAGCGAAATCCGTTAGTAATGTAGCTTGTATAGCTATCAGGAGTGGGGATGTTGGGGGCAATTGGAGAATTTGATTTATACAGGCGAATCCGCTGAAGTCTTGACCTTGTTTTTTACGTTGTTGCTTAACCTACACTAGTGACTAGAGTGTTAGAGGCACGAGAGGTGACCTTGAGGTGGAATCACTCAGAGAGGATCTCCAATGGGAAGGTTGAGAAGGGTTTGACGGTGTATCCCGACCTGAGTGTGAGATACCGAGGCCGTTTGTTTGTACCGGAGGCTTGCCGAGAGGAGGTACTCCGAGAGTTTCATCATTCACGCCTTGCGGTGCATCCGGGAGGTACTAAGATGTATCGGGATTTGGGTCGTCAGTTTTGGTGGCGGGGTCTGAAGAGAGATGTGGCAGTCTTCGTGTCTAAGTGCCTTACTTGTCAGCAAGTGAAGGCCGAGCATCAGAGGCCAGCGGGTTTGTTACAACCCTTGCCTATTGCCGAGTGGAAGTGGGAGCATGTCACCATGGACTTCGTTGTAGGTCTTCCGAAGACTCAGCGGGGTAGTGACACTATTTGGGTGGTTGTAGACCGGTTGACCAAGTCGGCGCATTTCATTCCAATGCGTGAGAGATTCCGTAGATCATCTTGCCGACTTGTATGTTGGGACATAGTAAGGTTGCACGGGGTCCCAGTGGATTATTGTCTCGAATAGAGATCCTCGTTTCTTGCTAGGTTGTGGCGAGTTTGCAGAGTGCTTTAGGTACTAAGTTGACCTTTAGTCTGACTTATCATCCTCGGTGACAGCCGAAGGCGTACCATTCAGATCCTTGAGGATATGCTTGAGGTTGTGTCCTTGATTTGATGGGACATGGGAGAGGCACTTACACGGTGGAGTTTGCCTACAATATGATTTCAGTCTAGTATCGGTATGGCACCATTTGAGGCCTTGTATGGCCGACCTTGTAGGTCTCCAGTTTGTTGGGCGGAGGTGGGCGACACACCTTTGTTGGGTCCGGAGTTGGTTAGGGAGACGACGGAGAAAGTTGAGCTTATCCGTAGGAGGCTTGTTACAGCCCAGAGTCGTCAGAAGTCCTATGCTGACCGTAGGAGGAGACCGTTGGAGTTTGAGGTGGGTGATCACGTCTTTTTGAAGATATCACCTAGGCGGGGTTTGTTGAGATTTGGGAAGAGTGGGAAGTTATCCTCGGTTTATTGGTCCTTTGAGATCCTTGGCGGATTGGCGAGGTTGCTTATCGTTTAGCTTTGCCGCCAGTTGGCGGAGTTCATGACGTGTTTCATGTAAGTATGCTTGAAGTATGAGCGGATCCATCACACGTGTTGGATTGGACCGACTTAGAGGTAGATGAGGATGCCTCGTATGAGGAGAGACCGGTTCAGTCTTGGATAGGCGGGATCAAGTCTGCGTGGTAAGATCATCCCTTTGGTTAAGGTTTTGTGGAAACATCACGAGTGGAGGAGGCCACTTGGGAACGTGAGTTGGGAGTCCGTGAGAAGTATCCGGACTTATTTGTTGATGTGTAATCAAGTGTTGCAATTTTGTAATTGTAATGAACTTTAAGAACATTTGAAATGTCTTAAGTTGTAAAACATGGTGTATGTTTTGGTTAATGTAAATGTTGTAGAACTTGCCTTGTTATGGGAGTTGATTATAATAGTGCATATGTTGGCCATATTATAGAAATTGAATTGTATCATGATTATTGCTTATGATATGAATTGTAAACCATCTATGTGGGAAATGGTTGAAATGGAAGGAAAATGCATGTGGAAATGTATATATTGTTAAATGCCTCTTGATGAGAGATGGAATGACCGGTAATGGGTCGAATTGTGTAATGTTGTGATATAACATTGTTTAAAGGAGAGGAAAACTTGCCTTTCAAAACTTGTTTTAATTTGGGACGAAATTCCTTAAGGGGGAGGTTATAGCGGTCCGGGTTTACCCTTGTTGTATAGTGGTCCTGACATGTGTCCGTGGATGTCGGTAATTGAGTATTGTCTTATTTACGTCCTTTCTTGCTTTGTTTTTGAGTTCTGAGGATGTGTTGGGCGGGTTTGTCACAAAGTTGGTTAAGCTTTAGAACCAAGTCTAGTTGCCCAGTTTTTCTTGGTCGCTCGGCCGACATGTTTGCGCCGAGCGGATGGGTTGTTGTTGTTGCTTATGCGCTCGGCGGAGGTTTTGGCGCCGGCGGAGAATGCACCCTTTCAGTATTTCGTGCACCTGCAAAACTTCTGCAAGTGTGGTTTCTGCGCCGGCGGTCTTTGTCTTCGGCGCATAGTATGTTTTGGTGAGAGTTACGGGAGGGGACTGCGCCGGCGAGCTGGGATCTACGCCGGCGGGCGAACTTTGTGTTCATGTCTTGGAGCTCGAGCGGACAATGTTGCGCTCAGCGGAACCTGTTTATGTGTCTTTTACGCCGGCGGAGAGTCTTACGCTCGAGCGGACCTGTCGTATAACTGAGTGGGACTGGGCATTTTAAATCACTTTTTGACTTATCTTCTTCTTTCTTACTTTACCAAAACACCATTTTCAGAGCTTCTCACTCAAAAACCATAACTTCTCTCTAAGTATTGATCTAGTTAGAGTGTGTTGTTCACCTTTTGTCTTCACAAAAAGGGTGTTGATCGTCGAGAGCGTCATTTTGATCCGAATAGTTTGGTGTTTGGAGCATTTTGGTTTTGGGTCCTTCTTCTTTGGAGCTCATCTTTTGAGGTAGGGATATCCTACTCCTTTTTATAGATTTTGTCTTTGAATTTTAGCACTTTGATATGTTGGTAGTTGTTGTGAAATTTTGGGAAACTTTGGGCCATTGTGTAATTTTACAAAAGTTGGGGTTTTGTCTATAATAAACCTAGAAGCATGTTTGGTATAGAAACATGGAATTAATGTTGAAACATTAGTGAAATTGGAACCTAAGGGTGGTAATGTTAATTATGGAAATGTCCTAATTACATTGATTAATTAATTTGAACAATTAATTGTGGAAAATGAGGAATTGAGATAGAATTGGGTCATGGGTTATGACGATGGAAAGAATACATTGATTTTATGTATTGATATGTGATGTGTATAATTGTTGTATATGTATGCATTGTGTTGTCTTTGGAGGAGATAGGGGATGTACTCGCGGTTTAGGGAAGATAGGGATGGACCTCTAAACCGGATGTTCTTGGGAGGAGATAGGGATGAACTCCGTAGATAGAGCATGTATGCTTATCTAGAAAATATTGGCGAGCATGTATGCTTGTCATGGAAAGTGTGAATATATCTGTTTTGTTTATATTTGTTGAAGTGATGAAAGAATGTAAAAGAGTTGGCCATCTATCAATTGTTAGTCTTTTAGTCATTATTTATAACTGGTTTAGTATATTTCTACTGGGCTGTGGCTCACCCTATATGGGAACATCATTTTCAGGTACTGGTAGCATGCCACCTCCAAGGACTTAGCTTGGAAGGCTAGTGGCGGATGGACTTTTGTTTGTCTTTCCTTTTGCAGTGTTACATGTAAATTCAAGCCTAGGGCTTAATGTGTAAATGAGCTAGCACTCTATTTTCTTGTAACCAAGTGTTAACTTGGAAAGCTGTAAGCCCTTAGGGCATTTGCTTTTGTTGTTAACATGTAATACGTTTTGTAATAGAACCCTGTTGAATGAAAGAACATGGATCTTCTATATATCATAGCATGTCAATATTGTTGGGTTAAATGTCATTATTTCCAGGGCGTTACAATACCTTAACGGTCTATTTGAAAATTAAATAAAAAAGGAAGTTGCATAAAATAAAAAATGGAAGTTGCATAAAATTAAAAATGGAAGTTCATTCAAGTTCCTTAACAATTTTTTTGGAAATTAAATAAAAAGAGCAAGTTGAATAGAATAGGAAATTGAATAAAAATGGAAGTTGAATAAAGAAACCATAATACCTTAACGATCTATTTGGAAATTAAATAAAAAACGAATTTGAATAGAAAAGGAAATTGAATAAAAATGGAAGTTGAATCAAGAAACCACTATACCATAACGATCTACTTGGAAATCAAATACAAAATAAAGTTGAATAGAAAAGGAAATTGAATAAAAATGGAAGTTGAATAAAATTAATAATGGAAGTTCATTCAAGAAACCACTATATCTCAATGATCTTTTTATTCATCTTCCATTTTTATCCAATTTTCCTTTTTATTTAATACCCAAATAGATCGTTAAGGTATAATGGTTTCTTGAATGAACTTCCATTTTTAATTTTATTCGACTTCCATTGTTAATTTTATGCAACTTCCATTTTTATTCAAAATGGAAGTTCATTCGAGAAGCCACTATACCTTAACGATCTATTTGGAAATTAAATGAAAAAGGAAGTTGAATAGAAATGAAAATTGGATAAAACTAGAGGTTGCATAAAATTAAAAATGGAAGTTCATTCGAGAAACCACTATACCTTAACGATCTATTTGGAAATTATATAAAAAAGAAAGTTGAATAGAAAAGGAAGTTGAATAGAAATGGAAATTGCATAAAAATGGAAGTTGAATAAAAATAAAAATAGAAGTTGCATAAAATTAACAATGGAAGTTCATTCAAGAAACCACTATACCTTGACGATCTATGTGGAAATTAAATAAAAAAGGAAGTTGAATAAAAATGAAATTTTCATAACGATCTTTTTGGACATTAAATAAAAATGGAGGTTATATAAAACTAGAAATGGAAGTTGCATAAAATTAACAATGGATGTTCATTCAAGAAACCACTATACCTTATGTGTGAATTATTTGGAAATTAAATAAAAAAAGAAGTTGAATAGAAATAAAAATGGAAGTTCATTGAAGAAACCACTATACCTTAATGATCTGTTTGGAAATTAAATAAAAAAGGACGTTGAATAGACAAGGAAATTGAATAAAAATGAAAGTTGAATAAAAATAAAAATCGAAGTTGAATAAAATGGAAGTTGAATAGAAAAGGAATATGAATAGAAAAAGAAATCGAATAAAAATGGAAGTTGCATAAAATTAAAAATGAAAGTTCATTCAAGAAACCACTATACCTTAACGATCTATGTGGAAATTGAATAGAAAAGGAAATTGAATAGAAATGGAAATTGCGTAAAAATGGAAGTTGAGTAAAAATAAAATGTAAGTTCGTTCAGGAAACCACTCTACCTTAACGATCTATTTGGAAATTAAATAAAAAAGGAAGTTGAATAGAGAAGGACATTGAATAAAAATTGATGTTGAATAAAAATAAAAGGGGAACTTCCTTTTTTATTTAATTTCCAAATAAATCGTTAAGGTCTAGTGGTTTCTTGAATGACATCCATTTTTTATTTTATGCAACTTCTATTTTTATTCAATTTTCTTTTCTATTTAACTTCCATTTTAATTTTATGCAACTTCCATTTTATTTTTATTCAACTTCCATTTTAATTTTATTCAACTTCCATTTTTAATTTTATGCAACTTCCATTTTTATTTCTATTCAACTTCATTTTTTTTTATTTACTTTCCAAATAGACACTACAAGAAATTGCATTTTTGGAGACTACTTTTGGCAACGACGTCAATTTTTCATCGCCAAAAGTATATTTTTGGCGACACAGTGATCAATTTCGTTGGTAAAAGTATACCTTTACCGACGCAATTTGTTGCCATCACTAAAAAGGCATAACATTATTTTAGCGCCAAATTTTTTGGTTGGCGCCAAAATTTCATAACTTTTACCTACGAGGTTTATGTTTTAGCAACACAATAAGCGTTGCTATTAGTGTGCTTACTTTTGGCGACGACAAGTTGGTGTGGGCAAAGAGTTAACCATTTTGCGACGATGATACTATTCGTCGGTAAATGTTTTGCTAATGGAATGATGTGATTTAGTGATTTGTGTTTTTAATTTTAATTTTTGAAAGAGTTTTAAATATTTTAGTTACTGAATTGTAAAATTAAAATGATCATTGAATTAGATCACAAAATGAACCCATTGAGCTCAAACACACTCTTAAGTTGAGATGACTAATTTGAGATAATTTAAACTTTTTCAAAGAATATGGTTAGATTATCAATTTCAATATGTTTGTTTTTATTTTCAGAAACTAGTTTCAAATTTTTTTCCTAAAAAACTAAAAAAAAAAAATGGGTGAAAAAAAAAACTTAATATTTTTTGTATATTTTTATCTTTTAGGTCATAAATACTTTTTAAAATTTTAAAAATATAATTTTGATTTTTATTGCTTTCAAATTATTTTTAATTTTTTCAAAAAAGACAAATCTAAATTTTTTTTTGATTTTTTTTTAATCTTTTAGGTTATAAATACTTTTTAAATTTTAAAAAATATAATTTTGATTTTTATTGCTCTGAAATTATTTTTAATTTTTTTTAAAAAACAAATCTAAAAATTGTTTTGAATTTTTTTTTTTTTTTTTTGGGTAGCAGTCTTGTCGTGATAAAATTCCCTCCTTTTTTTTTCCCTCATCAAATCTCCCCAAATCAATCTCCACGATTTCACTCTTAGCATCCTTATCTCGATTCGTAGTTCTCTCTCCCTCATGATTTCACTCTTGATCGTAGGGTTTGTCTTTGTTTCTTCTTTGCCGTCGAGATCTGTGCTTCGATCTGCCCTTCTGAGTTTGTTCCTTTTGCTTTGTATCTCAATGCCCCCTTCTCTCTCTCAATTTCTTAAATGAATCTATGCTTGTCTATTTTCACTATTACGAGTTTGAGTCGACCTCTAGTGCATATATTAACCATCCATTTAGTCAAGTTATGTTAACACCAATTGCAAATGCAGTACCTATGGACTATTGATCCTTCGCATGCATTCCTGGTTCAATTCCTTATGGGTAATTTAACTAAATTTGACTTGAATTGGTAGAATAATTTTTTTCTTCTTGGGTTGTGGAGATATGTGTGTATGATGCATTTGTTAATTTCATTGGTTAAAGTTCGCGGCTTTCAAAATGAGCTTTTGTTTTTTTGGTCTGTAATCTGTCTAATTGCTTATTTATTTATTTATTGGTTAATTGGGTAAGTTTATGTTAGATTTGATTAAATTTTAGTTGTGTCTTACTATTGTGAACCCATCAAATAAGAGAAATGGAAAAGGGGGGACCCTTTTACTGGTATTATATAGAGTTTTTGGTTCAAACAAGGCCAATTTGCTTATGTCATTTCTACTCTCCAGAATTTGGTTTTGTTTTTGTTTGTCTTTTCATTTTCTGAATTGTTATATCTTTAAGATTATATATATTGATCTCAGTTTATGTGTTAAGTAATTAACAACTATGATTTGTTGTTATGAAAATGCAGTAATTGGGGAAATATTGGTTTCTAACATATATATATATATATATCCACACTTGAGTTTATACTATATATACTATGGTGGGACACTCCTCACCTTATTGTACATATTTCCCTCTAAACAGTTCCCACTCTTTTGGTGTCAGTTATCTTCAGATAATAATTTCTCTCATATTGCCTAGTGGTATCATTTTTAAGAGTTATTACTAACATCACTTCCATACCATTGGTGAGGGACTATGTTACATGGGCTTGAGTACGATGAGGAAACTTCTTAGGTTTGTTGATGTTGATTGCAAAGTCATGTTGAATTTTCAATGCAAGGTAGGCTTTTTAAAAAAATTACAAATAAGTGGTAAACTTTACAAGTATATTAATAATTAAAGACAAGTTTTTCATCAATCTGTAATAATTTTTTGACAGTTCCACTAATTAGTAATTTCCCCTTCAATTTCCCCCTTCTTTCTAGAAGACCTTCAAAAAATGTGCTCGTGAAGTGGAGGAACTTAAGTGATTTAAAAGGAAATATAGTAGATAAGTTTTGCATACTATACAACCTTTACATGGTTGGAGCATGAACCTCAATATATGTACATATTTAATAATTATACACCATGGGTCACTTCTTTTTCTCAATCCACAAAAAATTCCTCAAACCAAAATTAAGTGCAACTCGAGGAGTAGCATAAGAACTAACCCACCTTAACCCCAGCCTGCTATGTGGCTCCACTAGCACATATCTGCCTGATGACCCTCGCCTACTGCCCCATGCCTTCTTCAACTAGATTGAATGTCTTCTATCATATTTGAGACTTTTTGATGTGCTCCTCACCATCTCATCTCATTTCAAGTGAAACACTTTCTTGAATTTCAAAAAAATGATGTTCGGTCCAAATAGCACTACTCTCATGCATGCTCTATACCACCCATACTTTAAGAAGGAAGATGTTCGGTCCATTGAATGATGATGGTGTGGAATCTGATGAGACCTTTGTTAAATAAGAAGGAAGATGTTGTGGTCCTAGAGGTCTCTGTGTCAGAGATTTCTTGGGATATTAGTGTTGAGAATCCTCAAGTTCATGTGATTGAAGATACAGGCTTGTCAAATGCAGTCTTGGAGTCTCATACATCTATTCCAAATATTATGCTTGAAACCCAAGAAATTGCCCAATAGAGGAGCGACTTTTGGAGGCGAGTCTGAGGAATAAGGTTCTTGATGACCTATTTGAGGTATGTGCTTATTTGTCATTTTGATTAGTTAGGTCTTGATGGAAATGTGTTTTTTTCTTCCAAACATTCATTGTTGGTTAATACATTCGGTTGTATTCATGTGTAAAGACACGAGAATGTAACAACACAATCCTTTGTGAACTTAATATTTTTGTTTGACTTTTGGTTATGATATCAAAGCATTTTGACATCAATTGATATTTGGTACCAGTTAAAGCATTCTTGAATCGATGGTTGTGAAGTTGACAAATAACGAAACTCTGTCCTTACAACATCAAGTCGAGCGGTTGCTCCTTTAGTGTTGCAGCGGTACTCTTACGATACAATTGAGAAGATGTTGTCTCGATGTTTCTTTGGCCATCTCCTCAGCGACAAATAGAAAAACCGGGGATCGGATCATGATTCTCAACTCAAAAAGGTCTGACATTCTTGTTTTTCAACAAGCTTTATACCTTGTCCATTTCCTTCACTGTCAAATTTCTTCTTCCCCACTTATTGTTTACGACACCAATCTGTATTGAGAATTCACAAATGAAAATTATATTATATTTACATGACTTTTCTTTTGGTATTTGATTGATGCATATTTTGTGCGATCCCAATAAGTCTTTGCATTTTTGGTTGTTGTTAGGAATCAACTGTCTATTGTTATGAACGATTCAGAAGTTTTCTGTCCTGATCTTGATGGTTTTTGCCCAGTAATTGCAGTTTGCTTGATTATCCCTCTCTCTCCAGTCGTGCACATTACTAGTATTTCTAATAATGCATTTTTCTTGCTTTGTCCTTTCGAACATAGGCGCACACACACATTGGTCTTCTGTTTGCTCTCTCTCTCTCTCTCTCTCTCTCACTCTCATTATGCAAACACAATCAATCTCATACAGTGCATACATGTTTTTTTTTCTAATTTATTTTTTTATGCCTCTTAACGATCTGTGACTGTTATTAAAGATAATTTAACACTTTAATTGTTAAGTAAATTGAGAAGGCCATTGGTTTCATAGAAGTGTGTGCATGTCTTATGCAGATTTTGGTACAACACATCAAGACAATACTTCCAGGGTTGAAGTCTCGCATAAGCGCTGCACTGGTTTTTGTTGTGAAGGAGCATGCTAGCTATGGAGAAATCACTGAATCAAAGGCATCATCTACTTCTTTATTCTTTGACACCATTACTAAATTGTTTTTAGCATGACCATTGGTTTTGTTCTATGTACCAAGGCATATCCTATGTTGATAAAATTTACTAGAATATAGTTGAGGTCATATAGAGTGTAAGCAAGGTATGGGAGAGAGGTACTTGGTAGGATGCCTTTCCACCACTTTTTTGTGGAGAGGGTAATTTCTGTAACTTGAATCCTTTCTCTATCCTTGGGAGTGGTTAGCACTTGCCATTGCTCCAGTTCACAAACTCTTCTAGCTAATGATTGAGATAATTGATTCATATAATTTTCTTTGTTCCTGATTAAAAAAAATTGATTAATTCATTGGTAAATTAATCCTGGTCATGGTTGTGCATGTTTCTATAAACATCTAATTCTAGTGCGATGAAGTAGGTCCTGGTTAGACTTTTGCATGTCTTGTGAGCAAAAGCAGTGGACTAATAGATGTTTGCGATTTTTTATACGTGGTCATTCGATTGCCCAATACTCTCTCTCTCTCTCTCTCTCTCTCTCTCTCTCTCTCTCTCTCTCTCTCATAATTACATTCAAAATTGCCCCTAGCCAATTTAGTATATACTAGAAAGCTGGATAGGAGGCGGGTTTTTTAATGTAATTATGTGAAACGATCCATTATGAGGTAGGACTCTTTTTTTTTTTTTTTTGGTTGAGTTATTAACATATCTCGGTGTTGATAACTTCGTCCAATTACACTTCAATGTATTTGCAAAATAACCATACTTTATGTAAAGTTGGCCATTTAGAATGAAACTTTTTATACTATTTTTGTGCTTACTACTATTTTTCTTTTTCATGTTTTTTAAAAATAAATAGGCTAGTCGAGAGCTCTTCTTCCAAACATTCTATCGAAGTACTCGAAGGTAAAGTAAATGTGGCTCCACCTACTTAGGCTGTCTTTTGGGGCCACAAATGTCTATGCTCTTCATATAATCCTTATGCATTGTCGATCTTTGGAGCCTTATTGATGCATCATCAATTCGTTGTTGGAAACAACATTCTCTTCAATGATAGAAGGGAAAAATGAAGAAATGTCAACATCTGAGCTATGCGGTGGTGCGCGGATCCATTATATCTTCAGTCAATATTTGTGAAGAGTTTGGAGGTGTGTGTTCTTGACATTAATTGTGATTTGGCATGTCTTTTGGCATTCTAGATTGCGGGTCCTTTATTCTTATCAAGTATTTTCATATTTTGCCACCTTTTCTTAATCAAATAAAAGCGCAAAAAGTTTCATCCGGGCTTTATACTTTGTGCGTTGTTTTTTTCGATCTTCTTGTCGTAGAGACTGACTTTGTGTCTTATATCATGCTTAATTTAGTAACTTGTTGAAGGGGGCTGTGAGGAAATATTTCTCAACCATTCTTTCTACTTTGCATTGTTTTTACGGTCTTTGTCCTAGAGGCGACTTTGTATCTTATATGGGAATGTTTAATTTAATGGCGGTTGAAGGGGCGTGAGAAAATATTTCACTACCATTCTAAAGTTGCATGGTTATGAGATTTACTCTGCCTTGTCTCTTTTTTCTCTCGTCTGTGTAGCTATTGAATGGAACATAGTTTAAAGGCGGTTCCTCCATCCATCGTAAAACTTATCTTACGCAATAGCAAGTCGGTGTGCTTTTAGAAGTCCTTTGCCACTTTGATCCAAAAAAATTGTGGATTAGCCGGTGGCTTCTTATGTGTGATTGTGATCATTGTTGTATTGATAAGCGAGGCAAAGATGAGCTTTAAGTTGCGATTAGTCCATCAAATTTGAGAAGATTTTATCATCTTGCAAGAGGTGGATCCATGTGAGGACTTGGTGATGATGACATCGAGCGCCATTGATCTGGCGGTCCTAAATCTGCATTATTTGTACCCGGTAGGTCTTATTTTATGTTTTTCATTGAAGTTGTTTGATTTTTATTTTTCTTCTTGTGACTATAACTTTCATTATCTTAGTTTAATCCTAATTTGCAGGTTCCATTTGAAGTTCTTGTTCGAAGACAAATAGTTCGTTTGTTAGACCCAAGCCTTCAATGTGCTAGGTTTATCTATGATGAGTTAATTAAGGCAAGGAAATTCTCAATGTCTATTTTTGTGGTTTATGGGTGTGTTACTGCACAAAACCGATTTATTGATTCTATTTTAGATGAGCCATCATTTGTATGGTTAATGAACTCTGACGGTTTCTGAGAAAGCGCATGGATGAGGTTATAGGGAACTTTTTGTGAGAAGGCCTTGAACCCTCAAAGACAATGATTGGGCACATTATTGAAATGGAGGTATGCTGAATTTGGGGTTTCAAAAAATAAAAATTTATGGTTTTCAAATCTATTCCAACTGGCTCCTGATGCATATTGCTTGAGCAAGATTAAGATACAAGGTCTTGACAAAACAAATTTTGGGATCTACTCTATGGATCCTTGTTAGAATAGTAACAGATCTGAAAAATAATTTCTTAGAAGTTTGATATGCATTCTGATGAGTCAATTTACAATTCCTTATTCTAACAAATTATGGTCAATTGCAGAAGTTCTGCATGACCATTATAGCATTTTCAATGCCTTAATTTTATTGCTTGTACCTAATACTGATCTTTCTAGGCTTCCAATTTTGTTCTTGAAAGATTGACTTTCTTGAATCTTCTCATAGTAAGATTCACTGAAGTTTTATAGATGTCGATGGGATGCTCCTAAATTTCTTAATTGTGACATCTTTCATGTTATTTCTTCTGTGTTTATTCTCATCTTAGTTCCTAACTGCCTGCTAGTTATTGCCTTTTTAAGTGTAGTTCAAATGCATGTCCAGCAGACATGTCAAAATTTTAATGATTGCACCTGCATCAAATGAGATGTGTCTTAGAACCTATCACACATGGATTGGCATTAGAACCTAAATATTATTGTCTTGTCTCAAGATCACTAAAAATATCTTATATCGTTGATTGGCCTTTCGACAATTGTTAAAACAAGACATTAAAACCCATGAAAATAATTGTATTTGATATCAAAGGACATTGATTTTAGTCAGTGGTGAACTTACTACAACAATTTGAATTCCAAACCACCTTATTATTATCTATCTAATCTTATACCCTGTTTCTTAAACAAAAGCTGATGCTGGTAAAATTCTTGAAGGGACAATACCTCTCCCTTGGTCCAACAGGATCAAAATTGCACTTGGTGCAGCTAAAGGGTTAGCATTCCTCCATAGCGGCCCTGAACCTGTCATTTATATGAAAGAAAAAAAAACAAATCCACAGTATCTTTCATGGATGGTTAACAATCTCAAGATTTTAATTGTGCATTACTCGGGTATTTTATTGTAGGGATGGATATATATATTTTTTTCTTTTGTTTCCCCACTAGCAGATGGTGGGGAAAGGAGGTCAGTGTTTCTGATCTTGTTTACTGGTACCTTCATTATAGAAGCATTTTGTTGACTTTCTCATGACTAATTTAATGATTTGAGTTTAATAAATTTGCCACTAATGGTTCTGAGTGAAATGATTTGACTTTGTTTCATATTTGATTGCACGGTCACATTCTAAAGCGATGAAGAGCCATCGATGAACATTGTGGTGTATGGACAATCTCAATGCTTAGTTACTTTTCTTGTTTCGGTGCATTGGTATAAGGTTAGCTTGGTAAACATTGTGGTGTACTTGAATTGAGTGTTTTTATATAACTTACTCTCCTAGTGTAAACATGACAGCCAGTGAATTAGTTTGAATTTTTACTTAAATATAAAATGGGTGAGTCAAAATCTTTAAGGTGTGGAAATGGTTGGTGATTATTCAAGCTTGTTTGGTGGATACTTTTGTGCCATGATGCTGTGTTGCGTTGAATCTGGTGCTGATTGGCTCTGTTCTGTGTGCTCTGCCTCTGATGCAGCTTTTGATTGATACGATCTGTTTGTCCTGATTTCTGATTTGGTTGAGTTGTTTTGTCGCTAGTTTTGTTTGATTTGTTTTCTGGCTGTTCTGGTAAATGAGGTAAACTGCTGCGTCAATTCTGATTTGGTTATATGATTTTGTTTGGGTTGCTGAGTTGAAATGATTTTCTGGCGGTGTTGATTTGTGTTGAATTAGTTCTTGATGCTATACTAATCTGCTATTCTTCTAGTCTTCTTTGTGATGTTCTTCTTTGTTGTTGAGATCTTTGTGGTGATCTTTGCTATGATGGTGTTTATTATGATGAGGTCTTTGTTGTGTTGTTGTTGGATGTTTGCTGGTGTTGTTGATGTTTGGAAGGGTGCAGGACTTTTTGTCCAATCTGTAATAGATCAGGTTTTCATTAATGGGGGTTGTCATTAGGTGTAAGTTCGGGCAACTACTGGTGTTTTGGCTGGAAGGGTATGGAGGGGGTATGGAGGGGGTATTTTGTGTGATTTCATATCAATGTTACTAGTTTGTTATAGTGGTGCCTGAGGGATGCCTCTTGTAAATCTGTAAATCTTTTAAAAAATTATAAATGTGTTTCAATTATTTTTGTCGCTGCAAATTTGTCGTTGTTAAAAAGTAAAGCTTTCTTGACAAAATAACTTGTCGGTAAATGTGTAGCCAAAAGTTTATTTTTGTCCACTCATATTATGTTGCTAAAAGTGTATTTTTTTTTCCAATGCCAATTTGTCGTTGCCAAAACTAAAGCTTTATCGACAACCAAATCGTTGGCAAATGGCAACACTTACCGACGTAAATGTGTCGCTAAAAGTTACTTTTCCCCACTCATATTGTGTTGGTAGAAGTGTATTTTTTGCCAATGCCAATTTGTCGTTGCCAAAAGTAACGCTTTAGCGACAAACAAATCGTCGGCAAATGGCAACATTTACCGACGTAAATGTGTCGCCAAAAGTTTACTTTTGCCGATGCATATGTTGTTGCTAAAAGTATATTTTTTGCCCATGCAAATTTGTGTCGCGAAAAGTGCCACACAATCATCATATTTGAATGACTTTTACCAGCATAAGGTAAATTGCGGCGATGGATGGAAGCTTTTAGCGATGACTATGTTAAATCGCTAAAGGAATTACTTTACCAACGCAATGATAATTTAAATCGGCAAAAACTTTTGCCAACTCACTTTTGCCTCTGAGTTGCCAGCGTAGCTTTGTGTGTCGGCAAAACTCTTTTATAGCAATTTTCCTTTTAGCAACATATTTTGTTGCGTTCTGGCATCACAATTTCTTGTAGTGAGATCGTTAAATAAAAAAGGAAATTAAATAGAAAAGGAAATTGAATAAAATTAAAAATGGAAGTTGAATAAAAATAAAAATGAAAGTTGCATCAAAATTAAAAATGGAAGTTCATTCAAGATTCCACTATACCTTAACGATCTATTTGGAAATTGAATAAAAAAAGAAGTTCAATAAAAAAAGGAAATTGAATAAAAATGGAAGTTGCATAAAATAAAAAATGGAAGTTCATTCAAGAAACCACTATACCTTAATAATCTATTTGAAAATTCAATAAAAAAGAAAGTTGAATAGAAAGGGAAATTGAATAAAAATGGAAGTCGAATAAAATTAATATTGGTTTCTTGAATGAACTTCCATTTTAAATTTTATGCAACTTCCATTTTTATTCAACTTCAATTTTTATTTTTATTCAATTTCCTTTTCTATTCATTTTCATTTTTTATTTAATTTCCAAATTGATCGTTAACGTATAGTGGTTTCTCGAATGAACTTCCCCTTTTATTTTTATTCAACTTCCTTTTTTATTAAATTTTCTTTTCTATTCAACTTACTTTTTTATTTAATTTCCAAATAGATCGTTAAGGTATAGTGGTTTCTCAAATGAACTTCCATTGTTAATTTTATGCAACTTTCATTTTTAATCTTATGCGTGGTTACTTGAATTAACTTCCATTGTTAATTTTATGGAACTTCCATTTCTATTTTTATTCAACTTCCATTTTTAATTTTATGAAACTTCCATTTTTATTTTTATTCAATTCCCTTTTCTATTCAACTTCATTTTTTATTTAATTTCCAAATAGATCATTATGGTATAATGGTTTCTTGAATGAACTTCTATTTTTATTTTTATTCAACTTCAATTTTTATTCAAGTTCCTATTCTATTCAACTTCATTTTTTATTTAATTTCCAAATAGTTCGTTAAGGTATAGTGGTTTATTGAATGAACTTCGATTTTTATTTTTATTCAACTTCTATTTTTATTCAATTTCATTTTCTATTCAACTTCCTTTTTTTATTTAATTTCCAAATAGATCGTTAAGGTATAGTGTTTTCTTGAATGAACTTCCATTTTCATTTTTAGGCAACTTCCATTTTTATTCAATTTTCTTTTATATTTAATTTCCAAATAGATCGTTAAGGTATAGTGGTTTCTCGAATGAACTTCCATTTTTATTCAATATCCTTTTCTATTAAACTTCCTTTTTTATTTAATTTCCAAATAGGTCGTTAAGGTATAGTAGTTTCTTGAATTAACTTCTATTTTTAATTTTATACAACACCCATTTTTTTTTATTCAACTTCCATTTTTATTCAACTTCTTGTTTTATTTAATTTCCTATTCTATTCAACTTCCTTTTTTACTTTTATTCATCTTCCGATTTTATTCAATTTTCTTTTCTATTGAACTTCCTTTTTTATTTAATTTCCAAATAATTCATTAAGATATAGTGGTTTCTTGAATTAACTTCCATTTTTAGTTTTATGCAACTTCCATTTTTATTCCATTTACTATTCTATTCAACTTCATTTTTTTATTTACTTTCCAAATAGATCGTTAAGGTATAATAGTTTCTTGAATGAACTTCCATTTTTATTCAATTTCCTATTCTATTTAATTTCCTTTTTTATTTAATTTCCAAATAGATCGTTAAGGTATAGTGGTTTCTTGAAAGAACTTCCATTGTTAATTTTATGCAACTTCCATTTTTAATTTTATTCAACTTCCTTTTTTGTTTAATTTCTTTTTTATTCAACTTCCTTTCTTATTTAATTTCCAAATAAATCGTTAAGGTATAGTGGTTTCTCGAATGAACTTCCATTTTTAATTTAATGCAACTTCGTTTTTTATTCAATTTCCTTTTCTATTCAACTTCATTTTTTAATTTTATGAAACATTAATTTTTAATTTTATGCAATTTCCATTTTTAATTTTATGCAACTTCTATTTTTATTTTTATTCAACTTCCACTTTTATTCAATTTTCTTTTCTATTCAACTTCTTTTTTTTATTTAATTTCCAAATAGATCGTTAAGGTATAGTAGTTTCTCGAATGAACTTCCATTTTTAATTTAATGCAACTTCCATTTTGATTCAATTTCTTTTTCTATTCAATTTCCTTTTTTATTTAATTTCCAAATAGATCATTAAGGTATAGTGGTTTCTTCAATGAACTTCCATTTTTAATTTTATGTAACTTTCATTTTTATTTTTATTCAACTTCCATTTTTAATTTTATGCGACTTCCACTTTTATTCAATTTCCTTATGCAACTTCCATTTTATTTTTATGCAACTTCCATTTTTGTTTTTATTCAACTTCCATTTTTATTCAATTTTCATTTTTAATTTTATGCAACTTCCATTTTTTTTATCAATTTCATTTTTATTTAATTTTCATTTTATTCAATTTCCAAATAGATCGTTAAGTTATAGTGCTTTATTAAATGAACTTCCATTGTTAATTTTATGCAAATTCCATTTTATTTTTATTCAACTTCTATTTTTAATTTTATTCAACTTCCATTTTTATTTTTATTCAGCCTTCTTTCTTATTTAATTTCCAAATAGATCATTAAGGTATAGTGGTTTCTTGAATTAAATTCCATTTTTGATTTTATGCAACTTTCATTTTATTTTTATTCAACTTCCATTTTTATTCAACTTCCTTTTTTTATTTAATTTCCAAATAGATCGTTATGGTATACTAGTTTCTTGAATGAACTTCCATTTTTAATTTTATGCAACTTCCATTTTTATCCAATTTATTTTCTATTCAACTCCTTTTTTTTATTTAATTTCTAAATAAATCGTTAAGGTACAGTGGTTTCCTAAACGAACTTGCATTTTCAATTTTGATGCAGTTTCCATTTTTATTTTTATTCAACTTCCATTTTTATTCAATTTCTTTTTCTATTTAACTTCCATTTTTATTTCTATTCAACGTCCTTTTTTATTTAATTTCCATTTTTTATTCAACTTCTCTTTTTATTTAATTTCCACATAGATCGTCAAGGTATAGTGGTTTCTTGAATGAACTTCCATTGTTAATTTTATGCAACTTCCATTTTTATTTTTATTCATCTTGCATTTTTAACAATGGAAGTTTATTCAAGAAATCACTATACCTTAACGATCTATTTAGAAATTAAATAAAAAAGGAAGTTTAATAGAAAAAGAAAGTTGAATAAAAATAAAAATGGAAGTTCCACAAAATTAACAATAGAAGTTCATTTAAGAAACCATTATACCTTAACGATCTATTTGGAAATTAAATAAAAAAAGAAGTTGCATAAAATTAACAATGGAAGTTCATTCAAGAAACCACTCCACCTTGACGATCTATGTGGAAATTAAATAAAAAAGAAAGTTGAATAGAAATGGAAGTTGCATAAAATTAACAATGTAAGTTCATTCAAGAAACCATAATACCTTAACGATCTATTTGGAAATTAAAACTTTTTATTTTTTTTTCACTTCCATTTTTATTCAAGTTACTTTTCAATTCAGCAAAAAAGGAAGTTGAAGAAAAATAAAAGTGGAACTTACATAAATTTAACAATGGAAGTTAATTCAAGAAACCACTATATCTTAACGATCTATTTGGAAATTACATAAAAAAGGAAGTTGAATAGAAAAGTAAATCGAATAAAAATGGAAGTTGAATAAAAATAAAATTAGAAGTTGCATAAAATTAAAAATGGAAGTTCATTCAAGCCCTCAAAATAATACATAAAATCCATCACTCTTAACATGCATTGATATATAAAAGACTCTCATTCTTCTATTCATCGAGTATTCCATTACAAAATGTATTACATGTTAATAACAAACAAATGCCCTCACAGACTTACAACTTTCCAAGTTAACACTTGGTTACAAAAAGAGAGTACTAACTCAATTACACATTAAGCCCTTGGCTTGAATCCACATATAATACATCAAAAGAAAGAAAGACAATAAAGTCTGCCCGCCTTAAGCCTCCCAAGCTATATCCTTGGAGGTGACATGCTACCTGTACCTGAAAATAATATTCCCGTATAAGGTGAGCTAACAGCCCAGTAAAAATACACTAAACCAGCTATGAACAATGACTAAAAGATTAACAGTTTGATAGATGGTTAACACTTTTATATTCTTTCATAACACATTGCAGTTTCATTTTTCATTCCTTTACAATTCTCAATTCATAACCATGGTTCAGAACCTGACCAAACAATCTATATGAGACAGTAACTCATATTAAACATTTTTCCATTTCACAATAGATAAGCATACTAGCTATATCAACACATCAACGGATAAGCATATAAGCTATATCAACACATCAACAGATAAGTATATGAGCTGTATCTACACTTCTCAAAGATAAGCATATGAGCTGTATCTACACTTCTCAAAGATAAGCATATGAGCTGTATCTACGGAGTCCATCCCCTATCTCTTCCCAAACAATATCCGGTTTAGAGGTCCATCCCCTATCTTCCCCTAAACCGCAGAGTACATCCCCTATCTCCTCCAACACAACACAATGCATATAAACAATTATTATACACATCATCAATCAATACATAAAGTTAATGTATTCTTTCACTCGTCATACTCAATGACACATTCCAGTGATTAGTTTTCGTTTGCCTAATCATCATGCATTGTCTACAACAATCAAGACTATCCTCCACCGATAGCCCAAAGCAGTTATTTCTAAACAGAAAATAAATGCACAAAATGGATAATATATATAAGTGAGCGATAAATAATTCAACTACACCCTTTAATCCCATACATTCCCAATCTCAACATTTCCAATTCAATTCCTCTTTTCTCACAATTAATTATACCAATTAATTAACCAATGTAATTAGGGCATTTTTTTTCATAATTAACATTACAACCCTAAGGTTCCATTTTCATCAATGTTTCAACATTAATTCCATTTCTTCATGCTAAACATGCATATAGGTTTTATATATTTAAAACCCCAACTTTTGTAAAATTACACAAAAGCCTAAACTTTCAAAATTACCCAACAACCCCCAACATATCAAAATGCTAAAATTTAAAGACAAAGCTCATAAAGAGGAGTAGGTTATCCCTACCTCAAATTCGAAGCTCAAACGGAGAAGATGAAAAGAGTTGAAACTCGATCTCCACCACACACCACAAAGCCCTCGAGAAATAACACAACTTTGGCGAAGGAACTATGGCCAAAATCCCAATGGAACTATGGCCAAAATCCAGCTCGGCGCAACTAAAATTTATAACTCAAGCTCGGTTCGTAATGGCTCATTAAACCAAGAAAGAACCATAGAAGTTGATAAGCTAATCCTATATATAGCTTATCAACAAACACACTTGCACCTATATATAGAAGTTTGCCCACCTTAAAATGTGTCTTGTAACCGATGTGGGACTTCCAACAAACACACCAAAGGTTCCCAAAATAGAATGAAGGGTCCAAATACATTTACCAAAAGCCTTAAAAGGCACAAGTGCTACACTATACTTAATGATCTATTTGGAAATTAAACAAAAAAGGAAGTTGAATAAAAATAAAAATGGAAGTTGCATAAAATTAAAAATGGAAGTTCATTCAAGAAACCACGATACCTTAACGATCTATTTGGAAATTAAATAAAAAAGGAAGTTGAATAGAAATGAAAATTGAATAAAAATTGAAGTTGAATAAAAATAAAAATTGAAGTTGCCTAAAATTAACAATGGAATTTAATTCAAGAAACCATTATACCTTAACGATCTATTTGGAAATTAAATAAAAAAGGAAGTTGAATAGAAAAGGAAATTACATAAAAATGGAAGTTGAATAAAAATAAAAATCAAAGTTGAGTAAAATTAACAATAAAAGTTCTATCAAAAAACCACTATACCTTAACGATCTATTTGGAAATTAACTTCCATTTTAAATTTTATGCAACTTCCATTTTTGTTTTTATTCAATTTCCTTTTTTATTCAACTTTCTTTTTTATTTAATTTCCAAATAGAACGTTAAGGTATAGTGGTTTCTTGAATGAACTTCCATTGTTAAATTTATGCAACTTTCATTTTTAATTTTATTCAACTTCAATTTTTAATTTTATTCAACTTCCATTTTTAATTTTATGCAACTTTCATTTTTAATTTTATGCGACATCCATTTCCATTTTTATTCAATTTCCTTTTCTATTCAACTTCCTTTTGAAGATTAAATAAAAAAGGAAGTTGAATAAAAATAAAATTGGAAGTTGCATAAAATTAACAATGGAAGTTCATTCAAAAAACCACTATACCTTAATGATCTATTTGGAAATTAAATAAAAAAGGAAGTTGAATAGAAAAGGAAATTGGATAAAAATAGAAGTTGAATAAAAATAAAAATTGAAGTTGCATAAAATTAACAATGGAAGTTCATTCAAGAAACCACTATACCTTAACAATCTATTTGGAAATTAAATAAAAAAAGGAAGTTGAATAACATTAAAAATGGAAGTTTATTCAAGAAACCACTATACCCTAACGATTTATTTGGAAATTTAGTAAAAAATGAAGTCGAATAGAAAAGGAAATTGAATAAAAATAAAAATGAAAGTTGCATAAAATTAAAAATGGAAGTTCATTGAAGAAACCATTATACCTTAACAATCTATTTGGAAATTAAGTAAAAATGAAGTCATATAGAAAAGATTAACAATGGAAGTTGAATAAAATTAAAAATAGAAGTTCAATCAAGAAACCACTATACCTTAACGGTCTATTTGGAAATTAAATAAAAAAGGACGTTGAATAGAAAAAAAAATTGAATAAAAAAGGAAGTTGAATAGAAATGGAAATTGAATAAAAAAATGGAAGTTGAATAAAAATATAAATGAAGTTGCATATAATTAACATTGGAAGTTCATTCAAAAAACCATTATACCTTAACGGTGTATTTGGAAATTAAATAAAAAAAAGGAAGTTGAGTAGAAAATGAAATTAAATTAAAAATGGATGTTTCATAAAATTAAAAATGGAAGTTCATTCCAGAAACCACTATACCTTAACGATCTATTTGGAAATTAAATAAAAAAAAAGGAGTTGCATAAAATTAACAGTGGAAGTTCATTTTAGAAACCACTATACCTTAACGATCTATTTGAAAATTAAATAAATAAAAAAATTGAATAGAAAAAGAAATTGAATAAAAATGGAAGATGAATAAAAATAAAAATGGAAGTTCATTCCAGAAACCACTATACCTTAACGATCTATTTGGAGATTAAATAAAAAAGGAAGTTGAATTGAAAAGTAACTTGAATAGAAATGGAAATTGCATAAAAATGGAGGTGAATAAAAATAAAAATAGAAGTTGCCTAAAATTAACAATGGAAGTTGATTCAAGAAACCACTATGTATTAATGATCTATTTGGAAATTAAATAAAAAAGAAAGTTCAATAGAAAGGAAAATTGAATAAAAATGGAAGTTGAATAAAAATAAAAACAGAAGTTAATTCAAGAAACCACTATACCTTAACAATTTATTTGGAAATTAAATTAAAAAAAAAAGAGTTGAATAGAAAATAAATTGAATAAAAATGGAAGTTGCATAAAATTAATAATGGAAGTTTATTCAAGAAACCATTATACCCTAACAATTTATTTGGAAATTAAACAAAAAAAGAAGTTGAATAGAGAAGGAAATTGAATAAAAATGGAAGTTGAATAAAAATAAAAATGGAAGTTGCATAAAATTAACAATAAAAGTTCATTCAAGAAACCATTATACCTTAACGAATTATTTGGAAATTAAATAAACAAGAAGTTGAATAAAAAAGTAACTTGAATAAAAATGGAAGTTGAATAAAATGGAAGTTGCATAAAATTAAAATTGAAGTTCATCCAATCAAAATGGAAATTGCATAAAAATAACAATGGAAGTTTATTCAAGAAACCACTATAACTTAACGATCTATTTGGAAATTAAAAATGGAAGCTACATAAAAATAAAAATAAAAATGGAAGTTGCATAAAATTAACAATAGAAGTTAATTCAAGAAACCAATATACCTTAATGATCTATTTGGAAATTAAATAGAAAAAGAAGTTGAATAGAAATGGAAATTGAATAAAAATAAAAACGAAGTTGCATAAAATTCAAAATGGAAGTTCATTCAAGAAACCACTATACCTTAACGATCTATTTGGAGATTAAATAAAAAAGGAAGATGAATAGAAAAGGAAATTGAATAAAAAAGGAAGTTGAATACAAAAGGAAATTGGATAAAAGTAGAAGTTGAATAAAAATAAAAATGGAAGTTGCGTAAAATTAACAATGGAAGTTCATTCAAGAAACCAAAATTGAATAAAAATTGAAGTTGAATAACAATGGAAGTTCATTTAAGAAACCAATATACCTTAATGATCTATTTGGAAAGTAAATAAAAATGAACTTGAATAGAAAACGAAATTAAATAAAAATGGAAGTTGAGTAAAAATAAAAATGGAAGTCGCATAAAATTAAAAATAAAAGTTTATTCAAAAAAACCACTATACCTTAACGATCTATTTGGAAATTAAATAAAAAAGGACATTGAATAGAAAAGGAAATTGAATACCTTAACGATCTATTTGGAAATTAAAAAAAAAGAAGAAGCTGAACAGAAAAGGAAATTGAATAAAAATTGAAGTTGAATAAAAATAACAATGGCAGTTGCATAAAATTAAAAATAGAAGTTCATTTAAAAAAACCACTATAACTTAATGATCTATTTGGAAATTAAATAAAAAAAAAGGAAGTTGAATAGAAAACAAAATTGAATAAAAATGCAAGTTGCCTAAAATTAAAAATTGAAGTTCATTCAAGAAACCACTATACCTTAACAATCTATTTGGGTATTAAAGAAAAAAGGAAGTTGAATAGAAATGGAATTGAATAAAAATGGAAGTTGAATAAAAAAGAAGTTGAATTGAAAAGAAAATCAGATAAAAATGGAAATTGAATAAAAATAAAAATGAAAGTTCATTCAAGAAACTACTATACCTTAACGGTCTATTTGGAAATTAAATAAAAATGAAAGTTGAATAGAAAAGGAAATTTAATAAAAAAGGAAGTTGAATAAAAAATGAAGTTAAATAGAAAAAAAAAATTCAATAGAAGTTAATTCAAGAAACCACTATACCTTAATGATCTATTTGGAAATTAAAATAAAAAAAGAAGTTGAACAGAAATGGAAATTGAATAAAAATGGAAGTTCATTCAAAAAAATACTATACCTTAGCGATTTATTTGGAAAGTAAATAAAAAAAAATGTAGTTGAATAAAAATGGAAGTTGCATAAAATTAAAAATGGCAATTAATTAAAAAAACTAGTATACCTTAACGATCTATTTGGAAATTAAATAAAAAAAGAAGTTGAATAAAAAAAGGAAATTGAATAAAAATCGAAGTTGAATAAAAATAAAAATGGAAGTTCATTCAAGAAACCACTATCCCTTAACGATCTATTTGGAAATTAAATAAAAATGGAAGTTGCATAGAAAAGGAAATTAAATAAAAAAGGAAGTTGAACAAAAAATGAAATTGAATAAAAATGGAAGTTCAATAAAAATAAAACTGGAAGTTGCCTAAAATTAACAGAGAAAGTTCATTCAAGAAACCACTATACTTTAAAGATCTATTTGGAAATTAAATAAAAAAAAAAAAGTTGAATAGAAAACGAAATTGGAAATTAAATAAAAAAGGAAGTTGAATAAAAAGGAAATTAAATAAAAAAGTACGTTGAATAAAAATATAAATGGAAGTTGCATAAAATTAACAATGGAAGTTCATTCAGGAAACCACTCTACCTTAACTATTTATTAGGAAATTAAATAAAAATGGAAGTTGAATAAAAATAAAAATGGAAGTTGTATAAAATAAAAAAGGAAGTTAAATAAAAATAAAAATGAAAGTTGCATAAAATTAATAATAAAAGTTCATTCATGAAACCACTATACCTTAAAGATCTATTTGGAAATTAAATAAAAATGGAAGTTGAATAGAAAAAGAAATCGAATAAAAATGGAAGTTCATTCAAAAAACCACTATACCTTAACTATCTATTTGGAAATTAAATAAAAAAAGAAGTTGAATAGAAAATAGAATTGAATAAAAATGGAAGTTGAGTAAAAATAAAACTGGAAGTTCATTCAAGAAACCACTATACCTTAACGATTTATTTAGAAATTAAATAAAAAAGAAAGTTGAATAGAAAAGGAAATTGAATAAAAAAGGAAGTTGAATAAAAATAAAAGGGGAAGTTGCATAAAATTAAAAATGGAAGTTCATGCATAAAAATAAAAATCGAAGTTTATTCAAGAAACCAGTACAACGTTCTATTTGGAAATTAAATAAAAAAAGAAGTTGAATAGAAAAGGAAATTAAATAAAAATGAAAGTTGCATAAAATTAACAATGGAATTTCCAAATAGATCATTAAGGTATAGTGGTTTCATGAATGAACTACCATTGTTAATTTTATGCAACTTCCATTTTTATTTTTATTCAACTTCCTTTTTTATTTTATACAACTTCCATTTATATTTTTATTCAACTTCCATTTTTATTCAATTTCCTTTTCTATTTAACTTCATTTTTTTTTAATTTCCAAATAGATCGTTAAGATATAGTGCTTTCTTGAATGAACTTCCATTGTTAATTTTATGCAAATTCCATTTTTATTTTTATTCAACTTCCATTTTTATTCAATTTCCTTTTCTATTCAACTTTCTTTTTTATTTAATTTCCAAATAAATCGTTAAGGTATAGTGGTTTCTTGAATGAACTTCCAGTTTTATTTTTACTCAACTTCCATTTTTATTCAATTCTATTTTCTATTCAACTTCCTTTTTTATTCCATTTCCTTTTCTATTCAACTTTCATTTTTATTCAATTTCCTTTTTTATTCAACTTCCTTTTTTTATTTTTATTCAACTTCCATATTTATTCAATTCTCTTTTCCATTCAACTTCCTTTTTTTATTCAATTTCCTTTTTTATTCAACTTTTTTTTCTTTAATTTCCAAATCACGTTAAGGTATAGTGGTTTTTTGAATGAACTTCCATTTTTATTCAATTTCCTTTTTTATTTTTATTCAACTTCCTTTTTTATTTAATTTCTTTTTTATTCAACTTCCTTTCTTATTTAATTTCCAAATAGATCGTTAAGGTATAATGGTTTCTCGAATGAACTTCCATTTTTAATTTAATGGAACTTCCTTTTTTATTCAATTTCCTTTTCTATTCAACTACCATTTTTAATTTTAGGCAACTTCCATTTTTATTCAACTTCCATTTTTATTTGTATTCAACTTCCATTTTTATTTAATTTCCTTTTCTATTTAACTTTCATTTTTAGTTAATTTCCAAATAAATCGCTACGGTATAGTGGTTTCTTGAATCAACTTCATTTTTATTCAACTTCCATTGTTATTCAATTTCATGTTTTATTCAACTTCCATTTTTATTTAATTTCTACATAGATTGTCATGATATAGTGGTTTTTTGAATGAACTGCCATTTTTAATTTTATGCAGCTTCCATTTTTATTTTTATTCAACTTCTAGTTTTATCCAATTTCCTTTTGTATTCAACTTCCTTTTTTATTTAATTTTTACTCAACTTCCTTTTTTATTTAATTTCCAAATAGATCGTTAAGGTATAGTGGTTTCTTGAAAGAACTTCCATTGTAAGTTTTATGCAACTTCCATTTTAATTTTTACTCAACTTCTAGTTTTATCCAATTTACTTTTCTATTCAACTTCTTTTTCTTTTTTTTTAATTTCCAAATAGATCGTTAAGGTATAGCGGTTTCTTGAATGAACTTCCATTGTAAATTTTATGCAGCTTCCATTTTAAATTTTGTGCAACTTCCATTTTTATTTTATTCAACTTCCTTTTTTATTTAATTTTCAAATAGACTGTTAAGGTATAGTGGTTTCTTGAATGAACTTCCATTTGTAATTTTATGCAATTTCCTTTTTTATTCAACTTTCTTTTTTAATTTAATTTCCAAATAGACCGTTATGGTATAATGGTTTCTTGAATGAACTTCCATTATTAATGTTTCTGTAATGAACTTCCTATTTTATTTTTACTCAACTTCAATTTTTATCCAATTTCCTTTTCTGTTCAACTTCCTTTTTTTATTTAATTTCCAAATAGATCGTTAAGGTATAGTGGTTTCTTGAATGAACTTCGATTTTTATTTTTATTCAACTTCCATTTTTATTAAATTTCCTTTTCTATTCAATTTTCTTTTTTATTTAATTTTATGGAACTTCCATTTTTATTCAACTTTTATTTTTATTTTCATACAACTTCCATTTTTAATTTCCAAATAGATTGTTAAGGTATAGTGGTTTCTTGAATGAACTTCGATTTTTAGTTTCATGCAACTTCCATTTTTATTCAATTTCCATTTCCATTTCTATTCAACTTCCTTTTTTCTTTAATTTCCAAATAGATTGTTAAGGTATAGTGGTTTCTTCAACGAACTTCCATTTTTAATTTTATGCAACTTCTAGTTTTATCAAATTTCCATTTCTATTCAATTTCCTTTTTTATGTAATTTCCAAATAGATCGTTATGGTATCGTAGTTTCTTGAATGAACTTTTATTGTTAATTTTAGGCAACTTCCATTTTTATTTTATTCAACTTCCATCCCTATTCAACTTCTTTTTTTGTTTAATTTCCAAATAGATCGTTAAGGTACAGTGGTTTCTTGAATTAACTTCCATTATTAATTTTAGGCAACTTGCATTTTTATTCAATTTTTTTTTCTATTTAACTTCCATTTTTATTCAATTTTTTATTTTATGCAACTTCCATTTTTATTTAATTTACTTTTCTATTCAACTTTCTTTTTTTATTTAATTTTCAAATAGATCGTTAAGGTATAGTGGTTTCTTCAATGAACTGCCATTTTTAATTTTATGCAACTTCCATTTGTATTCAATTTCCATTTCTATTCAACTTTATTTTTTATTTAATTTTCAAATAGATCATTTCCTTTTCTATTCAACTTCCTTTTTTAGTTAATTTCCAAATAGATCGTTAAGGTATAGTGGTTTCATGAATGAACTTACATTGTTAATTTTATGCAACTTCCATTTTTATTTTTATTCAACTTTCATTTTTATTCAATTTCCTTTTTTATTCCATATCCTTTTCTATTCAACGTCAATTATTTTCTCTCTTCAACTTCTATTTTTATTAAAAAAACTACTATACCCTAACGATCTATTTGGAATTGCATAAAAAAAAATTGAATAAAAATGGAAGTTGAATAAAATTAATAATGGAAGTTGAATAAAAATGAAAAGGAAGTTGAATAAAAATAAAAAGGAAGTTGAATAGAAAAAGAAATTGAATAAAAATGAAAGTTGCATTAAATTAAAAATGGAAGTTGAATAAACAAGGAAATTGAATAAAAATAGAAGTTGCATAAAATTAAAAATAGAAGTTAATTGAAGAAACCACTATACCTTAACGATCTACTTGGAAATTAAATAAAAAAGGAAGTTGAATAGAAAAAGAAATTGAATAAAAATGGAAGTTGCATAAAACTAAAAAGGGAAGTTCATTTAAGAAACCACTATACCTTAACGATCTATTTCAAAATTAAATAAAAAAATGAAGTTGAATAGAAATGGAAATTGGATAAAAATGCAAGATGAATAAAAATAAAAATGGAAGTTGCATAAAATTAAAATCGGAAGATGAATAAAATTAAAAATGGATGTTTCATAAAATTAACAATGGAAGTTAATTCAAGAAACCACTATACCTTAACAATCTATTTGGAAATTAAATAAAAAATGGAAGTTGAATAGAAAAGGAAATTGGATAAAAATGGAAGTTGAATAAAAATAAAAATGAAAATTGCATATAATTAAAAATGGAAGTTCATCCAATAAACCATTACACCTTAACAATCTATATGGAAATTAAAAAAAGAAAAAGAAAAAGGAAGTTGAATAAAAATGGAGCACTATACCTTAACGATCTATTTGGAAATTAAATAAAAAAAGGAGTTGAATAAAAAAGGAAGTTGAATAGAAAAGGTAATTGAATAAAAATAAAAATGGAAGTTGCATAAAATTAACAATGTAAGTTCATTTAAGAAACCACTATACCTTAACGGTCTATTTGAAAATTAAATAAAAAAGGAAGTTGAATACAAATGGAAGTTGAATAAAAAATGGAAGTTGCATAAAATTAAAAATGGCAGTTCATTCAAAAAACTACTATATCCTAACGATCTATATAGAAATTAAATAAAAAAAGGACGTTAAATAGAAAAAGAAATTGAATAAAAACAAAAATGGAAGTTGCATAAAATTAAAAATGGCAATTCATTCAAGAAAATAGAATTGAATTAATTTCCATTTTTATTTTTATTCAACTTCCATTTTTATTCAATTTCCTTTTCTGTTCAGCTTCCTTTTTTTATTTAATTTCCAAATAGATCGTTAAGGTATAGTGGTTTCTTGAATTAACTTCCATTTTTATCCAATTTTCTTTTCTATTCAAATAAAAATGGAAGTTGAATAAAAATAAAAATCGAAGTTGCATAAAATTAAAAATGGAAGTTAATTCAAGAAACCACTATACCTTAGCGATCTATTTGGAAAGTAAATAAAAAAACAAAGTTGAATAGAATAGAAAATTGAATAAAAATGGAAGTTGAATAAAATTAAAACTAGAAGTTGCATTAAATTAAAAATGGAAGTTCATTCGAGAAACCACTATCCTTAACGATCTATTTAAAAATTAAAAAACAAAGGAAGTTAAATAGAAAAGGAAATTGAATAAAAATGAAAGTTTCACAAAATTAAAAATGTAAGTTCATTCAAGAAACCACTATACCATAACTATCTATTTGGAAATTAAATAAAAAAGTAAATTGAATAAAAATGGAAGTTGCATAAAATTTAAAATAGAAGTTCATTCCAGAAACCACTATACTTTAGCAATCTATTTGGAAAGTAAATAAAAAAACGAAGTTGAATAGAATAGGAAATTGAATAAAAATGGAAGTTGAATAAAATTAAAAATGGAAGTTGCATAAAATTAAAAGTGGATGTTCATTCAAGACACCACTATAACTTAACGATCTATTTGGAAATTAGAAGAATAAAATTAACAATGGAAGTTGAATAAAAATAATAATGGAAGTTCATTCAAGAAACCACTATACCTTAACGATCTATTTCGAAATTAAAAAAAAGAGGAAGTTGAATAGAAAGGAAATTAAATAAAAATAGAAGTTGAATAAAAATAAAATGGAATTTGCATGAAAATAAAAATGGAGGTTGAATAAAAATAAAAATAGAAGTTACATAAAATTAACAATGTAAGTTGCATAAAATTAAAAAAGGAAGTTAAATAGAAAATGAAATTGGATAAAAATGGAAGTTGAATAAAAATAAAAGTGGAAGTTACATAAAATTAACAATGGAAATTCATTCAAGAAACCACGATACCCTAACAATCTATTTGGAAATTAAACCACTATGCATTAATGATCTATTTTGAAATTAAATAAAAAGGGAAGTTGAATAGAAAAGGAAATTGAAATAAAATAAAAAATGGAAGTTGAATAGAATAGGAAATTGAATAAAAATGAAAATGGAAGTTGAATAAAATAAAAAATGGAAGTTCATCCAATAAACTTGTAACGCCCTCAAAATAAACCCAATAATCATACATTCTTAACATGCTCAGACATAGGAGAATAAAGCATAAGTACATTTCATCAGAGTATTTCTTACAAATGTATTACATGTTAACAACAAAAGCAATGCCCTATGGGCTTACAGCTTTCCAAGTCAGCACTTGGTTACAAAAAGAAGAGTTCTAACTCTATACAAAATAAGCCCTTGGCTTGATTTACATGTAGTACAAATAAAGTAATCGCAAAAGATGACCCAGCCACTAATCCTCTCAAGCTACGTCCTTGGAGGTGGCATGCTACCTGTACCTGAAAATGATGTCCCATATAGGGTGAGCCAACGCCCAGTAGAGATATACTAAACATGGTATGGGCAATAACTAAAATATCAGCATTTGATAAATGTTTAATTCACATAGATCAATTCATATTTCATTTCAAATACATGACCAATGTGTCCATGTTTTTATTCCATCTCTTAACCAATTCTCAATTCACAACCACAGCTCGAACACCGCCATATACTTTAGGTGAGATCACATTCCATATCAACAACGTTTCTATTTCAATTGAAATAACGACTCGAATTAATCATCTCATGCTTCATAATAGATACACATTTTAATCAGATCCATCTCGGACAAAACACTTGCATATTCCACATATGATACACATTTTAGTGTCAGATCAATATCAAACAAAACACTTCCATATTCCACATATGATACACATTTTAGTGTCAGATCAATGTCAAACGATATCCGGTTTAGAGGTCCATTCCCTATCTTCCCCTAAACTGTGGAGTACATCCTCTATCTCCTCCCACACAACACAATGTATATAAACACATATCATATACATAATCAAACCAATACATAAAATTCATGTATTATATCAACCGCAATATTCAATGGCATACTTAATTGATTAGTTTTAGTTTGCCTAATCATCATACATTGTCTACAACAATCAAGACTATCCTCCACCGATAGCCCAAAGCAATTATTTCTAAACAGATAATAATTACGTTCAACAGATAAATATCAACAATTCCAAAAGTGAGCGATTAATAAATCCAACTTCACTATTCCATCTCATAATGAGCCAATTTTAATATATTCAACTCAATTTCATATTCTCATAATTTTCCCAAATTAATTATACCAATTAATTTATGCACAAATTAGGGCTTTCTCCCATGTTTCTCAATATTAACCTAAAGGTTCAAATATCAACAACTCTTCCACAATACCATCATTTTGAGACCCAAATACATATTCAAGAGTCAAAATAATAAAACCCCCTTTATTCATTTTGAAACCCTAAGTCCCAAAATTTCCCAACTCAAACCATCTATACAAATAGCTCAATATTTATGTTAAAACACATAAGAATGAGTAGGAATCCCTACCTCAAGAGATGAATCCCAACGAAGAAGATGAAGAAAACGAAGATGCCCAAATCCTAAAACTCTCGGATCAAAATGTAGTCCTCAACGATCCCCACACTTTTTTGTAAAGGCCAAAGGATAGGAGAACACTCTAACTAGATCAATACCTAGAGAGAAGTGAAGGTTTTAGAGAGAGGTGGTCTCCAATGGTGTTTTTTTGAAAAGTAGAAGAGAGAAAGAAAACCAAAAAGTGATCCAAAAAGTCGAATCCCGAAGGGATTTACTACGCCCGCCGGCGTGGGAACCCCGCTCGAGCATCGAATCTGAACTCACACTCGAGCGTCAAAAGCGTCGCTCGAGCGTAGATTACACGCTTCTAGAAGTTTTGCAGACATGGTCCCCGCTTGAGCGTCAAACTTCCCGCTCGAGCGGAGGAACGAAAACAAAGGGTCACGCTCGAGCATCAAAACTCCTGCTCGAGCATCTGAAAACCTGTAGACAAAAGTACTAGGAGGTGAAAAATTACGCTCGAGCGTCAAAACGCCCGCTCGAGCGAAGAAGCAACAACGAAGGGCCCACTCGAGCGTCAAAAGCCCCGCTCGAGCGTGAAGGCCAAAATCTGGGCATCAACTCTAGGTTTCAAAACACAACCAACCTGTTTCAAACCTGCCCAACACAACCCAAGACTCAAATACAAAAAGTAAGGGAAGGAAATGAGAATGAGACAACAACACAACCACGGAACCCAGTCCGGAACACAATATACAAAGGAAAGGAAAACCGGGATCACTATAACCCTCCCCCCTTAAAGAATTTTGTCCCCGAAATTAAGCACAAGTTTTCAAAAACAAGTTTTTCTCAATTCTCAACAACATCATAATTCATTTTCCAACAACTTGACCCATTACCGGTCATTCCATCTCTATTCAAGAGGCATTTCACAATATATACACAATATGCATTATTAGCATGCTTTTCCTTGAAATCTACCAATTTCAATACATTTTTCACAATTTCTTATCATATTCAATATTCACGCTATAATTCCATTCCTACAATACATTCAACATATGCAATGTTACATTAAACTTCCATTCGGAGGCAAATTTCAAAATACTTCCATAAATCCCAAACATATACGATGTTTTACAACTCAAGACATATTTAATGCTCTTAAAGTTCATTAATATTACAAAATCCCAATACATGGTTAAACAATTACAAACAAGTCGGATATTTCTCACGGACTTCCAACTTACGTTCCCAGGTGGCTTCCTCCACTCCGTGATGCTTCCACAAAACCTTTACTAAAGGAATGGTCTTGCCTCGCAAGACTTGCTACCGCCTATCCAAGACCCGAACCGGTCTCTCCTCATACGAGGCATCCTCATCTACCTCCAAGTCGGTCCAATTTAATACATGTGATGGGTCCGGCTCATACTTCCGAAGCATACTAACATGAAACACGTCATATACCCCGGACAACTGCGGCAGTAAAGCTAAACGGTAAGCAACCTCGCCAATCCTCTCAAGGATCTCAAAAGGGCCCATAAACCGAAGGGATAACTTCCCACTCTTTCCAAACCTCATCAAACCCCGCCTAGGTGATATTTTCAGAAAAACATGATCACAAGTCTCAAATGCCAAAGGCCTCCTCCCACGTCGGCATAACTCTTTTGGCGACTCTAGGTCATCACAAGCCTCCTATGGATAAGCTCAACCTTCTCCGCTGCTTCTTACCAACTCTGTGCCCAACAAAGGTGCATCACCCACCTCGCCCAACAAACCGGAGACCTACACGGCCATACAAGGCCTCAAACGGTGCCATACCGATATTTGATCGAAAACTGTTGTTGTAGGCAAACTCCACCAAGGGCAAGTGCCTCTCCCACGTCCCACTAAAGTCAAGGACACAACCTTGAAGCCTATCCTCAAGGATCTGAATAGTATGCTCGGATTGCCCGTCAGTCTGAGGATGATAAGCCGTGCTAAAGGTCAACTTAGTGCCCAAGGCACTCTGCAAACTCTGCCACAACCTAGCAGTAAAACGAGGATCTCTATCTGAGACGATCGTCACCGGGACCCCGTGCAACCTCACTATGTCCCGAATATACAAATCGGCAAGATGATCTACCGAATCTTTCACGCACATAGGGATAAAGTGTGCCGACTTAGTCAACCGGTCTACAACCACCCAAATAGCATCACTACCCCGCTGAGTCCTCGGAAGACCTACAACGAAGTCCATAGTGACATGCTCCCACTTCTACTCGGCAATAGGCAAGGGTTGCAACAAACCCGCTGGCCTCTGATGCTCGGCCTTCACTTGCTGACAAGTAAGGCACTTAGACACGAAAGCTGCCACATCTCTCTTCATACCCGCCACCAAAACTGGCGACCCAAATCACGATACATCTTGGTGCCTCCCGGATGCACCGCAAGGCGTGAATGGTGAAACTCTCGGAGTACCTCCTCTCGACAAGACTCCGGTACAAACAAGCGGTCTCAGATCTCACACTTAGGTTGGGATACACAGACAAACCCTTCTCAGCCTTCCCACTAGAGATCTTCTCTCGAAGGGATTCTACCCCAGGCCACCTCTCTGTGCCTCTAACACTCGGTTCACAAGTGGAGGCTGTGCAACAACAAAAAACAAGGTCAGACCTCAACGATTCGCCTGTATAAATCAAACTCCAAGTGCACCCAACATTTCCCACTCCGGATGGCTATACAAGCTACATCACTAATGGATTTTCTACTAAGGGCATCGGCCACCACATTGGCCTTTCCCGGGTGATAGTGCAACTCAAAGTCATAGTCCTCAATGAACTCCATCCATCTTCTCTGCCTCAAATTCAAGTCCCTCTGTGTAAACAGGTACTTCAAACTCTTATGGTCCGAGAACACCTCGAACCTCTCACCATAAAGGTAGTGCCTCCAGATCTTCAAGGCAAAGATCACTGCTGCTAACTCTAGGTCATGTGTAGGGTAATTCTTCTCATGAATTTTCAGCTGACGTGAGCCATAGGCTACCACTTTCCCCTCTTGCATCAACACACAACCCAAACCCTCTCGTGAGGCATCACAGTAAATAGCATAACCCAACCCTCTCTCTGGAATAATCAAGACTGGAGCAGTTGTCAATCTAACTTTCACTGAAACGACTTTTCACAAGTCTCACTCCATACAATTTGACCCATTTCCGCCAACCTAGTCAACGGCGGTTAGTCCGAGAAATCTCTCACAAATCGGCGGTAATACCCACTAATCCCGTAAAACTTTGGATCTCAAAAACACTCTTAGGGTGTGACCAATCTTACACTGCCGCAATCTTGGATGTATCAAGAGACACCCCTAGCGCGGAAACCACATAACCTAAGAACTTGACCTTTCCTAGCCAGAACTCACACTACCCAAACTTGGCATACAGCCTATGGCCTCTAAGCAATTCAAGCACCACTCTCAAGTGTTCCTCGTGCTCCTCCTCAGAAGGCGAATAAATCAGAATGTCGTCCACGAAAATGACCACAAAGCGATCTAAGAATTCTCGGAATATCTGGTTCATCAAATCCATAAACACTGCCGGTACATTGGTGAGCCCAAATGGCATCACCAAAAACTCATAATGGCCATACCGCGTAAGGAATGCTGTCTTTGGAATATCCTCCTCCCTGACCCTCTACCGGTGGTAACCCGATCTCAAGTTTATCTTAGAGAAACAATGGGAACCCTTCAACTGGTCAAACAGGTCATCTATATGGGGCATAGGGTACTTATTCTTAACCGTAGCCCGATTCAACTTCCGGTAATCGATGCAAAGTCTCAAGGCACCATCTTTCTTTTTAGCAAAGAGGGCCGGTGCTCCCCACGGCGAAACACTAGGGCGAATAAAGCTGTTATCTAGTAACTCCTGGAGCTGAATCTTCAACTCACTCAACTCGGCTGGGGCAAAATGATAAGGTGCCATAGAAATCGGCGTCGTGCCGGGCACTAGATCAATGGAGAACTCAATCTCTCGGTGAGGTGGCAAACTGAAAAGATCCTCGGGAAAGACGTCCGAGTACTCACAAACCACTCTCGGCAATACAGTCTGGGTCTCATCACACTCACTACTCAAAAGGCTAGCAAGAAGACCACTAAGCTCACTCCGCCCTCGCGGATCATATACCGATGGCAACACACTACCAACCCAGTCCCCCAAGAAATGGAAACAATCCCTGCTCAAGGTACATATCATGATCTGGCGGTAATAATCGATAATGACCAAGATGACGATAACCAGTCCATACCCAAAATAACATCAAATCCCGACATGGGCATAACTACAAAAGGAAACGGAAGCTGACGATCTGCTACCTCTATATCACACCCTCTACACCCTTGTTTCAAAATCAACTCACCCCCAACAGGTGATACAACACATATAGGAGATGCTAACTGTGCCAACTCCAAACCTAAAATAGATGCAAATGCAGTAGATACAAAGGAATGAGATGCACCAGATCAATCAACACATTAGCAACCGAAGGTAAAATGTAAAGGTACCTCTCACAACAGATGGAGCCGGTACTAGGTCTTGTCTTAATAAAGATACACGCTACCAGAGGCCCTTGATCACGCTGCTCACCTCTAGGAACAAAAGACTGCTGCACAAACTGGGACGATGAAGCCCCCTGATTGGCCCTTGAGGCCTGCACCGATTGAACTGGCTGAAAACTCTGCCTCTGCCCAGATGCACCAACTGCGGGCAAAACCTCCCTGAGACTGCTGAGGGTGTGAACCCCTCTGTCTCTTGCCATCACCATGACCATCCTGACTCCTCTTGGAGCCTTTTTGCCCCTCCTCCTCCTGCATCATGATCTCCATATGGGTCAGAGCATCAACCAAACGCCCATAGTCTCGAGTCATAAACCGCCAATTCTCATCTTGAGATCAAGGCCAACTTCTTCTCAAACTTGATACAACGGCATTCCTCGGACGCCACAAGTTCAGGTGCAAACCTGGAGAAGCTAGTAAATGCAGCCTCAAACTTAGCCACTGAAGAACTCAGCTGCAAAAGCTGGCAGAACTGGTCTCTCAGCTTCTTCCTGACAGCTGGAGATAAGAACTTCTCCTGAAAAGCATTCACAAAAGCCTCCCAAGTGCCATCCAAACGGCCCTTCACGAATTTCCACCACTGACCCGCATCCTTCTTCAGCTGGAAAGATGTCAAGGTCACTTTCAAGGCTCCGTCCTCGATGCCTAGTATCTCGAATGTCTTTGCCATTTGTTCCAACCACTCATCTGCCTTAAGTGGCTCCTTCGGATCACCGACAAACTCGTCCGGATTAGACCTAAGAACTCCCTCTTCGTAAAGGAAGGCCTCCATCCACAACTGGCTCAACTTGGGCTCGAATCGATTCTCACTCTAAGAATGCCCATAGATTCTCTCAAAGCATCGGCTATCCCACGGGCTAAAGCGCCCATAGCTCGCCGACTGCTCGACCACATTGGTTCGCCGACTTCCTCTGCATCGCCGGATTCTCCTCCCAGACAGCACTTCCTACCTCCTAGGCCTACCACGCCTACCACCACGCCTCGCCCCGACATCCTAATAAAGGTAACGAAGAATATTAGTACATTCACAAATGTGCCGGTTATAACACTCACGCCCTAATGCATGGACAATCAGAATTCACTCTACGTAAGCACATAATCACATAAGCACTTACGAATTTCATTTTCGGATAATGATAGTCCCGAGGCGTTACTAGAGTTCCGGTTAGAAACAACATTGATCAAGTGCTTTTCCAACAAGACTCACAGAAACCCAAGGATCCAATCAACATCCTAGAAATTAAATCCCATACCCAAATAACCATATAAACGTGTTATCATATAAGCACATAACATTACACATAAGTCTCTAACAAGCGAGACAAACCCATTGTGATACTAATCACTTCCCACGTACCCCAAGTATTCAAACCCGGTACGCTCTGATACCAAGTTGTAACGCCCTCAAAATAAACCCAATAATCATACATTCTTAACATGCTCAGACATAGGAGAATAAAGCATAAGTACATTTCATCAGAGTATTTCTTACAAATGTATTACATGTTAACAACAAAAGTAATGCCCCATGGGCTTACAGCTTTCCAAGTCAACACTTGGTTACAAAAAGAAGAGTTCTAACTCTATACAAAATAAGCCCTTAGCTTGATTTTCATGTAGTACAAATAAAGTAATCACAAAAGATGACCCAACCACTAATCCTCTCAAGCTACGTCCTTGGAGGTGGCATGCTACCTGTACCTGAAAATGATATCCCATATAGGGTGAGCCAACGCCCAGTAGAGATATGCTAAACATAATATGAGCAATAACTAAAATATCAGCATTTGATAAATGCTTAATTCACATAGATCAATTCATATTTCATTTCAAATACATGACCAATGTGTCCATGTTTTTATTCAATATCTTAACCAATTATCATGTCACAACCCGGGCTCAGAACCTGGCCATATACTTTAGGTGAGATCACATTCCATATCAACAACATTTCTATTTCAATTGAAATAACGACTCGAATTAATCATTTCATGCTTCATAATAGATACACATTTTAGTATTGTATCCATCTCAGATAAAACACTTCCATATTCCACATATGATACACATTTTAGTGCTATATCAATGTCAAACAAAACACTTCTATATTCCACATATGATACACATTTTAGTGCTGTATCAATGTTAAACGATATCTGATTTAGAGGTCCATCTCCTATCTTCCCCTAAACTGTGGAGTACATCCCATATCTCATCCCACACAATACAATGTATATAAACACATATCATATACATAATCAAACCAATACATAAAATTCATGTATTATATCAACCGCCATATTCAATGGCATACTTAATTGAGTAGTTTTAGTTTGCCTAATCATCATACATTGTCTACAACAATCAAGACTATCCTCCAACGATAGCCCAAAGCAATTATTTCTAAACAGATAATAATTACGTTCAACAGATAAATATCAACAATTCCAAAAGTGAGCGATTAATAAATCCAACTTCACTATTCCATCTCATAATGAGCCAATTTCAATATATTCAACTCAATTTCATATTCTCATAATTTTCCCAAATTAATTATACCAATTAATTTATGCACAAATTAGGGCTTTCTTCCCCATTTCTCAATATTAACCCAAAGGTTTAAATATCAACAACTCTTCAACAATACCATCATTTTGAGACCCAAATACATATTCAAGAGTCAAAATAACAAAACCCCCTTTATTCATTTTGAAACCCTAAGTCCCAAAATTTCCCAACTCAAACCATCTATACAAATAGCTCAATATTTATGTTAAAACACATAAGAATGAGTAGGAATCCCTACCTCAAGAGATGAATCCCAACGAAGAAGATGAAGAAAATGAAGATGCCCCAAATCCTAAAATTCTCGGATCAAAATGTAGTCCTCAACGATCCCCACACTTTTTTGTAAAGGCCAAAGGGTAAGAGAACACTCTAACTAGATCAATACCTAGAGAGAAGTGAAGGTTTTAGAGAGAGGTGGTCTCTAATGGTGTTTTTTGAAAGTAGGAGAGAGAAAGGAAACCAAAAAGTGATCCAAAAAGTCGAATCCCGAAGTGATATACCAGTCGCCCCACTCGAGCGTCAAAAGCGTCGCTTGAGCGTAGATTACACACTTCCAGATGTTTTGTAGACATGGTCCCTGCTAGAGCGTCAAACTTCCCGTTCGAGTGGAGGAACGAAATCAAAGGGTCATGCTCGAGCGTCAAAACTCCAGCTCGAGCGTCTGAAGACTTGCAGACAAAAGTACTGGGAGGTGGAAAATTACGCCGGCGTTAAAACGCCCGCCGAGCGAGAAGCATCAACGAAGAGCCCGCCGAAGGCCAAAAGCCCCGCTTGAGCGTGAAAGCCAAAATCTGGGCATCAACTCTAGGTTTCCAAACACAACAAACCTGTTTCAAACCTGCCCAACACGACCCAAGACTCATATACAAAGACTAAGGGAAGGAAATGAGAATGAGACAACAACACAACCACGGAACCAAGTCCGGAACACAATATACAAAGGAAAGGAAAACCGGATCGCTATAAAACTACTATACCTTAACGATCTATGTGGAAATTAAATAGAAAAGGAAGTTGAATAGAAATGGAAGTTGCATACAATTAAAAATGGAAGTTCATTCAAGAAACCACTATACCTTAACGATCAATTAGGAAATTAAAAAAAAAAGGAAATTAAGTAAAAATGGAAGTTGAATAGAAAAGGAAATTGAATAAAATAAAAATGGAAGTTGAACTGAAAATGAAATTGAATAAAAATTGAAGTTGAATAAAATTAAAATTGAAAGTTCATTCAAGAAACCACTATATCATAACGATCTATTTGTAAATTGAATAAAAATAGAAGTTGAATAGAAAGGGAAATTGAATACAAATAGAAGTTTAATAAAAATGGAAATTGAATAAATAAAAATCAGAGTTGTATATAATTAAAAATGGAAGTTCTTTCAACTTCCTTTTCTATTCAACTTCCTTATTTATTTAATTTCCAAATAGACCGTTAAGGTGTAGTGGCTTCTTAAATGAACTTCCATTGTTAATTTTATGCAACTACCATTTTTATTTTTATTCAATTTCCTTTTCTATTCCTTAACGATCTATTTGGGTATTAAATAAGAAGGGAAGTTGAATGTAAAATAAATTGAATAAAAATGGAACTCGCATAAAATTAAAAATGAAAGTTGTATAAAAATAAAATGGAAGTTCATTCAATAAACCACTATACCTTAACAATCTATTTGGAAATTAAATAAAAAGGAAGTTGAATGAAAATAAATTGAATAAAATGGAACTTGCATAAAATTAAAAATGGAAGTTGTATAAAATTAAAATTGAAGTTCATTCAATAAACCACTATACTTTAAAGATCTATTTGGAAATTGAATAAAAGTTGAAGTTTAATAAAAATAAAAATGGAAGTTGCATATAATTAAAACAAAAATGGAAATTCATTCAAGAAACCACTATATCTTAACGATCTATTTGAAAATCAAATGAAAATCGAAGTTGCATAAAATTAAAATGGAAGTTCATTCAAGAAACCACTATACCTTAACAATCTATTTGGAAATTAAATATAAAAGAAAGTTGAATAGAAAAGGAGATTGAATAAAAATGGAAGTTGAATAAAAATAAAATGGACGTTTATTCAATAAACCACGATACCTTAACAATCTATTTGGAAATTAAATAAAAGGAAGTTGAATATAAAGAAAATTGAATAAAATGAAACTTGAATAAAAATAAAAATGGAAGTTGCATAAAATTAACAATGGAAGTTCATTCAATAAACTACTATACCTTAACGATTTAATTGGAAATTAAATAAAAAAGAAAGTTGAATAGAATAGGAAATTGAATAAAAATGCAAGTTGCCTAAAATTAACAATGGAAGTTCATTCAAGTCCTTTTTTCTTTAATTTCTAAATAGATTGTTAAGGTATAGTGGTTTTTTGAATGAGCTTCCATTTTTATTTTTATTCAACTTCCATTTTTATTCAATTTCCTTTTCTATTCAACTTCCATTTTTATTCAATTCTATTTTCTATTCAACTTCTTTTTTTATTTAATTTCCAAATAGATCGTTAAGGTATAGTGGTTTCTTAAATGAACTTCTATTTTTAATTTGATGCAATTTTCATTTTTATTTTTATTCAACTTCTATTTTTATTCAATTTACTTGTCTATTCAACTTTCTTTTTTATTCAATTTCCTTTTCTTGAATCAACTTCCATTGTTAATTTTATGGAACTTCCATTTTTATTTTTATTCAACTTCCATTTTTATTCAATTTCCTTTTCTATTCAACTTTCTTTTTTTATTTAATTTCCAAACAGATCGTTAAGGTATAGTGTGATCTTGAATGAAACATCTATTTTTAAATTTAGGCAACTTCCATTTTTATTTTTATTCAACTTCCATTTTTATTCAATTTCCTTTTCTATTCAACTTCCTTTTTTTTATGTAATTTCCAAATAATTCGTTAAGGTATTGTGGTTTCTTAAATGAACTTCCATTTTTATCCAATTTTCATTTCTATTCAACTTCTTTTTTATTCAATTTCCTTTTCTATTCAACTTGCTTTTTTATTTAATTTTCAAATAGACCGTTAAGGTATAGTGGTTTCTTCAATGAACTTCGATTTTTAATTTTATGCAACTTCCATTTTTATTTTATTCAACTTCCACTTTTTATTTAATTTCTATTCAATTTCTATGCAATTTCCTTTTCTATTCAATTTCTATTTTTGTTTAATTTCCAAATAGATCGTTAAGTTATAGTGGTTTATTGAATGAACTTACATTGTTAATTTTATGCAACTTTTATTTTTAATTTTATTCAACTTCTAGTTTTATCCAATTTCATGTTCTATTCAACCTCCATTTTTATTTCATTTCCAAATAGATCGTTAAGGTATAGTGGGATATTGAATCAACTTCGATTTTTATTTTTATTCAACTTCAATTTTTAATTTAAGGCAACTTCCAGTTTTATTTTTATTGAACTTCCCTTTTTATTCAATTTACATTTTTATTCAACTTCCATTTTGATTCAATTTCATTTTCTATTCAACTTCCTTTTTTTATTCAATTTCCGAATAATTCGTTAAGGTATAGTGGTTTATGAACTACCATTTTATTTTATTCAACTTTCATTTTTATTCAACTTCCATATTTATTCAATGTACTTTTCTATTCAACTTCCTTTTTTATTTAATTTCCAAATAGATCGTTAACGTATAGTGGTTTCTTGAATGAACTTCCATTTTTAATTTTATGCAACTTCCATTTTTATTTTTATTCAACTTCCATATTTATTCAATTTACTTTTCTATTCAACTTCCTTTTATATTTAATTTCCAAATTGATCGTTAAGGTATAGTGGGTTCTTGAATGAACTTCCATTTTTATTTTTATTCAACTTTCATTTTTATTCAATTTCTTTTTTATTCAGCTTTCTTTCTTATTTAATTTCCAAATAGATCGTTAAGGTATAGTGGCTTCTTGAATTAAATTCCATTGTTAATTTTATGCAACTTCCATTTTTATTTGTATTCAACTTCCATTTTTATTCAACTTCCTTCTCTATTTAATTTCCAAATAGAAAGTTAAGGTATAGTAGTTTCTTCAATGAACTTTCATTATTAATTTTATGCAACTTTCATTTCTATTCGATTTCCTTCTCTATTTAATTTCCAAATAGAAAGTTAAGGTATAGTAGTTTCTTCAATGAACTTTCATTATTAATTTTATGCAACTTTCATTTCTATTCGATTTCCTTCTCTATTTAATTTCCAAATAGAAAGTTAAGGTATAGTGGTTATTTAATTTCCAAATAGATCTTTAAGATATAGTGGTTTCTTCAATGAACTTCCATTTTTAAGTTTATGCAACTTCCATTTTTATTTTTATTCAACTTCAATTTTTATTCAATTCTCTTTTCCATTCAACTTCCATTTTTATTTAATTTCCAAATAGATCGTTATGGTATAGTGGTTTCTCGAATTAACTTCGATTTTTAATTTTAGACAACTTCTATTTTTCTTCAATTCGCTTTCTATTCAACATTCTTTTTATTTAATTGCCAAATAGATCGTTAACGATAGTGATTTCTTGAATGAACTTCCGTTGTTAATTTTATGCAACTTCCATTTTTATTTTTATTCAACTTCGATTTTTATTCTATTTCCTTTTCTATTCAACTTCTTTTTTTATTTAATTTCCAAATAGATCGTTAAGATATAGTGCTTTCTTGAATGAACTTTAATTTTTAATTTTATTCAACTTCCATTTTTATCAAATTTCCTTTTTTATTGAACTTCCATTCTTATTTACTTTCCAAATAGATCGCTAAGGTATAGTAATTTCTTGAATTAACTTCCATTGTTAATTTTAGGCAACTTCCATTCTTATTTTTATTCAACTTCCATTTTTATTCAATTTTCTTTTCTATTCAACTTCCTTTTTTATTTAATCTCCAAATAGATCGTTAAGGTATAGTGGTTTCTTGAATGAACTTCTATTTTTCTTTTTATTCAACTTCCATTTTGTTAATTTTATGCAACTTTCATTTTTAATTTTATGCAACTTCCACTTTTATTTTTATTCATTCAACTTTTATTTTTATTGAACTTCCTTTTCTATTCAACTTTCTTTTTTATTTAATTTCCAAATAGATCGTTAAGGTATAGTGGTTTTTTAAATGAACTTCCATTGTTAATTTTATGCAACTTCCATTTTTATTCAACTTCCTTTTTATTTAATTTCGAAATAGATCGTTAAGATATAGTGTTAATTTTATGTAACTTCTATTTTTATTTTTATTTAACTTCCATTTTTATTCAATTTCCTTTTCTGTTCAGCTTCTTCTTTTCTTTTTTTTTAATTTCCAATAGATCGTTAAAGTATAGTGGTTTCTTCAATTAACTTCCATTTTTAAGCAACTTGCATTTTTATTCAATTTTGTTTTCTATTCAACTTCCTTTTCTATTTAATTTCCAAATGGATCGTTAAGGTATAGTGGTTTTTCGAATAGAAAATAGAAATTGAATAAAAATGAAAGTTGCATAAAATTAACATTGGAAGTTCATTCAAGAAACCACGATACCCTAGCGATCTATTTGGAAATTAAATAAAAATGAAAGTTGCATAAAATTAAAAATGAAAGTTCATTGAAGAAACTAGTATACCTTAACGATCTATTCGGAATTTAAACAAAAAAGGAAGTTGAATAAAAAAGGAAGTTAAATAGAAAATGAAATTGAATAAAAATTGAAGTTGAATAAAAATAACAATGGCAGTTCATTTAAGAAACCATTATACCTTAACGATCTATTTGGAAATTAACTAAAAAAGGAAGTTGAATAGAAAAGGAAATTTAATAAAAAAGGAAGTTGAATAAAAATAAAAATGGAAGTTGCATAAAATTAAAAATGGAAGTTCATTAAAGAAACCACTATACCTTAACAATCTATTTGGAAATTAAAGAAAAAAGAAAGTTGTGGTTTCTTGACTTAAATTCCATTGTTAATTTCATGCAACTTTCATTTTTATTTTTACTCATCTTCCGATTTTATCCAATTTCCTTTTTCTATTCAACTTCCTTTTTTATTTAACTACCAAATAGATCGTTAAGGTATAGTGGTTGGGTATAGTGGTTTCTTGAATGAACTTGCATAAAATAAAAAATGGATGTTGCATATAATTAAAAATGGAAGTTCATTCAAGAAACCACTATACCATAACGATCTATTTGGAAATTAAATTTTTATTGAAGTTGCATAAAAATAAAAATGGTAGTTGAATAAAAATAAAAATGGAAGTTCATTCAAAAAATCACTATACCTTAACGATCTATTTGGAAATTAAATAAAAAAAGGAAGTTGAATAAAAAAAATTCAATAAAAATTGAAGTTGCATAAAATTAAAAATGGAAGTTGCATAAAATTAACATTGGAAGTTCATTCAAGAAACCACTATACCTTGAAGATCTATTTGGAAATTAAATATAAAAGGAAGTTGAATAGAAATGGAAATTGAATAAAAAAAGAAAGTTGAATACAAAAGGAAATTGGATAAAACTAGAAGTTGAATAAAATTAAAAATAAAAATTGCATCAAATTAAAAATGTAAGTTCATTCCAGAAACCACTATACCCTAACGATCTATTTGGAAATTAAATAAAAAAGGAAGTTGAATAGAAAAGGAAATTGAATAAAAATGAAAGTTGCATAAAATTAAAAATGGAAGTTCATTCAAGAAACCACTATATGTTAATGATCAATTTCGAAATTAAAAAAAAAAAAAAAGAGGAAGTTGAATAGAAAAGGAAATTTAATAAAAAAGGAAATTGAATAAAAAATGAAGTTCATTCAACATCTATTTTGATTTAACTTCCATTTCTATTCAATTTCCTTTTCTATTCAACTTCTTTTTTTATTTAATTTGCAAATAGATCGTTGAGGAATAGTGGTATCTTGAATGAACTTCCATTTTTATTTTTATTCAACTTTCATTTTTATTCAATTTCCAAATAGATCGTTAAGGTATAGTGGTTTCTTGAATGAACTTCCATTGTTAATTTTTGGCAACTTCCATTTTTATTTTTATTCAATTTCCATTTTGATTCAACTTTGTTTTTTATTTAATTTCCAAATAGATCGTTAAGGTATAGTGGTTTCTTGAATGAACTTCCATTGTTAATTTCAGGCAACTTCCATTTTTGTTTTTATTCAATTTCCATTTTGATTCAACTTTCTCTTTTATTTAATTTCCAAATAGATGGTTAAGGTATAGTGGTTTTTTAAATGAACTTCCATTTTTAATTTTATTCAACTTCCATTTTTATTTTTATTCAACTTCTGATTTTATCCAACGTCCTTTTTTATTTAATTTTGTTTATAGATCGTTAAGGCATAATGGTTTTTAAATGAACTTCCATTTTTAATTTTATGCAACTTCCATTTTTATTTGTATTCAACTTCCATTTTATTTAATTTCCTTTTCTATTCAACTTCCTTTTTTATTTATGCAACGCCCTCAAAATAATAACACTAGAACCCATCAATTTAGACATGCATTGATGTAAAAGATAAATATTCTTCTATTAATCAGAGTAGTTCATTACAACAATTATTACATGTTAACAACAACAGCAAATGCCCTACGGGCTTACAGCTTTCGAAGTTAACACTTGGTTACAAGAAGAGAGTACTAACTCAAATACACATTAAGCCCTTGGCCTGAATTTACATGTAATACATCCAAAAGATAACAAAAACGACAAAAGTCTGTCTGCCTCTTGCCTCCCAAGCTATGTCCTTGGAGGTGGCATGCTACTAGTACCTGAAAAAAATGTCCCATATAGGGTGAGCCAACGCCCAGTAGAGATATGCTAAACGTAGTATGGGCAATAACTAAAACATTAGCAATTGATAGATGGTCAACACAGATACATCCACACATATCACATTCCGGTTTCATGACATTAAGTCCATGTTACATTTCATTTCCCATTTCCTTTTCAACTTTGAGTTTGAAAACAAGGCTCAACACCTAGCCAAATAACTTAAAGAGATTAAGACTCATCTTTAAAACACCTTCGAAATTCATGATGAATACACATTGTAATGCTGTGCCGATAACACACAAACCCTTTCCACACTTTACGAAAGATACACATTTCGGTGTTGTATCAACAAAACATAGAATCACTTCTACACTTCACAATTGATAACGATATACATTTTAGTGTTATATCAAACCAATTCGAACACTTCCATAATCAACACTTGATACACATTGTAGTGCTGTATCAATGTCACACAAAATCTGGTTTAGAGGTCCATCCCCTATCTTCCCCTAAACCGTGGAGTACATCCCCTATCTCCTCCCACACAACACATGCATATAAACATAGATCATATACAATCAATCAATACATAAAGTTCATGTATTATTCCAGTCACTATATTCGATAGCATACTCAATCGATTAGTTTTAGTTTGCCTAATCATCATGCATTGTCTACAACAATCAAAACTACCCTCCACCGGTAACCCAAGCAATTATTTCTAAATAGATAATAAAAGCTCCAACAGATAAAATATCAATGTTTTCAAAAGTGAGTGATTAACCAATCCAACTCCACCATTTCACAATATAATGAGTCAATTTCATTATTTCCAACTCAATTCCATAAATCCACAACTTTTCCAAATTAATTATACCAATTAATTTATATAACACCTTAGGGCTTTCTACCCCTTCTTCCAATAACAACCCAATGGTCCAAAAATCAACAACCAACCACAATACCATTATTTTGAAACCTAAAATATACTTTTTAGAATCAAAATAATAAAACCCTCTTTTAACATTTTGAAACCCTAAGTCCCAAAATTACCCAACTTCAACACTTTATCAAAACAACCAAAAATCTATGTTAAAGACCATAAAAGTGAGTAGGAATCCCTACCTCAAAAGTTGACACCCAACGAAGAAGATGAAGAAAACGAAAATGCTCCAAATCCCGAGATTCTTGGATCAAAAGATAGCCCTCGACGATCAACAACTTTTTTGTAAAGGCCAAAGGTGAGAAAACAACTCCTACTAGATCAATACCTAGAGAGAAGGCAAGGTTCTAGAGAGAGAGGCTCAACAATGGAGTTTTGGAAAAGTAAGAGAGAGAAAAGGATGTGGAAAAAGTGATCGAAAAAGTTGGATCTTGATTTTATATAAGAGTTGCCCCGCTCGAGCGTGGAAACCCCCGCTTGAGCGTCACTCACAGACTCCCGCTCGAGCGTCAAAAATTCCACTTGAGCGGTGGATACACACTTCTGGAACTTTTGTTGAACCAAGTCCCCCCTGGAGCGTAAAACTCCCCGCTCGAGCGTCACACACAAACTCACGCTCAAGCGTCAAAATGCCCGCTCGAGCGTCCAACACTGCAGAGGAAATACTGGGAGATGGAAAATCACGCTCGAGCGTCAAAACACCCGCTCGAGCGGAGAAGCAACAACGAAGGGCCCGCTCGAGCGTGAAGGCAAAAATCTGGGCAACTACTCTTGGTTTCTAAGTTCAACCAACTCAGAACAAACTCGCCTAATCACACGACCCCAACCGCCCCTAGTAGGTTTGGGTCGAGATGGCCAAGAATCCGTAATTACCAAAGGCCGCTTACAAAATTTCACACACATCGAGTAATCATAGGGGCTCACATATGCGAGCGAATAAACTAAATACAAATGGTCCTTGAGAGTCATGCATAGATCAAATGTAAATGCATACATAATGAATCGCACCTCGGCGGATAACAAAACAAATACAAGTTACATCTCGATCAAAAGGCTTCTCACCGACATATACAAATACAAATGATTACGAGCAAAGAAGCATGATTTTCAAGAATCTGCAAGTAACACATATGCCGAGGTAATCACAAAATGTATGTAAGCAAGTCAAGTCGGCATAACAAAAATCCCAAAACAAGTGTACAAATACTTCTAGGCGTCGCCGCCGCCCCGCTCATCACCTACATATATATAGAGAGGGTGAGCTTGGAAACTCGATGAATGGTACTAGAAATAAAGGTTTGCATGAATAATAGCCGAGTCTGCCAAAACAAAGCATATCAAAACCATTCAAACAATAGCCGAGGTTCCTGCCAAGCAAAGAATATCAAGTGCATGCGAACAAGAGATGAACCGTATTCATCTGTCAAATCCTACCGCACAAAGCAATACAAAGATTAAACAAGTAGAAGCCGAGGTTCCTTCCAAAACAAAACAAATCAAGTTGTATCGAATCAAGTGATGAACCGTATTCATCCAACAAGTGTTACAAGTCAAAACATTTGCCGAGATAGCACAAGTAGTAGCCGAGGTAATCTTCAAGACAAAACACATCAAGCTTATATGACTTAGGCCCATGACCCTTTTTCACGAAGTTTGTGACTTAGGCCCGTAGCCCTTTTTCACCAAGTGGTGCTACAAAAGTTTAAAGTCCTCTAGCACAAGGGACTTGTGTTACTTAGGCCCGTGAGCCGCTTTAACATTTATCTTAGCAAGATAGGACCGTATCCTTTTAACAAGATGTCTTTGCGAAGTTTAGAGTCCTCCAAAGACAAGGGACTTTCCAAAGAAAGGACCGTATCCTTTTAACAAGATGTCTTGCGAAAGTTTAGAGTCCTCAAAGACAAGGGACTTTCCAAAGAAAGGACCGTATCCTTTTAACAAGATGTCTTTGCGAAAGTTTAGAGTCCTCCGACAAGGGACTTTCCAAAGAAAGGACCGTATCCTTTTAACAAGATGTCTTTGAAAGTTTAGAGTCCTCCAAAGACAAGGGACTTTCCAAAGAAAGGACCGTATCCTTTTAACAAGATGTATCATGAAAGTTTAGAGTCCTCCAGCACAAGGGACTTTCCAAAGAAAGGACCGTATCCTTTTTAACAAGATGTACTGCGAAAGTTTAGAGTCCTCCAGCACAAGGGACTTTCCAAAGAAACCGAAACAAAGCTCAACTCATTACAAGGACATCATCAAGACGAAGTTCATACTTACCTTTCCTCTAGTGCTGCTAAAGTTTAGAGTCCTCCAGCACAGGGGACTTTCCAAGAATACCATCAAAACAAGCTCATATACAAAACATCAAAATAGGCTAATCATTCATGCTTAGCAATTACTTTTACCAAAGCGAAACAAGCAAGATTTATCAAAAGCTTTATAACATAGCTTTATTAAAAGCACCACTCACCTCGGTCTTCAGGTGTAGGCTCAAGCAAAGATCAAAGTCCTACAATCACATAGCAAACCATACTCTCAAAACGAGCTTCACATACATGCAAGGAATCAAAACATTATTTCCCATCACAGGGAAGTGCACTGGTACCATCGGTCTAGCCGAGGTCCTACACCTCCCCGAGGTGTGGACTCGAAAAGCCAAAAAGGCAAAGTTAGGAAAACCCGAGTTTCCTTTCAAAGGGCACGAAGAACAAGATCATGCATCTTTGAAATCCAACTCACATATACGAACTGGGGTTTTCAAGCTAAGAGTTCAAAATCGTGGACTAGGGTACTCATTCGAGAAAATTATGCAAGAACAAACACAAAACATGATTCTTGTTCCAAACTTTCGGATCAAAACAAGGTTCTCCTTTAAGAACACAAGAACAACATTTTTCTCTTTCAAAACCAAGTTCAAATCAATGCATGACATGCAAAACAGATCCAATCATGCAATGCATCTAGATGATCAATAAGAACAATCGATGTAGAACAAGAATCTAACCTCAAAACTGAAATCCAACGGTTCGATCTTCCACGATCAAGCTCGAGCTCAACTCTCACACTAAAATTCTAACTCTAAGTTCTAGAGCTTCTCTCTCTAAACAAGACAAAGATTTGAGACCAAATCATAATCAAAAGTTACACAATGATGTATTATAGGCACATCATTTGTCATAGCCTTCACTGGACACGTGGCATCACCGGATTGGTGCAATTAGAAAGGTGATCGCTAGACATGACAAGTCTCTGACAAAGGATACACAACACTCTTGTCGGCTAAGCACTGAGCTAGAATGACCTCGCCAAAGACAAGACTTCGCAACAGTCAACAAAGACAAAGGTTAGGGAGGACGACACTTGACTAAGCTGCCACACCTTGGCCTGGGTGTACAACATCTCGGCCTAGGCCATACCTGCCCAAGGACAAAGATTACAAGCACAAAACATCACAGCCTCGGCGATACACACTTCGGCCCAAAAGGTAACATCTCGGCAAACATGCCGAGGTGAAGATGGAGGTCGGCTAAGGTTCCAAAACTGCTCAAAGCGCAAAGGCTCAAAGGCAAACTATCTTTGGTGACCTCGGCTACGCCTCCGGACAAAACACAATTCCAAAGAACTTACAATAAAACAAAGCAAAACAAGGCAAGTATCAAGATTACAACTTGACAATTCAAGGTCATACACAATACATGCAAGCAAGACTGATTGAAAGTGAGGGTTGTTACATCCTACCCCCCTTAAGAAAGTTTGGTCCCCAAACTTACAATACCTTGGTCCAAGAATAACTCGATGTCGAATTCTCATTTCCTCTTCCATTTCCCATGTGGCGTCCTTGCCATAGTGCTCTTTCCATTCCACCTTTACCATTGGTATCGACTTGTTTCTCAATTGCTTAACTTGTCTCATCACAATAGACGCTTCTCTTCATAGCCCAAATTCTCATTAACTTCAATTCGAATGCTTAATTACATGCAAGGATCCGAATATACTTCCTTAACATCGAAACATGAAACACGTTATGGACTTGGCTCAATTTCGTGGCAAAGCAAGTCTGAGGGCAACGGAGTTAACCTTGTCAAGGACTTCAAATGGGCCAATATAACGGGTGCTAACTTACCTCTCTTCCCAAATGAAACTCCTTTCATTGGTGAAACCTTTAGGAATACGTGATCCCCAACTTCAATTCTAGCTCATTTCTTCTCTGTCGGCATAACTCTTTTGTCGGCTCTGCGCTTTTAATTCTCTGCGAATAAGTTTAATCTTCTCTGTTGTTACTTGAATGAGTTCGGGACCAAGCGAGCCTTATCTCCGACTTCGTCCAACATATCGGCGATCTGCATTTTCTTCCATATAGAGCATCATACGGTGCCATACCAATACTCGCGTGATAACTGTTGTTGTGTTTGCGAATTCCACTAATGGCAAATGCATTCCCCAATTTCCTTGGAAATCCAATACACGTAGTCTAAGCATATCTTCAAGTCTCAATCGTTCTTTCTGTTTGCCCATCTGCAGGGATGAAAAGTCATGCTAAATCTCGCCGGCTCCAAAGGCTCTCTCAGAGACTCTGCCAAAACTGAAACAAATTTAGGATCTCTGTCCGACACTATTGACATCGGCACTCCATGAAGTCTAACAATCTCATTCACATAAAGTAGGGCAAGTTGATCGGCGTTGAAAGTAGTCTTAACAGCAAAAAGTGTCGACTTGGTTAGTCTATCTACCACAACCCAAATCGAATCCATACCTTCGTGTTCTCGGCGATCGGTCACAAAATCCATAGAGATGTGTTCCCACTTCCACTCGAGGATCGGCAAAGGTTGTAGAAGTCCCCGGTCTCGATGTTACGCTTTACTTGCCGGCAATGCAAACACCGGGACACAAATTCGCTATCTCTCTCTTCATGTTTGGCCACCAAAACATCTGCTTTTACATCATGGTACATCTTGGTATTTCTGGATGAACAAACTTGGAATTATGGGCTTCCAAAGAAAATCTTCCTTTTCACTCTAACATCGGCCACACACAATTTCCTTCAAACTTAAGCACTTGGTTTTCAAAGGTGTACCCGATCTCGGCTTGGTAACAATCTCATCGCTACTTTTTCAAGAATTCATCCTCCATTTGTCTTGCCTTTACTTCTTCAACAATGGTTGGTTCTCGAAATCAATGTTAGGCATGCCAAATTTCCAACCGATTTTACGTCAGAGCGTCGGCCACGCTGTTGGCTTTCCTCAGGTGATATTGAATCGCATATCGTAGTCCTTCAACAACTCGAGCCATCTTCTTTGTCTCAAGTTCAATTCTTACGAGTGAATAGATACTTCAAGCTCGATGATCTAAAAACGACAAGAAGCTCCATACAAGTAATGACGCCAAATCTTCAAAGCAAATACCACTACCGCTAGCTCCAAGTCATGGGTAGGATAGTTCTTCTCATGTGGCTTCAATTGACGAGATGCATATGCTATAACCTTACCTCCTTGCATTAATACACAACCCAAACCCTTATGCGACGCATCACTGTAAACATGAAACTCCTCATTACGATGGAAGTACCAAGATCTTGTCAGAACCAACCTCGTCTTTAGTTCCTGAAAAGTCGACTCGATCTTCATCCATTCATACGGTGCTCCTTCCTAGTCAATTGTGTCAATGGAGTTGCAATCTGGAGAATTCTTTTACGAACTTCTCAGAGTAACCCGCCAAACCCGAAAACTTGAACCTCGGACACATTGGTCAGCCTAGGCCAATTTACCACGGCTTCTATTTTGCTCGGATCAACTGAAATACCTTCTTCATTTATTACATGACCCGAAATGAAATAGTAGAAAGCCAAAACTCACACTTGTTAAATTTAGCATACGCTTCGGTCTCTCAATATCTCAAGAAGAAATTCTCGATGGTTTTCATGTTCAACTTCACTCTTGGAATAAATCAATATATCATCGATGAAGACGACCACAAACTCATCTAAGTGGGGCTTGAAGACTCGTTCATTAAATCCATAAATGCAAAGAGGGCATTGGTCAATCCGAAAGGCATCACTAAAAATTCAGAGTGGCCATATCTAGTCCGAAAGGCGCCTTCTCAACATCCTCTCGCTTAACCTTAAGCCGATGGTAGCCCGACCTAAGGTCAATCTTGGAAAAGACTCGTGCTCCTTGTAAATCGATCAAGTAAATCATCAATCCTAGGTAATGGGTACTTATTCTTAATGGTGACCTTATTGAGTTCTCTATAATCAATACAGAGGCGAAGTGTGCCATCCTTCTTCTTAACAAATAACACAGGTGCTCCCCATGGTGATGTGCTCGGCCTAATAAATCCCTTGTCCAACAACTCTTGCAATTGTAGTTTCAATTCTCTAAGTTCGGGCCATTCTATATGGTGTTTTGGAGATCTACCGTGTTCCCGATATAACATCAACAAGAACTCTATTTCTATCGACCAAGTGGCGGGCAAATCATTAGGAAAGACGTCGGCGAACTCATGAACAACTGGGATGTCGGCTAAACTAACATTTCCATCCTGATCTTTCAATATACTACACAAATAACCCTTACAGCCTTTTGGATCAACTTACAGGCCTTCATGGATGAGATTAAATAAGGTGGGGGAATTACTCCTTTACCCGAAAAATAACTTCGCTAGGTTTGGGGGTTTCAATGTGACACTCTTCAAACACAATCAATGAGTGCGTGGTTTGCTACTAACCAATCCATTCCCAATATAACATCGAATTGATCTATATTCAAGGGCATTAAATCAACTAGCGCTCAACATGCTCAATAACAACAACACATGCTCTATAAATGGATGCAACAATCATGGATCTCCTGACGGAGTAGACACAGATAGCACATAATCAAGAGATTCTAATTTCCTATTAATCTTCTCGGCAAACTTAGTAGAAACAAACGAAAAGCGAGAGCCCGAATCAACTAACACATAAGCATTTCTAGAGCAAATTAAAAGTATACGACACTCTTGCCTCAAAGATTCTCGAGTATCCCCGCACTAGTGCAAATACTCGCCTGCCTCATCTGTCCTTTCCCAAAGATTATTCTTTTGAACCGTGCACTGAGGTATTCTCACCTTTCTTCTTTGGTTTCACCTTTGTCTTAGGACAATCTCTCACAAAATGACCCACTTCTCCACATTCATAGCAAGCACCGGATGTCCGACGACAAACCCCAAAATGTTGCTTCCCACAATCCAACATGTCGGCTTAGTATTGCCTTCCCGCCGGATAACCAAAGACCGCCTCTTGTTCATCTTCTTATTGGTGTTCAACTGTGTTCGGTGATTGTCATGGTTCTGTCTCTTCCGCCGATTCTCTCCCCGAGTTCTCGTACTGCTCGTTGGTTTCGCCAAAACGGCTTTGTTCAAGATTTCGCATAGGTCGGCATATCGAAAGGTGCTAACCCGGTCTTGAATCGGTCCGCCGGCCCACTTTCAAACTTCCTAGCCTTCATGTATTCATCATTGATCATGTGAGGTACAAACCTTACCAATTCAAGAAAAGCGCGATCATATTCCGCCATCGCTTCGCTTTGCGTCAAAGTCTCAAATTCGGTAGCCTTTGCGATTCAACGCCGAGGGAAAATGCTTCTTGTAAAATAGTTCCAAAAACCTTGCCCGTGTTAAACCAGGTTAGTTTCTTCCGTCATCATCCACCATCTCCGAGCATCGCCGTCGGGGTGAATGCACTAAAGTCACCTTCAACATCGGTCCGGGAAAATCTCAAACAGCTCCATTTCCAAAACCCATGCCTCGCCTTCATTGGCTCAATACCTCCGTAAAACCTTGGTGGTCTCATCTTCTTGAACTCCCCGATCAAAGCTATTGTGCCATCTCCATATAAGGCCGGGTCAGGAGCGACTTTGTAATCGGGGAGGTGGAGGAGGGACTACATTTCGCCATTCGCCCGCTTCCTGGTCGATGTAGTACTAGCGTCATCATTGTCTTATTTGCCTTAACTCACGGGTCAATCCTTCCATTAATCTTTCCATTCTCCAACTGCCTTCGACCGATCTCGGCAAGTGGAGGTCTACCTCCTCATGATACTATGAGTATACAAAGTGTGACTTTAAAGCAAGTAAACAAATAACTCCGCAGTAAGTAACAATTAAGCAAGTCAAGACAATGCACACCTTGTTCAAATAGCAAGCAATATGATGCAACCCTAGCATCTTTCTAAATGAAATCCTATGCTCTTTAGGACTCGAGTGTGTGAATCAACGTACTATGAGGAACTTGTGCTCGATACCACTCTGTCACGACCCCCAACCTCGCCCCTAGTAGGTCAGGTGCCGAGATGGCCAAGAATCCGTAATTACCAAAGGCCGCTTACAAAATTTCACACACATCGAGTAATCATAGGGGCTCACATATGCGAGCGAATAAACTAAATACAAATGGTCCTTGAGAGTCAGTGCATAGATCAAATGTAAATGCATACATAATGTAATCGCACCTCGGCAGATAACAAAACAAATACAAGTTACATCCTCGATCAAAAGGCTTCTCAAATTTACATATACAAATACAAATGTTACGAGCAAAGAAGCATGATTTTCAAGAATCACAAGTAACACATATGCCGAGGTAATCACAAAACACCGATGTAAGCAAGTCAAGTCGGCATAACAAAAATCCCAAAACAAAAGTACAAATACTTCTAGGCGCCGCCGCCCCGCTCATCACCTACATATATATAGAGAGGGGTGAGCTTGGAAACTCGATGAATGGTACTAGAAATAAAGGTTTGCATGAATAATAGCCGAGTCCGCCAAAACAAAGCATATCAAAACCATTCAAACAATAGCCGAGGTTCCCAAGCAAAGAATATCAAGCCGCATGCAACAAGAGATGAACCGTATTCATCTGTCAAATCCTACCAGCCAAAGCAATACAAAGATTAAACAAGTAGTAGCCGAGGTTCCTTCCAAAACAAAACAAATCAAGTTGTATCGAATCAAGTGATGAACCGTATTCATCCAACAAGTCTTACAAGTCAAAACATTTGCCGAGATAGCACAAGTAGTAGCCGAGGTAATCTTCAAGACAAAACATATCAAGCTTATATGACTTAGGCCCGCACCCCTTTTTCACCGAAGTTTGTGACTTAGGCCCGTAGCCCTTTTTCACCAAGTGGTGCTACAAAAGTTTAAAGTCCTCTAGCACAAGGGACTTGTGTTACTTAGGCCCGTAGCCCGCTTTAACATTTATCTTAGCAAGATAGGACCGTATCCTTTTTAACAAGATGTACTGCGAAAGTTTAGAGTCCTCCAGCACAAGGGACTTTCCAAAGAAAGGACCGTATCCTTTTAACAAGATGTATCATGAAGTTTAGAGTCCTCCAGCACAAGGGACTTTCCAAAGAAAGGACCGTATCCTTTTTAACAAGATGTACTGCGAAAGTTTAGAGTCCTCCAGCACAAGGGACTTTCCAAAGAAAGGACCGTATCCTTTTTAACAAGATGTATCATGAAAGTTTAGAGTCCTCCAAAGACAAGGGACTTTCCAAAGAAAGGACCGTATCCTTTTAACAAGATGTATCATGAAAGTTTAGAGTCCTCCAAAGACAAGGGACTTTCCAAAGAAACCGAAACAAAGCTCAACTCATTACAAGGACATCATCAAGACGAAGTTCATACTTACCTTTCCTCTAGTGCTGCTAAAGTTTAGAGTCCTACAGCACAGGGGACTTTCCAAGAATACCATCAAAACAAGCTCATATACAAAACATCAAAATAGGCTAATCATTCATGCTTAGCAATTACTTTTACCAAAGCGAAACAAGCAAGATTTATCAAAAGCTTTATAACATAGCTTTATTAAAAGCACCACTCACCTCGGTCTTCAGGTGTAGGCTCAAGCAAAGATCAAAGTCCTACAATCACATAGCAAACCATACTCTCAAAACGAGCTACACATACATGCAAGGAATCAAAACATTATTTCCCATCACAGGGAAGTGCACTGGGTACCATCCAGGTCTAGCCGAGGTCCTACACCTCCCCGCCGAGGTGTGGACTCGAAAGCCAAAACAAGGCAAAGTTAGGAAAACCTGAGTTTCCTTTCAAAGGGCACGAAGAACAAGATCATGCATGTCTTTGAAATCCAACTCACATATACGAACTGGGGTTTTCAAGCTAAGAGTTCAAAATCGTGGACTAGGGTACTCATTCGAGAAAATTATGCAAGAACAAACACAAAACATGATTCTTGTTCCAAACTTTCGGATCAAAACAAGGTTCTCCTTTAAGAACACAAGAACAACATTTTTCTCTTTCAAAACCAAGTTCAAATCAATGCATGACATGCAAAACAGATCCAATCATGCAATGCATCTAGATGATCAATAAGAACAATCGATGTAGAACAAGAATCTAAGCTCAAACTGAAATCCAACGGTTCGATCTTCCACGATCAAGCTCGAGCTCAACTCTCACACTAAAATTCTAACTCTAAGTTCTAGAGCTTCTCTCTCTAAACAAGACAAAGATTTGAGACCAAATCATAATCAAAAGTTACACAATGATGTATTATAGGCCTGTTTGTCATAGCCTTCACTGACACGTGGCATCACCGGATTGGTGCGATTAGAAAGGTGACTGCTAGACAAGACAAGTCTCGACAAAGCGTACACAACACGCTTGGCGGCTAAGCACGCAGCTAGAATGACCTCGCCAAAGACAAGACTTCGCAACAGTCAACAAAGACAAAGGTTAGGAGGACGACACTTGACTAAGCTGTACACACCTTGGCCTGGTGTACCACATCTCGGCCTAGGCCATACCCGCCAAGGACAAAGATTACAAGCACAAACATCACAAATTTCGGCGATACACACTTCGCCCAAAGGTAACATCTCGGCAAACATGCCGGGTGAAGATGGAGGTCGGCTAAGGTTCCAAAATCGCCAAAACGCAAAGGCTCAAAGGCAAACTATGCCGAAATGACCTCGCCACGCCTCGGACAAAACACGAATTCCAGCAACTTACAATAAAACAAAGCAAAACAAGGCAAGTATCAAGATTACAACTTGACAATTCAAGGTCATACACAATACATGCAAGCAAGACTGATTCAAAGTGAGGGTTGTTACACCAACACATCCTATAACTCAAATACAAAGTACGAAAGGATGCAAACAAGGTATAAGCAACTATTAACATCCACGGAAACAAGTCCGGATCACTGTACACAAGGGGAAAACCCGGGATCGCTATAATTTAACTTCCATTATTATTTTTTGCAAGTTCCATTTTTATTTTATTCAACTTCCATTTTTATTCAACTTCCATTTTTATTTAATTTCCAAATAGATCGTTAGGGTATAGTAGTTTATTGGATGAACTTACATTGTTAATTTTATACAACTTTCATTTTTATTCAACTTCCTTTTTTATTTAATTTCCAAATAGATCGTTAAGGTATAGTGGTTTCTTGAATGAACTTCCATTTTTATTTTTATTCAACTTCCATTTTTATTCAATTTTCTTTTTTCTATTCAACTTCATTTTTTATTTGATTTCCAAATAGATCGTTTATTTTTATTCAACTTCCTTTCTTATTTAATTTCCAAATAGATCGTTAAGGTATAGTGGTTTCTTCAATGAACTTCCATTTTTAATTTTATTTTTATTCAACTTCCTTTTTATTTAATTTCCAAATAGATCGTTAAGGTATAATGGTTTCTTGAATTAAATTCCATTGTTAATTTTAGGCAACTTCAATTTTTAATTTCATGCAACTTCCATTTTTATTTCTATTCAATTTCATTTTCTATTGAACTTCTTTTTTTATTTAATTTTCAAATAGATCGTTAAGGTATAGTGGCTTCTTGAATGAACTTATATTTTTAATTTTATGCAACTTCTATTTTTATTTTATTCAACTTCCATTTTTATTCAATTTCCTTTTTTATTTAATTTCCAAATAGATCGTTAAGGTACAGTGGTTTCTTGAACGAACTTTCATTCTTAATTTTATGCAACTTCCATTTTTATTTTTATTCAGCTTTCATTTTTATTCAATTTTCTTTTCTATTCAACTTCCTTTTTGATTTAATTTCCCAATAGATCTTTATGGTATAGTGGTTTCTTGAATGAACTTCAATTGTGAATTTTATGCAACTTCTTTTTTTATTCAATTTTCTTTTCTATTCAACTTCATTTTTTATTTAATTTTCAAATAGATCGCTAAGGTATAGTGGTTTCTTGAATGAACTTCCATTGTTAATTTTATTCAACTTCCAATTAAATAAAACATGAAGTTGAATAGAAAAGGAAATCGAATAAAAATAGAAGTTGAATAAAATTAAAAAATGGAAGTTCATTCAAGAAACCACTATATCTTAACGATCTATTTGAAAATTAAATAAAAAAGGAAGTTGAATAGAAAAGGAAATTGAATAAAAATGAAAGTTGAACAAAAATAAAAATAAAAATTGCATAAAATTAAAAATGAAAATTAAATAAAAAGGGACGTTGAATAGAAAAAGAAATTGAATAAAAACAAAAATGGAAGTTGCATATAATTAAAAATTGAAGTTCATTTAAGAAACGAATATACCAAAACGATCTATTAGGAAATTAAATAAAAAAGGTAGTTGAATAGAAAGGGAAATTGAACAAAAATAGTAGTTGAAATTAAATAAAAAAGGAAGTTGAATAGAAAAGGAAATTGGATAAAAAAGAAGTTGAATAAAATTAAAAATGGAATTATCATAAAATTAAGGTATAGTGGTTTCTTGAATAAACTTCTTTTTTTATTCAACTTTCTTTTTTATTTAATTTCCAAATAGATCGTTAATGTATACTGGTTTCTTAAATGAACATCCATTTTTAATTTTATGCAACTTCCATTTTATTTTTACTCAACTTCCATTTTTATTCAATTTTTAATTTTATTCAGCTTCTATTTTTATTTAATTTCCAAATAAATCGGTAAGGTATAGTGGTTTCTTGAATTAACTTCCATTTTTATGCAACTTCCATTTTTCTTCAATTTCCTTCTTTATTCAACTTCCATTTTTATTTTTATTCATCTTCCGATTTTATTCAATTTCCTTTTCTATTCAACTTCCTGTTTTATTTGATTTCCAAATAGATCGTTAAGTTATAGTGGTTTATTGAATGAACTTCCATTGTTAATTTTATGCAACTTCCATTTTTATTTTTATTCAATTTACATTTTATGCAAGTTCTATTTTGTTTCAATTTCCATTTTTATTTAACTTCTTTTTTAATTCTATTCAACTTCCTTTTTTATTTAATTTCCAAATAGATCGTTAAGGTATAGTGGTTTCTTGAATTAACTTCCATTGTTAATTTAAGGCAACTTCCAGTTTTATTTTTATTCAACTTCCTTTTTATCCAATTTCATTTTCTATTCAACTTCCTTTTTTATTGAATTTCCAAATAGATCGTTAAGGTATAGTGGTTTCTTAAATTAACTGCCATTATTATTTTATGCAATTTTCATTTTTATTTTTATTCAACTTTAATTTTTATTCAATTTCCTTCTCTAGTCAATTTCCTTTTTTATTTAATTTCCAAATAGATCGTTAAGATATAGTTGTTTCTTTAATGAACTTCCATTGTTAATCTTATGCAACTTCCATTTTTATTTTTATTCAACTTCCATATTTATTCAATTTTCTTTTCTATTCAACTTCCTTTTTTATTTAATTTCCAAATAGATCGTTAAGGTATAATGGTTTCTTGAATGAACTTCCATTTTTAATTTTATTCAACTTCCAAATAGATCGTTAAGGTATAGTGGTTTCTTGAATTAAATTCCATTGTTAATTTTATGCAACTTCCATTTTTAATTTTATTCAACTTTCATTTTTATTCAATTTCCTTTTCTATTCAACATCCTTTTTTATTTAATTTCCAAATAGATCGTTAGGGTATTGTAGTTTATTGGATAAACTTCACTTTTTATTTTTTTTCAACTTTCATTTTTATTCAATTTTCTTTTCCATTCAACTTTCTTTTTTATTTAATTTTTAATTTTATGCAACTTCCTTTTTTATTTTTATTCAGCTTTCATTTTTATTCAACTTCCATTTTATTTTCAACTTCCATTTTTATTTCATTTCCAAATAGATCTTTAAGGTATAGTAGTTTCTTGAATGAGCTTACATTTTTAATTCGATGGAATTTTCATTTTTATTTTTATTCAACTTCCTTTTTTATTTAATTTACTTTTCTATTCAACTTCTTTTTTCTATTTAATTTCCAAATAGATCGTTAAGGTATAATGGTTTCTTAAATGAACTGCCATTGTTATTTTTATTCAACTTCAATTTTTATTCAATTTCATTTTCTATTTAACTTCATTTTTTTATTTACTATCCAAATAGATCACTAAGGTATAATGGTTTCTTGAATTAACTTTCATTGTTAATCCTATGAAACTTTCATTTTTATTCAACTTGGTTTTCTATTCAACTTCCTATTTTTTTTTTAATTTATAAATAAATCGTTAAGGTATAGTAGTTTCTTGAATGAACTTCTATTGTTAATTTTATGCAACTTCCATTTTTAGTTTTATTCAACTTCCATTTTTATCCAATTTTCTTTTCAATTCAACTTCCTTTTTTATTTAATTTTCTAAATAGATCGTTAAGGTATATTGGTTTCTTCAATGAACTTCCATTTTTAATTTTATGCAACTTTCATTTTTGTTTTTATTCAATTTCCTTTTCTATTCAACGTCATTTTCTATTCAATTTCCAATTAGATCGTTAAGGTATAGTGGTTTTTGGAATGAACTTCCATTTTTATTTTTATGCAACTTCCAATTTTATTTTTACTCAACTTTATTTTTATTCAATTTCCTTTTCTATTCAACTTCCTTTTTTTATTTAATTTCCAAATAATTCATTAAGGTATAGTGGTTTCTTGAATGAACTTCCATTTTTAGTTTTATGCAACTTCCATTTTTATTCAATTTCCTATTCTATTCAACTTCATTTTTTTATTTACTTTCCAAATAGATCGTTAAGGTATAATGTTTCTTGAATGAACTTCCATTTTTATTCAATTTCCTATTCTATTTAATTTCCTTTTTTATTTAATTTCCAAACAGATTGTTAAGGTATAGTGGTTTCTTGAATGAACTTCCATTGTTAATTTTATGCAACTTCCATTTTTAATTTTATTCAACTTGCTTTTTTATTTAATTTCTTTTTTTATTCAACTTCCTTTCTTATTTAATTTCCAAATAGATCGTTAAGGTATAGTGGTTTCTCGAATGAACTTCCATTTTTAATTTAATGCAACTTCCTTTTTTATTCAATTTCCTTTTACTCAACTTCTTTTTAATTTTATGAAACATCAATTTTAATTATATGAACTTACATTGTTAATTTTATGCAACTTCCACTTTTATTCAATTTCAACTTCCATTTTTATTCAATTTCCTTTTCTATTCAACTTCTTTTTTTATTTAATTTCCAAATAGATCGTTAAGGTATAGTGGTTTCTAATGAACTTCCGCTTTTAATTTAATGCAACTTCCGCTTTTGATTTAATTTCCTTTTCTATTCAATTTCTTTTATTTAATTTCCAAATAGATCGTTAAGGTATAGTGGTTTCTTCAATGAACTTCCATTTTTAATTTAATTCAACTTCCGTTTTGATTCAATTTCCTCTTTTATTTAATTTCCAAATAGATCGTTATGGTATAGTGGTTTCTTCAATAAACTTCCATTTTTAATTTTATGCAACTTTCATTTTTATTTTTATTCAACTTCCATTTTTAATTTTATGCAACTTCCACTTTTATTCAATTTCCTTATGCAACTTCCATTTTATTTTTATGCAACTTTCATTTTTATTTTTATTCAACTTCCATTTTTATTCCATTTCCATTTTTAATTTTATGCAACTTCCATTTTTTTTTATCCAATTTCGTTTTTTATTTAATTTTCATTTTTATTCAATTTCCAAATAGATCGTTAAGTTATAGTGCTTTATTGAATGAACTTCCATTGTTAATTTTATGCAAATTTCATTTTTATTTTTATTCAACTTCTATTTTTATTTTTATTCAACTTCCATTTTTATTCAATTTCTTTTTTATTTAGCTTTCTTTCTTATTTAATTTCCAAATAGATCGTTAAGGTATAGTGGTTTCTGGAATTAAATTCCATTGTTAATTTTATGAAACTTCCATTTTTATTTGTATTCAACTTCCATTTTTATTCAACTTCCTTTTTTATTTAATTTCCAAATAGATCGTTATGGTATACTAGTTTCTTGAATGAACTTCCATTTTTAATTTTATGCAACTTCCATTTTTATCCAATTTATTTTCTATTCAACTCCTTTTTTTTATTTAATTTCCAAATAAATCGTTAAGGTACAGTGGTTTCCTGAATGAACTTGCATTTTCAATTTTATGCAACTTCCATTTTTATTTTTATTCAATTTCATTTTCTATTCAACGTCCTTTTTTATTCAACTTTCCTTTTTATTTTTATTCAACTTCCATTTTTTAATTTTATGCAACTTCCATTTTTATTTTTATTCAACTTCCATTTTTATTAAATTTCCTTTTTATTCAACTTCATTTTTTTATTTAATTTCCATTTTTATTTCTATTCAACTGCCATTTTTATTCAATTTCCTTTTCTATTTAACTGCCATTTTTATTTCTATTCAACGTCTTTTTTTATTTAATTTCCATTTTTTATTCAACTTCTCTTTTTATTTAATTTCCACATAGATCGTCAAGGTATAGTGGTTTCTTGAATGAACTTCCATTGTTAATTTTATGCAACTTCCATTTTTATTTTTATTCATCTTGCACTTTTAACAATGGAAGTTTATTCAAGAAACCACTATACCTTAACGATCTATTTGGAAATTAAATAAAAAAGGAAGTTTAATAGAAAAAGAAAGTTGAATAAAAATAAAAATGAAAGTTTCACAAAATTAACAATGGAAGTTCATTTAAGAAACCATTATACCTTAACGATCTATTTGGAAATTAAATAAAAAAGGAAGTTGCATAAAATTAACAATGGAAGTTCATTCAAGAAACCACTACACCTTGACGATCTATGTGGAAATTAAATAAAAAAGAAAGTTGAATAGAAATGGAAGTTGCATAAAATTAACAATGTAAGTTCATTCAAGAAACCATAATACCTTAACGATCTATTTGAAAATTAAAACTTTTTATTTTTTTTCCACTTTCATTTTTATTTAAGTTACTTTTCAATTCACAAAAAAGGAAGTTGAATAGAAAATGAAATTGAAGAAAAATGGAAGTTGAAGAAAAATAAAAGTGGAACTTGCATAAATTTAACCATGGAAGTTAATTCAAGAAACCACTATATCTTAACGATCTATTTGGAAATTACATAAAAAAGGAAGTTGAATAGAAAAGTAAATTGAATAAAAATGGAAGTTGAATAAAAATAAAAATTGAAGTTGCATAAAATTAAAAATGGAAGTTCATTCAAGAAACCACTATACTTAACGATCTATTTGGAAATTAAATAAAAAAGGAGGTTGAATAGAAAAGGAAATTTAATAAAAAAGGAAGTTGAATAAAAATAAAAATAGAAGTTGCATAAAATTAAAAATGGAAGTTCATTCAAGAAACCACTATACATTGACGATCTATTTGGAGATTAAATGAAAAAGGAAGATGAATAGAAAAGGAAATTGAATAAAAAAGGAAGTTGAATACAAAAGGAAATTGGATAAAACTAGAAGTTGAATAAAAATAAAAATGGAAGTTGCTTAAAATTAACAATGGAAGTTCATTCAAGAAACCAAAATTGAATAAAAATTGAAGTTGAATAACAATGGAAGTTCATTTAAGAAACCAATATACCTTAATGATCTATTTGGAAAGTAAATAAAATGAACTTGAATAGAAAACGAAATTAAATAAAAATAGAAGTTGAATAAAAATGGAAGTTGAGTAAAAATAAAATGGAAGTCGATAAAATTAAAAATGAAAGTTTATTAAAAAAAAACCACTATACCTTAACGATCTATTTGGAAATTAAATAAAAAAGGACATTGAATAGAAAAGGAAATTGAATACCTTAACAATCTATTTGGAAATTAAAAAAAAAAAAGAAGCTGAACAGAAAAGGAAATTAAATAAAAATTGAAGTTGAATAAAAATAACAATGGCAGTTGCACAAAATTAAAAATGAAAGTTCATTTAAGAAACCACTATACCTTAACGATCTATTTGGGAATTAAATAAAAAAAAGGAAGTTGAATAGAAAACAAAATTGAATAAAAATGCAAGTTGCCTAAAATTAAAAATTAAAGTTCATTCAAGAAACCACTATACCTTAATGATCTATTTGGGTATTAAAGAAAAAATGAAGTTGAATAGAAATGGAACTGAATAAAAATGGAAGTTGAATAAAAAAGAAAGTTGAATTGAAAAGAAAATTAGAGAAAAATGGAAGTTGAATAAAAATAAAAATGGAAGTTCAGTCAAGAAACTACTATACCTTAACGGTCTATTTGGAAATTAAATAAAAATGAAAGTTGAATAGAAAAGGAAATTTAATAAAAAAGGAAGTTGAATAAAAAATGAAGTTGAATAGAAAAAAAAAATTCAATGGAAGTTAATTCAAGAATCCACTATAACTTAACGATCTATTTGGAAATTAAAATAAAATAAGAAGTTGAATAGAAATGGAAATTGAATAAAAATGGAAGATGAATAAAAATAAAAATGGAAGTTCATTCAAGAAACCACTATACGTTAACAATGGAAATTAATTCAAGAAACCACTATACCTTAACGATCTATTTGGAAAGTAAATAAAAAAATGTCGTTGAATAGAAAAAGAAATTGAATAAAAATGGAAGTTGCATAAAATTTAAAATGGAAGTTGCATAAAATTAAAAATGGCAATTCATTCAAAAAACCACTATTTCTTAACGATCTATTTGGAAATTAAATAAAAAAAGAAGTTAAATAAAATAGGAAATTGAATAAAAATCGAAGTTGAATAAAAATAAAAATGGAAGTTCATTCAAGAAACCACTATCTCTTAACGATCTATTTGGAAATCAAATATAAATGGAAGTTGCATAGAAAAGGAAATTAAATAAAAAAGGAAGTTGAATAAAAAATGAAATTGAATAAAAATGGAAGTTCAATAAAAATAAAACTGGAAGTTGCCTAAAATTAACAGAGAAAGTTCATTCAAGAAACCACTATACCTTAACGATCTATTTGGAAATTAAATAAAAATAGGAAATTGCATAAAATAAAAATGGAAGTTCATTTAAGAAACCACTATACCTTAACGATCTATTTGGCAATTAAATAAAAAAGGAAGTTGAATACAAAAGGAAATTGGATAAAACTAGAAGTTGAATAAAAATAAAAAAAGGTAGTTAATTCAAAAAACCACTATAATTTAATGAATTATTTGGAAATTAAATAAAAAAAAAGGAAGTTAAATAAAAAGGAAATTAAATAAAAAACTAAGTTGAATAAAAATATAAATGGAAGTTGCATAAAATTAACAATGGAAGTTCATTCAGGAAACAACTCTACCTTAACGAATTAAATAAAAATGGAAGTTGTACAAAATAAAAAAGGAAGTTGAATAAAAATAAAAATGAAAGTTGCATAAAATTAACAATGGAAGTTCATTCATGAAACCACTATACCTTAAAGATCTATTTGGAAATTAAATAAAAATGGAAGTTGAATAGAAAAAGAAATCGAATAAAAATGGAAGTTGCATAAAATTAAAAATGGAAGTTCATTCAAAAAACCACTATACCTTAACGATCTATTTGAAAATTAAATAAAAAAAGGAAGTTAAATAGAAAATAGAATTTAATAAAAATGGAAGTTGACTAAAAATAAAACTAGAAGTTCATTCAAGAAATCACTATACCTTAACGATTTATTTGAAAATTAAATAAAAAAGAAAGTTGAATAGAAAAGGAAATTGAATAAAAAAGGAAGTTGAATAAAAATAAAAGGGGAAGTTGCATAAAATTAAAAATGGAAGTTCAAGCATAAAATTAAAAATCGAAGTTCTTTCAAGAAACCAGTAGAACGTTCTATTTGGAAATTAAATAAAAAAAGAAGTTGAAGAGAAAAGGAAATTAAATTAGAATGGAAGTTGCATAAAATTAACAATGGAATTTCCAAATAGATCGTTAAGGTATAGTGGTTTCATGAATGAACTTCCATTGTTAATTTTATGCAACTTCCATTTTTATTTTTATTCAACTTCATTTTTTATTTTATACAACTTCCATTTATATTTTTATTCAACTTCCATTTTTATTAAATTTCCTTTTCTATTTAACTTCATTTTTTTTTAATTTCCAAATTGATCGTTAAGATATAGTGCTTTCTTGAATGGACTTCCATTGTTAATTTTATACAAATTTTATTTTTATTTTTATTCAACTTCCGTTTTTATTCAATTTCCTTTTCTATTCAACTTTCTTTTTTATTTAATTTCCAAATAAATCGTTAAAGTATAGTGGTTTCTTGAATGAACTTCCAGTTTTATTTTTACTCAACTTCCATTTTTATTCAATTTCCTTTTTTATTCAACTTCTTTTTTATTTTTATTCAACTTCCATTTTTATTTTTATTCAACTTCCATATTTATTCAATTCTCTTTTCCATTCAACTTCCTTTTTTTATTCAATTTCCTTTTCTATTCAACTTCTTTTTTTTCTTTAATTTCCAAATCGGTCGTTACGGTATAGTGGTTTCTTGAATGAACTTCCATTGTTTATTTTATGTAACTTCCATTTTTAATTTTATTCAACTACCTTTTTTTGTTAAATTTCCTTCTCTATTCAACTTCTTTTTATTTTTATTTTTATTCATCTTGCATTTTTATTCAATTTCTTTTTCTATTCAACTTCCATTTTTATTTTTATTTTTATTCAACATCCATTTTATGCAATTTCTATTTTTCTTCAATTTCCTTTTTTATTTAATCTCCAAATAGATCGTTAAGGTATAGTGGTTTCTTCAATGAACTTCCATTTTTAATTTTACTCAACTTTCATTTTTATTTTTATTCAGCTTTCATTTTTATTCAATTTCCTTTTTTCTATTCGACTTCCATTTTTATTCAATTTCCTTTTTTATTTAATTTCCAAATAAATTGTTAAGGTATAGTAGTTTCTTGAATGAACTTCCATTGTTAATTTTATGTAACTTCCAGTTTTATTTTTATTGAATTTCCTTTTCTATTCAACTTCCATTTTTATTCAATTTCTTTTTCTACTCAACTTATTTTTTTATATAATTTCCAAATAGATCGTTATGGTATAGTGGTTTCTTGAATGAACTTCCATTTTTAATTTTATCCAATTTCCATTTTTATTCAACTTCCATTTTTATTTTTATTCAACTTCCTTTTCTATTCAACTTCATTTTTTATTTAATTTCCAAATAGATCGTTAAGGTATAGTGGTTTCTTGAATAAACTTACATTGTTAATTTTACTCAACTTCCATTTTTATTCAATTTTCTTGTCTATTCAACTTCATTTTTTATTTAATTTCCAAATAGATCGTTAGGGTATAGTAGTTTATTGGATTAAATTCCATTGTTAATTTCATGCAACTTCAATTTTTAATTTTATTCAACTTCCATTTTATTCGATTTCTTTTTCTATTAAACTTCATTTTTTATTTAATTTTCAAATAGATCGTTAATAAAATAAAAATTGAAGTTGCATAAAAATGGAAATTGAAGTTGATTGAAGAAACCACTATACCTTAAAGATCCATTTGGAAATTGAATAAAATGAAAATTGACTATAAAGGACATTGAATCAAAATGGAAGTTGATGCAAATCCCCTTTTATTTTTATTCAACTTTATTTTTTATTTTTTATTCAACTTCGCAACTTCAATTTTTATTTTTATGAACTTCCATTTTTAATTTTATTCAATTTCAATTTTTGTCTAATTTTCTTTTCTATTCAACTACCACTTTTAATTTTAGGCAACTTCCATTTTTAATTTTATTCAACTTCCATATTTATTCAACTTCCATTTTATTTGTATTCAACTTCCATTTTATTTAATTTCCTTTTCTATTCAACTTTCATTTTTAGTTAATTTCCAAATAGATCGCTACGGTATAGTGGTTTCTTGAATCAACTTCATTTTTATTCAACTTCCATTGTTATTCAATTTCATGTTCTATTCAACTTCCATTTTTATTTATTTTCCACATAGATCGTCATGGTATAGTGGTTTTTTGAATGAACTGCCACTTTTAATTTTATGCAACTTCCATTTTTATTTTTATTCAACTTTTAGTTTTATCCAATTTCCTTTTGTATTCAACTTCCTTTTTTATTTAAATTTTACTCAACTTCATTTTTTATTTAATTTCCAAATAGATCGTTAAAGTATAGTGGTTTTTGAAAGAACTTCCATTGTAAGTTTTACGCAACTTCCATTTTAATTTTTATTCAACTTCTAGTTTTATCCAATTTACTTTTCTATTCAACTTTTTTTTTTTTTTTTAATTTCCAAATAGATCGTTAAGGTATAATGGTTTCTTGAATGAACTTCAATTGTTAATTTTATGCAACTTCCATTTTAAATTTTGTGCAACTTCCATTTTTATTTTATTCAACTTCTTTTTTTATTTAATTTTCAAATAGACCGTTAAGGTATAGTGGTTTCTTGAATGAACTTCCATTTGTAATTTTATGCAACTTCCATTTTTATTTAATTTCCTTTTTTATTCAACTTCCTTTTTTTATTTAATTTCCAAATAGACCGTTATGGTATAGTGGTTTCTTGAATGAACTTCCATTATTAATGTTTCTGGAATGAACTTCCAATTTTATTTTTATTCAACTTCAATTTTTATCCAATTTCCTTTTCTGTTCAACTTCCTTTTTTTAATTTCCAAATAGATCGTTAAGGTATAGTGGTTTCTTGAATGAACTTCAATTTTTATTTTTATTCAACTTCCATTTTTATTAAATTTCCTTTTCTATTCAATTTCCTTTTTTATTTAATTTTATGGAACTTCCATTTTTATTCAACTTTCATTTTGATTTTCATACAACTTCCATTTTTAATTGCCAAATAGATTGTTAAGGTATAGTAGTTTCTTGAATGAATTTCGATTTTTAGTTTTATGCAACTTCCATTTTTATTCAATTTCCATTTCCATTTTTATTCAACTTCCTTTTTTCTTTAATTTCCAAATAGATTGTTAAGGTATAGTGGTTTCTTCAATGAACTTCCATTTTTAATTTTATGCAACTTTTAGTTTTATCTAATTTCTATTCAACTTCCTTTTTTATGTAATTTTCAAATAGATCGTTATGGTATAGTGGTTTCTTGAATGAACTTTTATTGTTAATTTTAGGCAACTTCCATTTTTATTTTATTCAACTTCCATCTCTATTCAACTTCTTTTTTTGTTTAATTTCCAAATAGATCGTTAAGGTATAGTGGTTTCTTGAATTAACTTGCATTTTTATTCAATTTTGTTTTCTATTCAACTTCCATTTTTGTAACAACCCTCACTTTGATTTAGCCTTGCTTGCATGCATTTGTGAATGATCTTGCCTTGCCGAGTTTGTAATCTTGTTATTTTACCTTGCTTTGCTTGACAATTGTTACTTGCTTGAACTCGTACCTTACTTGGTCTGTAGCCGAGGTCATCTTAGCAAAGTTCGCCTTTGAACATTTGCATTTAGAACAGTTTTGGAACATTAGCCGACCTCCATCTACACCCCGGCACGCTTGCCGAGATGTTTTGTGCTTAGTGACCTTTGTCCTTGATCAGGTATGGCCCAGGCCAAGTTGTGGCACAGCTTAGTCAAGTGCCGTCCTCCCTAGCCGATGTCCTTGTTAGCCGACGTGTTTTGCCACCGAGCTTTTTGTGTACGCTTTGTCAGAGACTTGTCTAATCAATCAGTCACCTTTTGAGGAGAACCAACCCGGTAGTACCACGTGTCCGAGCTGTGGTTTAAGACAGCCGGCAGACCTTGAATCAAATCATTTTGGTCTCAAATCTCTATTTTTAGAGAGAGAAGCTCTCAAGGGAGGAGGAAGAGTTTTAGAGAGAGAGATTGGTGACTTCGAGCTTGGTCTTGGTAGATCGAACCGTTGGATTTAAGTTTTGAGGTTTGATTCTTGCTCTACTCTGTTTGTTCTCATTATTTACCGAGTTGCATTGCATGATCGAGTTTGTTTTGCATGCCATGCATGGATTTGGAGTTTGTTTTGAAAGAGGAAGTTAGTATTCATGTGTTCTTGATGAAAGTTGTGCTTTGATCTAAAAGTTTATGGCAAGAGCCATGTTATTGTGTTTGTTCTTGCATGTTCTTCTTGGTTGGGTACCCAGGTCCACGATTTTTGAACTCTTAGCATGAAAACCTCAGATTTCGTATAAATAAGATAAGATTTCAGCATGCATGATCTTGACGTTCTTGATGATCTTGTTCTTCATGATCTTTGAAAGGAAAACCAAGTTTCCTGACCTTGTTTTGATTGTGGCTGTCGGGTTCACACCTCGGCGAGGTGTGGGACCTCGGCATGACTTTGGGCGGTGCCATGTATTTTCCCAAAATGGGAAATAACGTTTTGACCCTTAGCATGTTTTGCTTTGTTATTGATTTGGACTCGGTGAGCGCCGAGATCATTGTCTTATGTGAAGCTTGTTTTGAGAATGTGATTTGTCATGTGATTTGTCGGGACTTTGATCTTGCTTTGAGCCTACACTGAAGATCGAGGTGAGTGGTGCTTTTAATAAAGCTATGTTAAAGCTGCTTTGATAAATCTTGTCTTGCTTTGTTTTGATGAAAGTATTTGTTAAGCATGAATGATTAGCCTAACCCGATATATCAAATGTGAGTTTTGTCTTGATGATTATCTTGAAAAGTCGCTTTGGAGGACTATAAACTTTGACACTAAGTGTAAAAGTCCCTTAGTGAGGACTCTAAACTTCATGACATCAATTGTTAAAAAGGGCTACGCCTAAGTAACACAAGTCCCTTGGTGGAGGACTATAATCTTTCGCAGCACTAAGTGTAAAAGTCCCTTAATTTGGAGGACTCTAAACTTTCAGATATTATGGATAAAAGGATACGGTCCTTTCTTGAAACCCTAAGTCCCTTGAAGTGGAGGACTCTAAACTTTCGCAGCACCACTTGTTAAAAAGGGCTACAGGCCTAAGTGACACAATCTCTTGTATATAAAGGATACGGTCCTTCCTTGGAAAAGTTACTGTGTTAAAAAGGGCTATGGGCCTAAGTAGCATAAGTCCCTTGGGCTGGAGGACTCTAAACTTTCGCAGCACCATCTTGTATAAAACGATTACGGATTGTACAAATCTTGTCTTGCCACTAATGGGCTACTACACGTACTGATTTTCTGGAAAGCTTTTGTCCTTGTTTGCCGATGTCATGAGCATCCCTTGAAACTTGTAATATTTGAAAGATGAATACGGTTCATCCTTTGACTTGGTAAAGGTTTAATGTGTTTTGCTTGGAAAGATCTCGGCTAGTATCTATATGGTTTTGGCATACTTGTTTTGTACAGACTTCGGCTATATTCATGCAAAACCTTTATTACTAGTATCATTCACTGAGTTTCCATACTCACCCTCTATATATATATGTAGGTGATGAGCGGGGCGGCGGCGCCTAGATGTGTTTACCGGCAAATTGTTTTGGATATTTGATTCGTCGGCTTGTTTTGCATTCTTGTCGGCATTTGTTTCTACCTCGGCATTATGTGTTTACGTCGGCATTTGTATTTTTCGGCAAATCTTGAAAATCATGCTTCTTGGCTTGTATTCCTTGTATTTTGTACATGTCGGCTTAGAAGCCTTTTGATCAAGATGTGAATTGTATTCTTGTTTATTTTTGGACGGATGTAGGATCATATTGTACATGTTTGCTCTTTTGATCTATGCCTGACTCTTATGGACCATTTGCATTTGATTTATTGCTTCCGCACTTTTGTAAGCCCCTATGATTACTCTGTCGTGTGTGAAAATTTATAAGCCGGCCTTCGGTAATCTCGGATTACTGGCCATCTCGGCACCACCCTACTAGGGGCGGGTTGGGGTCGTGACAGAATGGTATCAGAGCACAAGTTCCTTAGTATACGTTATTCACACACTTTGAGTCCTAAAGAGCAGAGGATTTCCCTTAGAAAGATGTTAGCATTTCATCACAGTACTTGCTATTTGAACAAGGTGATTATTTGTTACTTGCCTATGTGATTATTTGTCTAATTCGTTTTAAAGTCTCGCTTTGCATAACCATAGCATCATGAGGAGAGGTAGACCCCCATTGGGCCGAGATCAGTCCGAGGACAGATTGGACAGATTGGAAAGATTAGTGGAAGGACTGGCCCGCGAGTTGAGACAAACAAGACAAAGATGCGCTAGTGCTACATCGACCCGAGCCGGCGAATGAGCGGCCGAAATGTAGTACCGCCTCCACCTCCCCCAGTGCCATAAGCTCCTCCGCAGCCAGCCTTATATGGAGATGGCACGATAGCTTTGATCAGGGAGTTCAAGAAAATGAAACCGCCGAGATTTTCTGGAGGTATAGAGCCGATGAAGGCCGAGGCATGGGTTTTGGAAATGGAGAAACTGTTTGAGATCTTCCCCAGCACTGATGTTCAGAAGGTGACATTAGCTGCATTTACCTTGGACGATGACGCTCGAAGATGGTGGATGATGATCAGAGAAACAAATCCTGGTTTAACTTGGGCAAGGTTTTTAGAACTGTTTTACAACAAACATTTTCCCCTCGATTATGCGGAACCGCAAAATTTCTTTGAATTTCGAACTTTGACACAAGACAACCGAGCGATGGCGAGAATATGACCGCGCTTTTCTTGAATTGGCAAGGTTTGCACCCACATGGCCAACGATGAATACATGAAGGCGAAAGTTTGAAGGTGGGCCGTGGACCGATCAAGACCGGGTTAACTTGCACAATATGCCAACCTATGCGAAGTATTGGACAAAGCCATTTTGGCGAAGCTAACGAGCAGATACGAGCTCGGAGAGAATCGGCGAAGAAGCGAGAACTATGACGATCGCCGATCTCGGTGGACACCAAGAAGAAGATGAATAAGAGCGTCTTGGTTATCTAAAGCGGGAAGGTAATACTAAGCGGCGTGCTCGGATTGTGGGAAGCGACATTTGAGTCTGTCACGGACGTCGAGAGCTTACTCACGAATGTGGCGAAATGGGTCATTTTGTGAAAGATTGTCCTAAGACAAAAGTGAAAAGCGATGAAGAGGCGAGAATACCTCGGGGTCCGTTCAAAAGAATAATCTTTGAGAAAGACAGATGAGGCGGCGAGTGTTTGCACTAGTACACGGAGACACTTGAGAATCTTTGGCGGTGGTATCAGGTACACTCTCTATTTGCTCTCAAGATGCTTATGTGTTGATTGATTCGGGTTCTACGCATTCGTTTGTATCTACTAAATTTGCCGAGAAGATTAATAAGAAATTAGAACCCCTCGAACATGTATTATCTGTGTCTACTCCATCTGGGAAATCTATGATTGTCGCATCCATCTATAGAGCATGTCTTATTATAATTGAGAATGTTGAATTGTTAGTGGATTTAATGCCCCTAGGCATAGCCTATTTTGATGTTATACTGGGAATGGATTGGTTAGTGGCAAATTACGCATCTATTAATTGTGTTTCGAAAAGTGTCACACTGAAACCCCCAAATCTAGCCGAGGTTACTTTTCAAGGGAAGGGAGTAGTGCCCCCACCTTACTTAATCTCATCCATGAAGGCCTGTAAGTTGATCCAAAAGGGGTGTAAGGGTTATCTGTGTAGTATACTGAGTAATCAGAATGGAAATGCTATTGTAGCCGACGTCCCAGTTGTTAATGAATTTGCCGATGTTTTTCCGGATGACTTGCCTGGCCAATTGGTCGATAGAGAAATAGAGTTACTGTTGATGTCATGTCGGGAACACAGCCGATCTCCAAGACACCGTATAGAATGGCCCCAGCTGAACTTAGGGAATTGAAGCTGGATTCGAGGAATTGTTGGATAAAGGGATTTATTAGGCGAGCACTTCACCATGGGGAGCACCGTTCTATTTGTTAAGAAAAAGGATGGTACGCTTCGTCTTTGTATCGATTATAGAGAACTCAATAACGTCACCATTAAGAATAAGTACCCATTACCTAGGATTGATGATTTGCTTGATCAGCTACAAGGAGCTCGAGTCTTTTCTAAGATTGACCTTAGCTCGGGTTACCACCTGCTTAAAGTTAAAGCCGAGGATGTAGAAGGCGCCTTAGGACTAGGTATGGCCACTATGAGTTTTTAGTGATGCCTTTTGGACTGACCAATGCCCCTGCTGCATTCATGGATTTAATGAACAGAGTCTTCAAGCCCCACTTAGATGAGTTTGTGGTCGTCTTCATCGATGATATATTAATTTATTCCAAGAGTGAAGCTGAACATGAGAATCATTTGAGACTTGCCTTGCAGATTTTGAGAGACCGGAAACTGTATGCTAAGTTTAAAAAGTGTGAGTTTTGGCTTTCCACTATTTCATTTTTGGGTCATGTGATAAATGAAGAAGGTATCTCGGTTGATCCTAGCAAAGTTGAAGCCGTAGTGAATTGGCCGAGGCCGACCAATGTGTCCGAGGTTCGAAGTTTTCTGGGTTTGGCAGGTTATTACAGGAAGTTTGTAAAAGATTTCTCCAGGATTGCAATTCCATTGACGCAATTGACTAAGAAAGGAGCACCGTATGAATGGACTGAAGACCGGGAGTCAGCTTTCCAGGAACTAAAGACGAGGCTAGTCACAGCGCCAGTACTTGTACTCCCCTCAGGTAATGAAGAGTTTCATATCTATAGTGATGCATCGTATAAGGGTTTGGGTTATGTATTAATGCAATGGGGTAATGTTATAGCATATGCATCTCGTCAATTGAAGCCACATGAGAAGAACTATCCCACCCATGATTTGGAGTTAGCAGCCGTTGTATTTGCTTTAAAAATTTGGCGTCATTACTTGTATGGAGCTTCTTGTCAGGTTTTCACAGATCATAAGAGTTTGAAATACCTGTTCACTCAGAAGGAATTGAATTTGAGGCAGAGGAGATGGCTTGAGCTGTTGAAGGACTATGATATGCAAATTCAATATCACCCAGGAAAAGCTAACAGCGTAGCCGACGCTTTGAGCAGAAAGTCAGTTGGGAATTTAGCATGTTTGACCATGACATCAGTAGAATCAACCATTGTTGAAGAAGTAAAGGCAAGACAAATGGAGGATGAATTCTTCAGAAAGGTAGCCGATGAGATTGTTACAAAGCCGAGGTCAGGGTACACTTTTGAGAACCAAGTGCTCAAGTTTGAAGGAAGATTGTGTGTAGCCGATGTTCGAGTTGAAAAGGAAAATTTTTTTGGAAGCTCATAATTCCAAGTTCTTTGTTCATCCAGGAATACTAAGATGTACCAAGGCGTGAAGCGAACATTTTGGTGGCGAATATGAAAAGAGAAATAGCCGAATTCGTGTCTCGGTGTTTGCATTGTCAACAAGTAAAAGCGAGAACATCAAAGAAGGGACTCTTACAACCCTTGCCAATCCACGAGTGGAAGTGGGAACACATCTCCATGGATTTCGTGGGTTGACCGCCGAAGACATAAAGGTATGGATTCGATTTGGGTTGTTGTCGATAGATTAACTAAGTCGGACACTTTCTACTGTTAAGACTACCTTCAACGCCAATCAACTTGCCTTGTTATATGTGAACGAGATCGTTAGACTTCATGGAGTGCCGATGTCAATTGTGTCGACAGAGATCCTAAGCTTGTTTCAGATTTTGGCGAGTCTCTGAGAGGGCCTTGAGCCGAAATGAGATTTAGTCTGACTTTTCATCGCCATGACGGATGGGCGTCGGAGAGAACAATTCGACACTTGAAGATATGCTTAGACTTTGTGTATTGGACTTCCAAGGAATTGGGGAGTGCATCTACCCTTAGTAGAATTAAACACAATAACAGTTATCACGCTAGCATTGGCATGGCACCGTATGAGGCTTTGTACGGAAGAAAATGCAGATCGCCGATATGCTGGACCGAAGTAGGTGACAGAGCTCTGCTTGGTCCCGAACTGATTCAAGTAACAACAGAGAAGATTAAGCTTATCCAACAGAGGATTAAGGCTGCCCAAAGCCGACAAAAGAGTTACGCCGATCAGAGAAGGAACGAGCTAGAATTTGAAGTTGGAGACCATGTATTCCTGAAAGTTTCACCAATGAAAGGAGTTTCCAGATTTGGAAAGAAAGGTAAGTTAGCACCCCGTTATATTGGGCCATTTGAAATTCTTGACAAGGTTAATACCGTGGCCTACAGACTTGCTTTGCCGCCAGAATTGAGCCAAGTCCATAATGTATTTCACATTTCAATGTTAAGGAAGTATATTAGGATCCTTGCATGTGATCGACTTCTCGGAATCGAAGTTAACGAGAATTTAGACTATGAAGAGGCTTACATCTATTGTTGACAGACAAGTTAGGCAATTGAGAAACAAGTCAATAACGATGGTAAAGGTGGAATGGAAAGAGCACTATGGCAAGGATGCCACATGGGAAATGGAAGAAGAAATGAGAATTCGACATCCAGAATTATTCTTGGAACAAGGTACCTTAAGTTTGGGGACCAAACTTCTTTAAGGGGGGTAGGATGTAACAACCCTCACTTTGATTTAGCCTTGCTTGCATGCATTTGTGAATGATCTTGCCTTGCCGAGTTTGTAATCTTGTTATCTTACCTTGCTTTGCTTGACAATTGTTACTTGCTTGAACTCGTACCTTACTTGGTCTGTAGCCGAGGTCATCTTAGCAAAGTTCGCCTTTGAACATTTGCATTTAGAACAGTTTTGGAACATTAGCCGACCTCCATCTACACCCCGGCACGCTTGCCGAGATGTTTTGTGCTTAGTGACCTTTGTCCTTGATCAGGTATGGCCCAGGCCAAGTTGTGGCACAGCTTAGTCAAGTGCCGTCCTCCCTAGCCGATGTCCTTGTTAGCCGACGTGTTTTGCCACCGAGCTTGTTGTGTACGCTTTGTCAGAGACTTGTCTAATCAATCAGTCACCTTTTGAGGAGAACCAACCCGGTAGTACCACGTGTCCGAGCTGTGGTTTAAGACAGCCGGCAGACCTTGAATCAAATCATTTTGGTCTCAAATCTCTATTTTTAGAGAGAGAAGCTCTCAAGGGAGGAGGAAAAGTTTTAGAGAGAGAGATTGGTGACTTCAAGCTTGGTCTTGGTAGATCGAACCGTTGGATTTAAGTTTTGAGGTTTGATTCTTGCTCTACTCTGTTTGTTCTCATTATTTACCGAGTTGCATTGCATGATCGAGTTTGTTTTGCATGCCATGCATGGATTTGGAGTTTGTTTTGAAAGAGGAAGTTAGTATTCATGTGTTCTTGATGAAAGTTGTGCTTTGATCTAAAAGTTTATGGCAAGAGCCATGTTATTGTGTTTGTTCTTGCATGTTCTTCTTGGTTGGGTACCCAGGTCCACGATTTTTGAACTCTTAGCATGAAAACCTCAGATTTCGTATAAATAAGATAAGATTTCAGCATGCATGATCTTGACGTTCTTGATGATCTTGTTCTTCATGATCTTTGAAAGGAAAACCAAGTTTCCTGACCTTGTTTTGATTGTGGCTGTCGGGTTCACACCTCGGCGAGGAGGTGTGGGACCTCGGCATGACCTGGACGGTGCCCAGTGTATTTTCCCAAAATGGGAAATAACGTTTTGACCCTTAGCATGTTTTGCTTTGTTATTGATTTGGACTCGGTGAGAGCGCCGAGATCATTGTGCGCATGTGAAGCTTGTTTTGAGAATGTGATTTGTCATGTGATTTGTCAGGACTTTGATCTTGCTTTGAGCCTACACCTGAAGACTGAGGTGAGTGGTGCTTTTAATAAAGCTATGTTAAACTGCTTTGATAAATCTTGTCTTGCTTTGTTTTGATGAAAGTATTTGTTAAGCATGAATGATTAGCCTAACCCGATATATCAAATGTGAGTTTTGTCTTGATGATTATCTTGAAAAGTCCCTTGGCTGGAGGACTATAAACTTTCGCAGCACTAAGTGTAAAAGTCCCTTAGCTGGAGGACTCTAAACTTTCGCAGCATCAATTGTTAAAAAGGGCTACGGGCCTAAGTAACACAAGTCCCTTGGCTGGAGGACTATAAACTTTCGCAGCACTAAGTGTAAAAGTCCCTTAGCTGGAGGACTCTAAACTTTCGCAGTATTATGGATAAAAGGATACGGTCCTTTCTTGAAACCTAAGTCCCTTGGGCTGGAGGACTCTAAACTTTCGCAGCACCACTTGTTAAAAAGGGCTACAGGCCTAAGTGACACAATCTCTTGTATATAAAGGATACGGTCCTTCCTTGGAAAAGTTACTGTGTTAAAAAGGGCTATGGGCCTAAGTAGCATAAGTCCCTTGGGCTGGAGGACTCTAAACTTTCGCAGCACCATCTTGTATAAAACGATTACGGATCGTACAAATCTTGTCTTGCCACTAATGGGCTACTACACGTACTGATTTTCTGGAAAGCTTTTGTCCTTGTTTGCCGATGTCATGAGCATCCCTTGAAACTTGTAATATTTGAAAGATGAATACGGTTCATCCTTTGACTTGGTAAAGGTTTAATGTGTTTTGCTTGGAAAGATCTCGGCTAGTATCTATATGGTTTTGGCATACTTGTTTTGTACAGACTTCGGCTATATTCATGCAAAACCTTTATTACTAGTATCATTCACTGAGTTTCCATACTCACCCTCTATATATATATATATGTAGGTGATGAGCAGGACGGCGGCGACGCCTAGATGTGTTTACCAGCTTGTTTTGGATATTTGATTTACGTCGGCTTGTTTTGCATTCTTGTCGGCCAGGCTGTTTCTACCTCGGCATTATGTGTTTACGTCGGCATTTGTATTTTCGTCGGCAAATCTTGAAAATCATGCTTCTTGGCTTGTATTCCTTGTATTTTGTACATGTCGGCTTAGAAGCCTTTTGATCAAGATGTGAATTGTATTCTTGTTTATTTTTGGACCGGATGTAAGATCATATTGTACATGTTTGCTCATTTGATCTATGCACAGCTCTTATGGACCATTTGCATTTGATTTATTGCTTCCGCACTTTTGTAAGCCCCTATGATTACTCTGTCGTGTGTGAAAATTTATAAGCCGGCCTTCGGTAATCTCGGATTACTGGCCATCTCGGCACCACCCTACTAGGGGCGGGTTGGGGTCGTGACAATTTTTATTCAATTTTTAATTTTATGCAACTTCCATTTTTATTTAATTTACTTTTCTATTCAACTTTCTTTTTTTATTTAATTTTCAAATAGACCGTTAAGGTATAGTTGTTTCTTCAATGAACTACCATTTTTAATTTTATGCAACTTCCATTTTTATTCAATTTCCATTTCTATTCAACTTTATTTTTTATTTAATTTCCAAATAGATCATTTCCTTTTCTATTCAACTTCCTTTTTTAGTTAATTTCCAAATAGATCGTTAAGGTATAGTGGTTTCATGAATGAACTTACATTGTTAATTTTATGCAACTTCCATTTTTATGTTTATTCAACTTCCATTTTTATTCAATTTCCTTTTTTATTCAATATCCTTTTCTATTCAACGTCAATTATTTTCTCTCTTCAACTTCCATTTTTATTCAAAAAACTACTATACCCTAACGATCTAATTGGGATTGCATAAAAACAAAAAATTCAATAAAATGGAAGTTGAATAAAATTAAAAATGGAAGTTGAATAAAAATGAAAAGGAAGTTGAATAAAAATAAAAAGGAAGTTGAATAGAAAAAGAAATCAAATAAAAATGAAAAATGCATTAAATTAAAAATGGAAGTTGAAGAAAAAAGGAAATTGAATAAAAATGGAAGTTGCATAAAATTAAAAATGGAAGTTAATTGAAGAAACCACTATACCTTAACGATCTGTTTGGAAATTAAATAAAAAAGAAAGTTGAATAGAAAAGGAAATTGAATAAAAACAAAAATGGAAGTTGCATAAAATTAACAATGTAAGTTCATTTAAGAAACCACTATACCTTAACGATCTATTTCGAAATTAAATAAAAAAAATGAAGTTGAATATAAATGGAAATTGGATAAAAATGCAAGATGAATAAAAATATAAATGGAAGTTGCATAAAATTAAAATCGGAAGATGAATAAAATTAAAAATGGATGTTTCATAAAATTAACAATGGAAGTTAATTCAAGAAACCACTATACCTTAACGATCTATTTGGAAATTAAATAAAAAATGGAAGTTGAATAGAAAAGGAAATTGGATAAAAATGGAAGTTGCATATAATTAAAAATGGAAGTTCATCCAATAAACCACTACACCTTAACAATCTATATGGAAATTTTAAAAAAAAAGGAAGTTGAATAAAAATGGACCACTGTACCTTAACGATCTATTTGGAAATTAAATAAAAAAAGGAGTTGAATAGAGAAGGAAATTGAATAAAAAAAGGAAGTTGAATAGAAAAGGTAATTGAATAAAAATAAAAATGGAAGTTGCATAAAATTAACAATGTAAGTTCATTTAAGAAACCACTACACCTTAACAGTCTATTTGGAAATTAAATAAAAAATGGCAGTTCATTCAAAAAACTACTATACCCTAACGATCTATTTGGAAATTAAATAAAAAAGGATGTTGAATAGAAAAGGAAATTGAATAAAAACAAAAATGGAAGTTGCATAAAATTAAAAATGCCAATTCATTCAAGAAAATAGAATTGAATTAACTTCTATTTTTATTTTTATTCAACTTCCATTTTTATTCAATTTCCTTTTCTGTTCAGCTTCCTTTTTTTATTTAATTTCCGAATAGATCGTTAAGGTATAGTGGTTTCTTGAATTAACTTCCATTTTTATCCAATTTCCTTTTCTATTCTAATAAAAATGGAAGTTGAATAAAAATAAAAATCAAAATTGCATAAAATTAAAAATGGAAATTAATTCAAGAAACCACTATATCTTAGCGATCTATTTGGAAAGTAAATAAAAAAACAAAGTTGAATAGAATAGGAAATTGAATAAAAATGGAAGTTGAATAAAATTAAAACTAGAAGTTGCATTAAATTAAAAATGGAAGTTCATTCGAGAAACCACTATACCTTAACGATCTATTTGGAAATTAAAAAACAAAGGAAGTTGAATAGAAAAGGAAATTGAATAAAAATGAAAGTTTCACAAAATTAAAACTATAAGTTCATTCAAGAAACCACTATACCGTAACGATCTATTTGGAAATTAAATAAAAAAGGAAATTGAATAAAAATGGAAGTCGCATAAAATTTAAAATGGAAGTTCATTCCAGAAACCACTACACCTTAGCGATCTATTTGGAAAGTAAATAAAAAAACGAAGTTGAATAGAATAGGAAATTGAATAAAAATGGAAGTTGAATAACATTAAAAATGGAAGTTGCATAAAATTAAAAGTGGATGTTCATTCAAGAAACTACTATAACTTAACGATCTATTTGGAAATTAGATGAATAAAAATAACAATAGAAGTTGAATAAAAATAATAATGGAATTTCATTCAGGAAACTACTATACCTTAACGATCTATTTGGAAATTAAAAAAAAGTGGAAGTTGAATAGAAAAGGAAATTAAATAAAAATGGAAGTTGAATAAAAATAAAATGGAATTTGCATGAAAATAAAAATGGAAGTTGCATAAAATTAACAATGTAAGTTGCATAAAATTAAAAAAGGAAGTTAAATAGAAAAGGAAATTGGATAAAAATGGAAGTTGAATAAAAATAAAAGTGGAAGTTACAAAAAATTAACAATGGAAATTCATTTAAGAAACCACTATACCCTAACGATCTTTTTGGAAATTAAACCACTATACATTAACGATCTATTTTGAAATTAAATAAAAAAGGAAGTTGAATAGAAAAGGAAATTGAAATAAAATAATGGCATGCTACCTGTAGTACAAATAAAGTAATCACAAAAGATGACGCAGCCACTAATCCTCTCAAGCTACGTCCTTGGAGGTGGCATGCTACCTGTACCTGAAAATGATGTCTTATATAGGGTGAGCCAATGCCCAGTAGAGATATGCTAAACATAGTATGGGCAATAACTAAAATATCAGCATTTGATAAATGTTTAATTCACATAGATCAATTCAAATTTCATTTCAAATACATGACCAATGTGTCCATGTTTTTATTCCATCTCTTAACCAATTCTCAATTCACAACCCTGGCTCAGAACCTGGCCATATACTTTAGGTGAGATCACATCCCATATCAACAACGTTTCTATTTCAATTGAAATAACGACTCGAATTAGTCATTTCATGCTTCATAATAGATACATATTTTAGTACTGTATCCATCTCAGACAAAACACTTCCATATTCCACATATGATACACATTTTAGTGCTGTATCAATGTCAAACAAAACACTTCCATATTCCACATATGATACATATTTTAGTGTTGTATCAATGTCAAACGATATCCTGTTTAGAGGTCCATCCCCTATCTTCCCCTAAACCGTGGAGTACATCCCCTATCTCCTCCCACACAACACAATGTATATAAACACATATTATATACATAATCAAACCAATACATAAAATTCACGTATTATATCAACTGCCATATTCAATGGCATACTTAATTGATTAGTTTTAGTTTGCCTAATCATCATACGTTGTCTACAACAATCAAGACTATCCTCCACCGATAGCCTAAAGTAATTATTTCTAAACAGATAATAATTACGTTCAACAGATAAATATCAACAATTCCAAAAGTGAGCGATTAATAAATCCAACTTCACTATTCCATCTCATAATGAGCCAATTTCAATATATTCAACTCAATTTTATATTCTCATAATTTTCCCAAATTAATTATACCAATTAATTTATGCACAAATTAGGGCTTTCTCTCCCGCTTCTCAATATTAACCTAAAGGTTCAAATATCAAGAACTCTTCAACAATACCATCATTTTGAGACCCAAATACATATTCAAGAGTCAAAATAACAAAACCCCCTTTATTCATTTTGAAACCCTAAGTCCCAAAATTTCCCAACTCAAACCATCTATACAAATAGCTCAATATTTATGTTAAAACACATAAGAATGAGTAGGAATCCCTACCTCAAGAGATGAATCCCAACGAAGAAGATGAAGAAAACGAAGATGCCCCAAATCCTAAAATTCTTGGATCAAAATGTAGTCCTCAACGATCCCCACACTTTTTTGTAAAGGCCAAAGGGTAGGAGAACACTCTAACTAGATCAATACCTAGAGAGAAGTGAAAGTTTTAGAGAGAGGTGGTCTCCAATAGTGTTTTTTTGAAAAGCAGAAGAGAGAAAGGAAACCAAAAAGTGATCCAAAAAGTCGAATCCCGAAGTGATGTACCAGTCGCCCACGGCGTGGGAACCCCGCTCGGCGTCGAGACAGAACTCACGCCGAAGGCCAAAGGCGCCGCCCGAGCGTAGATTGCACACTTCTAGAAGTTTTGCAGACATGGTCCCCGCTCGAGCGTCAAACTTCCCGCTCGAGCGGAGGAACGAAAACAAAGGGTCACGCTCGAGCGTCAAAACTCCTGCTCGAGTGTCTGAAGACCTGCAGACAAAAGTACTGGGTGGTGAAAAATTACGCTCGAGCGTCAAAACGCCCTCTCGAGCGGAGGAGCAACAACGAAGGGCCCGCTCGAGCGTCAAAAGCCCCGCTCGATCGTGAAGGCCAAAATCTGGGCATCAACTCTAGGTTTCAAAACACAACCAACCTGTTTCAAACCTGCCCAACACAACCTAAGACTCAAATACAAAGAGTAATGGAAGGAAATGATAATGAGACAACAATACAACCACGGAACTAAGTCCGGAACACAATATGCAAAGGAAAGGAAAACCAGGATCACTATAACCCTCCCACCTTAAAGAATTTCGTCCCCGAAATTAAGCACAAGTTTTCAAAAACAAGTTTTTCTCAATTCTCAACAACATCATAATTCATTTTCCAACAACTTGACCCATTAACAGTCATTCCATCTCTATTCAAGAGGCATTTCACAATATATACACAATATGCATTATTAGCATGCTTTTCCTTAAAATCTACCAATTTCAATACATTTTTCACAATTTCTTATCATATTCAATATTCATGCTATAATTCCATTCTTACAATACATTCAACATATGCAATGTTACATTAAACTTCCATTCCAAGGCAAATTTCAAAATACTTCCATAAATCCAAAACATATACGATGTTTTACAACTCAAGACATATTTAATGCTCTTAAAGTTCATTAATATTACAAAATCCCAATACATGGTTAAACAATTACAAACAAGTTTGGATATTTCTCACGGACTTCTAACTCACGTTCCCAGGTGGCTTCCTCCACTCCGTGATGCTTCCACAAAACCTTTACTAAAGGAATGGTCTTGCCTCGCAAGACTTGCTCTCGCCTATCCAAGACCCGAACCGGTCTCTCCTCATACGAGGCATCCTCATCTACCTCCAAGTCGGTCCAATCTAATACATGTGTCGGGTTCGGCTCATACTTCCGAAGCATACTAACATGAAACACGTCATGTACCCTGGACAACTGCGGCGGTAAAGCTAAACGGTAAACAACCTCGCCAATCCTCTCAAGGATCTCAAAATGGCCAATAAACCGAGGGGATAACTTCCCACTCTTTCCAAACCTCATCAAACCCCGCCTAGGTAATATTTTTAGAAAAACATGATCACCCGTCTCAAATGCCAAAGGCCTCCTCCTACGGTCGGCATAACTCTTTTGGCGACTCTGGGCTGTCACAAGCCTCCTACGGATAAGCTTAACCTTCTCTGTCGTTTCCCTCACCAACTCCAGGCCCAACAAAGGTGCATCACCCACCTCGGCCCAACAAACTGGAGACCTACACGGTCGGACATACAAGGCCTCAAACGGTGCCATACCAATACTTGACTGAAAACTGTTGTTGCAGGCAAACTCCACCAAGGGCAAGTGCCTCTCCCATGTCCCACTAAAGTCAAGGACACAACCTCGAAGCATATCCTCAAGGATCTGAATAGTACGCTCGGACTGCCCGTCAGTCTGAGGATGATAAGCCGTGCTAAAGGTCAACTTAGTGCCCAAGGCACTCTGCAAACTCTGCCACAACCTAGCAATAAAATGAGGATCTCTATCTGAGACGTTCGTCATCGGGACCCCGTGCAACCTCACTATGTCCCGAATATACAAATCGGCAAGATGATCTACCGAATCTTTCACGCACATAGGGATAAAGTGCGCCAACTTAGTCAACCGGTCTACAACCACCCAAATAGCATCACTATCCCGCTGAGTCCTCGGAAGACCTACAATGAAGTCCATAGTGACATGCTCCCACTTCCACTCGGCAATAGGCAAGGGTTGCAACAAACCCGTTGGCCTCTGATGCTCGGCCTTCACTTGCTGACAAGTAAGGCACTTAGACACGAAAGCTGCCACATCTCTCTTCATACCCCGCCACCAAAACCGGCGACCCAAATCACAATACATCTTGGTACCTCCCGGATGCACCGCAAGACGTGAATGGTGAAACTCTCGGAGTACCTCTTCTCAGCAAGACTCCGGTACAAACAAGCGGTCTCGGTATCTCACACTTAGGTCGGGATACACAAACAAACTCTTCTCAGCCTTCCCAATCGAGATCTTCTCTCGGAGGATTCTACCTCAAGGTCGCCTCTCTGCGGCCTCTAACACTCGGTTCACAAGTGTAGGTCACAACAACGAAAACAAGGTCAAGCCTCAACGGATTTGCCCAGAAGCAAATCAAACACCTCAAGTGCTCCCATCATCTCCCACCTCCGGATGGCTATACAAGCTACATCACAAATGGATTTTCTACTAAGGGCATCGGCCACCACATTGGCCTTTCCCGGGTGATAGTGCAACTCAAAGTCGTAGTCCTCAATGAACTCCATCCATCTTCTTCGCCTCAAATTCAAGTCCTCTGTAAACAGTGCTTCAAACTCTTATGGTCCGAGAACACCTCGAACCTCTCACCATAAAGGTAGTGCCTCCAGATCTTCAAGGCAAAGATCACACGCTAACTCTAGGTCATGTGTAGGGTAATTCTTTTCGTGAATTTTCAAATGGCGTGAGCCATAGGCTACTATTTTCCTCTTGCATCAACACACAACCCAAACCCTCTCGTGAGGCATCACAAGAACAAAGATAACCCAACCCTCTCTAGGAATAATCAAGACCGAGCAAAGGGTCAATCTAACTTTCAGCTCTTGAAACGACTTTTCACAAGTCTCACTCCATACAATTTGACCCTTTCACGTCAACCTAGTCAACGACGGCTAGTCCGAGAAATCTCTCACAAATCGGCGTAATACCCACTAATCCCAAAATCGAATCTCAAAACACTCTTAGGTCAGGCCAAATCTTGCATCGCCTCAATCTTGATGTATCAACAGACACCCTTCCTGAAACCACATGGCCTAAGAACTTGACCTTTCCTAGCGTAACTCACACTTCCCAAACTTGGCATACACCTATGGGCTCTAAGCAATTCAAGCACCACTCTCAAGTGTTCCACATGCTCCTCCTCGTAAGCGAATAAATCGTAATGTCATCTACTGAAAATGACCACAAAGCGATCTAAGAATTCAAATATCCGGTTCATCAAATCCATAAACATCGCCGGTGCATTGGTGAGCCCAAATGGCATCACCAGAAACTCATAATGGCCATACTGCATGTAATGCCGCCTTGAATATCCTCTCCTCGACCCTCAACCGTGGTAACCCAATCTCAAGTCTATCTTAGAGAAACAACGGAACCCTTCAACCTGGTCGAACAGGTTATCTATACGGGCATAGGGTACTTATTCTTAACCGTTGCTTGATTCAACTTCCGGTAATCAATGCAAAGTCTCAAGGCACCATCATTCTTTTTAGCAAAGAGGGCCGGTTCTCACGGCGAAACACTAGGCGAATAAAGCCCTTATCTAGTAACTCCTAGAGTGAATCTTCAACTCACTCAACTCGCCGGGCAAAATAATAAGGTGCCATAGAAATCGGCGTCGTCTGGCACTAGATCAATGGAGAACTCAATCTCTGTGAGGTCAGAACCCGACAAGATCCTCGAAAGATGTCCGAGTACTGCAAACCACTCTCTAATACAGCCGGGTCTCATCACACTCACTACTCAAAAGGCTAGCAAGAAGACCACTAAGCTCACTCCGCCTCATGGATCATATACCCGTGACAACACACTACCAACCCGGTCCCCCAAGAAATGGAAACAATCCCCGCCAAGGTACATATCAGGACCCTCAAGGTAACAATCGATGACAGCCCGGTATGATGATAACTAGTCCATACCCAAAATAACATCAAATCCGGACATGGGCATAACTACAAAAGAAAACGGAAGCCGACGATCTGCTACCTCTATATCACACCCTCTACACCCTTGTTTCAAAATCAACTCACCCCCAACAGGTGATACAACACATATAAGAGATGCTAACTATGCCAACTCCAAACCCAAAACAGATGCAAATGCAGTAGATACAAAGGAATGAGATGCACCAGTATCAATCAACACATTAGCAACCGAGTTGCAAAACAGAAAGGTACCTCTCACAACAGATGGAGTCGGTACTAGGTCCTGCGCGGTAACAGCATACACGCGCCTTGTAGGCCCCTGATCAACCTGCTCACCTCTAGGAGCAAAAGACTGCTGCACAGACTGGGACGATGAAGCCCCCTGATTGGCCCTCGAGGCCTGCACTGACTAAGCTGGCTGAAAACTCTGCCTCTGCCCAGATGCACTAGATGTGCCACTCAACTGCAGACAAAACCTCCCTGAGAATGCTGAGGGTGTGAACCCCTCTGTCTTCTTGCATCACCCTGAGCATCCTGACTCCTCTTGGAGCCTTTCTGCCCCTCCTCCTCCTACATCATGATCTCCATATGGGCTGTAGCATCAACCAAACGCCCATAGTCTTGAGTCATAAACCCGCCAATTCTCATCTTGAGGCTGCGCCTCAACTTCTTCTCAAACTTGATACAACGGCGTTTCTCAGACGCCACAAGTTCAGGTGCAAACCTGGACAAGCTAGTAAATGCAGCCTCAAACTTAGCCATTGAAGTACTCAACTGCAAAAGCTGGCAGAACTGGTCTCTCAGCTTCTCCCTGACAGCTGGAGATAAGAACTTCTCCTGGAAAGCATTCACAAAAGCCTCCCAAGTGCCATCCAAACGGCCCTTCACGAATTTCCACCATCGACCAAGATCCCCTTCACCGAAAGATGCCAAGGTCACTTTCAAGGTTCGCCTCGATGCCTAGCATCTCAAATGTCTTTGCCATTTGTTCCAACCACTCATCCGCCTTAAGTGGCTCCTTTGGATCACCGACAAACTCGTCCGGATTAGATCTAAGAACTCCTCTTAAAGGAAGGTCCTGCATCCACAACTTGGGCCTGAACTGGATTCTCAGCTCTAAGAATGCCCATAGATTCTCTTAAAGCATCAGCTATCCCACGGGCTAAAGCACCCATAGCCTGCTGACCTACTGGCTCGGCCACATTGGCCTGGCCGACTCCCTCCTGCATCGCCGGATTCTTCTCTGGTACAGGCATTTCCAGCCTCCTAGGCCTACCACGCCTACCACCACGTCCTCGTCCTGACATCCTAATAAAGGTAACGAAGAACATTAGTACATTCACAAATGTGCCGAAGCTATAACACTCATGTTCTAATGCATGGACAACTGTAATTCACTCCACGTAAGCACATAATCACATAAGCACTTACGAATTTCATTTCCGGATAATGATAGTTCCGAGGCGTTACTAGAGTTCCGGTTAGAAACAGCATTGATCAAGTGCTTTTCCAACAAGACTCACAGAAACCCAAGGATCCAATCAACATCCTAGAAATTAAATCCCATACCCAAATAACCATATAAATGTGTTATCATATAAGCACATAACATTACACATAAGTCTCTAACAAGCGAGACAAACCCATTGTGATACTAATCACTTCCCACGTACCCAAAGTATTCAAACCCGGTATGCTCTGATACCAAGTTGTAATGCCCTCAAAATAAACCCAATAATCATACATTCTTAACATGCTCAGACATAGGAGAATAAAGCATATAGTACATTTCATCAGAGTATTTCTTACAAATGTATTACATGTTAACAACAAAAGCAATGCCCTATGGGCTTACAGATTTCTAAGTCAACACTTGGTTACAAAAAGAAGAGTTCTAACTCTATACAAAATAAGCCCTTGGCTTGATTTTCATGTAGTACAAATAAAGTAATCACAAAAGATGACGCAGCCACTAATCCTCTCAAGCTATGTCCTTGGAGGTGGCATGCTACCTGTACCTGAAAATGATGTCCCATATAGGGTGAGCCAATGCCCAGTAGATATATGCTAAACATAGTATGGGCAATAACTAAAATATCAGTATTTGATAAATGCTTAATTCACATAGATCAATTCATATTTCATTTCAAATACATGACCAATGTGTCCATGTTTTTATTCCATCTCTTAACCAATTCTCAATTCACAACCCGGGCTCAGAACCTGGCCATATACTTTAAGTGAGATCACATCCCATATCAACAACATTTCTATTTCAATTGAAATAACGACTCGAATTAATCATTTCATGCTTCATAATAGATACACATTTTAGTATCAGATCCATCTCGCATAAAACACTTCCATATTCCACATATGATACACATTTTAGTGCTATATCAATGTCAAACAAAACACTTCTATATTCCACATATAATACACATTTTAGTGCTGTATCAATGTCAAACGATATCCGGTTTAGAGGTCCATCCCCTATCTTCCCCTAAACTGTGGAGTACATCCCATATCTCCTCCCACACAACACAATATATATAAACGCATATCATATACATAATCAAACCAATACATAAAATTCATGTATTATATCAACCGCCATATTCAATGGCATACTTAATTGATTAGTTTTAGTTTGCCTAATCATCATACATTGTCTACAACAATCAAGACTATCCTCCACCGATAGCCCAAAGCAATTATTTCTAAACAGATAATAATTACGTTCAATAGATAAATATCAACAATTCCAAAAGTGAGTGATTAATAAATCCAACTTCACTATTCCATCTCATAATGAGCCAATTTCAATATATTCAACTCAATTTCATATTCTCATAATGTTCCCAAGTTAATTATACCAATTAATTTGTGCACAAATTTCGGTTTTCTCCCCAGTTTCCCAATATTAAGCCATAAGTCCAAATATCAACACCTCTTTAACAATACCATCATTTTGAGACCCAAATACATATTCAAGAGTCAAAATAACAAAACCCCCTTTATTCATTTTGAAACCCTAAGTCCCAAAATTTCCCAACTCAAACCATCTATACAAATAGCTCAATATTTATGTTAAAACACATAAGAATGAATAGGAATCCCTACCTCAAGAAATGAATCCCAACGAAGAAGATGAAGAAAACGAAGATGCCCCAAATCCTAAAATTCTCGGATCAAAATGTAGTCCTCAACGATCCCCACACTTTTTGTAAAGGCCAAAGGGTAGGAGAACACTCTAACTAGATCAATACCTAGAGAAGTGAAGGTTTTAGAGAGGTGGCCCCCAATGTTGTTTTTTTGAAAAGTAGGAGAGAGAAAGGAAACTAAAAAGTGATCCAAAAAGTCAAATCTCGAAGTAATATACCAGTCGCCCCGCTCCAGCGTGGGAACCCCCGCTCGAGCATCAGACGCAGACTCACGCTCAAGTGTCAAAAGCGCCGCTCGAGCGTAGATTACACACTTCCAGAAGTTTTGCAGACATGGTCCCCGCTCGAGCGTCAAACTTCCCGTTCGAGTGGAGAAACGAAAACAAAGGGTCACACTCGACCGTCAAAACTCTAGCTGGAGTGTCTGAAGACCTGCAGACAAAAGTACTAGGAGGTGGAAAATTACGCTCGAGCGTTAAAACGCCCCCTCGAGCGGAGAAGCAACGAAGGGCCTTTCGGCGTCAAAAGCCCCGCTCGAGCGTGAAGGCTAAAATCTGGGCATCAACTCTAGGTTTCAAAACACAACCAACCTGTTTCAAACCTGCCCAACACAACCCAAGACCCAAATACAAAGAGTAAGGGAAGGAAATGAGAATGAGACAACAACACAACCACGGAACCAAGTCCGGAACACAATATACAAAGGAAAGGAAAACCGGGATCGCTATAAAACTACTATACCTTAACGATCTATGTGGAAATTAAATACAAAAGGAAGTTGAAAAGAAATGGAAGTTGAATAAAATTAAAAATGGAAGTTCATTCAAGAAACCTCTATACCTTAACGATCAATTGGGAAATTAAAAAAAAAAAAGGAAATTGAGTAAAAATGGAAGTTGAATAGAAAAGGAAATTGAATAAAATAAAAAATAGAAGTTGAACGAAAAGGAAATTGAATAAAATGGAAGTTGCATAAAATTAACAATGGAAGTTCATTTAAGAAACCATTATACCTTAACGATCTATTTGGAAATTAAATAAAAAAGGAAGTTGAATAGAAAGGGAAATTGAATAAAAATGGAAGTTGAATAGGAAAGGAAATTGAATAAAAATGGAAGTTGAATAAAAATGGAAGTTTAATAAAAATGGAAATTGAATAAAAATAAAAATGAAAGTTGCATAAAATTTAAAATGGAAGTTCTTTCAAAAAATCACTATACCTTAATGATTTATTTTTATTCAACTTCCATTTTGATTTAATGCAACTTCCATTTTTATTCAATTTCCTTTTCTATTCAACTTCCTTTTTTTATTGAATTTCCAAATAGATCGTTAAGGTATAGTGGTTTCTTGAATGAACTTCCATTTTCAATTTTATGCAACTTCCATTTTTATTTTTATTAAACTTCCATTTTTATTCAATTTCCTTTTTTATTGAATTTCCAAATAGATCGTTAAGGTATAGTGGTTTCTTCAATGAACTTCCATTTTCAATTTTATGCAACTTCCATTTTTATTTTTATTGAACTTCAACTTTTATTCAATTTCCATATTTATTCAATCTCCTTTTCTATTTAATTTCCAAATGATTGTTAAGGTAGAGTAGTTTATTGGATGAACTTCCATTTTTAATTTTATTCAGCTTCCCTTTTTATTTTTATTCAACTATCTTTTTTGTTAAGGTATTATGGTTTCTTATATGAACTTCCATTTTTAATTTTATGCAACTTCCATTTTTATTTTTATTCAACTTCAACTTTTATTCAATTCTATTTTCTATTCAACTTTCTTTTTTATTTAATTTCCAAATAGATCGTTAAGGTATAATGGTTTCTTAAATGACCTTCCATTATTATTTTATGCAACTTTCATTTTTATTTTTATTCAACTTCCATTTTTAATTTTATGCAACTTACATTGTTAATTTTATGCAACTTCAATTTTTATTCAATTTCATTTTCTATTGAACTTCTTTTTTTATTTAATTTCCAAATAGATTGTTAAGGTATAGTGGTATCTTGAAAGAACTTCCACTTTTAATGTTATGCAATTTCAATTTTAATTTTATGCAACTTCAATTTTTATTCAATTTCCTTGTCTATTCAACTTTCTTTTTTAGTTAATTTCCAAATAGATTGCTAAGGTATAGTGGTTTCTTGAATCAACTTCATTTTTATTCAACTTCCATTGTTATTCAATTTCATGTTCTATTCAACTTTCGTTTTTATTTAATTTCCACATAGATCGTCATGGTATAGTGGTTTTCTGAATAAACTGCCATTTTTAATTTTATGCAACTTCCATTTTTAATTTCCAAATAGATTGTTAAGGTATAGTGGTTTCTTGAATGAACTTCCATTTTTAATTTTATGCGACATCCATTTTTATTTTTATTCAACTTCCATTTTTATTCAACTTCCATTTTTGTTTGTATTCAACTACCTTTTTTTGTTAAATTTCCTTCTCTATTCAACTTCCATTTTTAATTTTATTCAACTTCAATGAACTTCCATTTTTAATTTTATGCAACTTCCATTTTTATTCAATTTCCTTTTAATTTCCCAATAGATTTTTAAAGTATAGTGGTTTCTTGAATGAACTTCCATTTTTATTCATTTTCCTTTTCTATTCAACTTTCTTTTTTATTTAATTTCCAAATAGATCGTTAATGTATACTGGTTTCTTGAACGAACTTCCATTATTATTTTATTCAACTTCCATTTTTATTTTTATTCAACTTCTAGTTTTATTTTTACTCAACTTCCATTTTTATTCAATTCTCTTTTCCATTCAACTTCCTTTTTTATTCAATTCTATTTTTTATTCGACTTCATTTTTTACTTAATTTCCCAATAGATTGTTCAGGTATAATGGTTTCTTGAATGAACTTCCATTGTTAAATTTAATGCAACTTTCTTTTTTATTTAATTTCCAAATAGATCGTTAAGGTATAGTGATTTCTTGAATGAACTTCGATTTTTATTTTATGCAACTTCCATTTTTATTTTTATTCAACTTTAATTTTTAATTTTATTCAACTTCCATTTTTATTCAATTCTCTTTTCCATCCAACTTCCTTTTTTATTCAATTTCCTTTTCTATTCAACTTCTTTCTTTATTCAACTTCCCTTTTTATTCAATTTTCTTTTCTATTCAACTTCTTTTTTTTATTTAATTTCCAAATTGATCGTTAACGTATAGTGGTTTCTTGAATGAACATCCACTTTTAATTTTATTCATCTTCCGATTCCATTCAACTTCCTTTTCTATTCAATTTCCAAATAATTCGTTAAGGTATAGTAGTTTCTGGAATGAACTTCGATTTTTATTTTTAGTCAACTTCCATTTTTATTTTTATTCAACTTCCATAAAATGATTTTATTCAACAACCTTTTTTGTTAAATTTCCTTCTCTATTCAACTTCCATTTTTATTTTTATTCAATTTCCTTTTCTATTCAACTTCCTTTTTATTTAATTTGCAAATAGATCGTTAAGGTATAGTGGTTTTTTTGAATGAACTTCCATTGTTAATTTTAGGCAACTTGTATTTTTATTTTTATTCAACTTCCATATTTATTCATTTTTTTTCTATTCAATTTTCTTTTTTATTTAATTTCCAAATAGATCGTTAAGGTATATTGGTTTCTTGAATGAACTTCCATTATTAATTTTATGCAACTTCCATTTTTATTTTTATTCATCTTCCAATTTTTATGTAACTTCCATTTGTAATTTTATGCAACTTCCTTTTTTTTTATTTAATTTCCATTTCAAAAAAAAAAGAAAGAAAGTTGAATAGAAAAAGAAATTGAATAAAAATGGAAGTTGAATAAAATTAAAAAATGGAAATTCAATAAAATTAACAATGGAAGCTCATTGAAGAAACCAGCATACCTTAACGATCAATTGGAAAATTAAAAATAAAATAGGAAGTTGAATAGAAAAGGAAATTGAATAAAAATAGAAATTGAATAAAAATGGAAGTTGAATAAAAATAAAAATGAAAGTTGTATAAAATTAAAAATTGAAGTTGAATAAAAATAAATTTCCCAATTGATCGTTAAGGTATACTGGTTTCTTGAATTAACTTCCATTGTTAATTTTAGGCAACTTCTATTTTTATTTTATTTCCAAATAGATCTTTAAGGTATAGTAGTTTCTTGAATTAACTTCCATTGTTAATTTTAGGCAACTTCCATTTTTATTTTATTCAATTCTATTTTCTATTCAACTTCCTTTTTTCTTTAATTTCCAAATAAATTGTTAAGGTATAGTGGTTTCTTGAATTAATTTCTATTTTTATTTTCATGCAAATTTCATTTTTATTTAATTTTCTTTTTTTTTTAATTTTGAAATAGATCATTAAGGTATAGTGGTTTAATTTTATGCAACTTCCATTTCTATTTTTATTCAACTTCCATTTTTATCTAATTGCCAAATAGATCGTTAAGGTATAGTGGTTTCTTCAATGAACTGCCATTTTTAATTTTATACAACTTCCATTTTTATTCGATTTCTTTTTCTATTCAACTTCATTTTTTTGTTTTAATTTCCAAATAGATCGTTAAGGTATTGTGGTTTCTTGAATGAACTTACATTTTTAATTTTATGTAACTTCCATTTTTATTTTTATTCAACTACCTTTTTTGTTAAATTTCCTTCTCTATTCAACTTCCATTTTTATTTTTATTCATCTTCTGATTTTATTTAATTTCCAAATAGATCGTTAATGCATAGTGGTTTTTTGAATTAACTTCCATTGTTAATTTTATACAACTTCTATTTTTATTCAATTCTATTTTCTATTCAACTTCCTTTTATATTTAATTTCCAAATAGATCATTAAGGTATTGTTGTTTCTTGAATGAACTTACATTTTTAGTTTTATGCAATTTCGATTTTTATTCAATTTCCTTTTCTATTTAATTTCCAAATACATCGTTAAGGTATAGTGGTTTCTTGAATGAACTTCCATTTTTAACTTTATGCAACTTCTATTTTTATTTAATTTCCTATTCTATTCAACTTCATTTTTTTATTTAATTTCCAAATAGATCGTTAATGCATAGTGGTTTTTTAAATGAACTTCAAATTTTAATTTTATGCAACTTCCATTTTTATAAAAAAGAAAGTTCAATGAAAATAAAACTGGAAGTTGCATAAAATTAACAATGGAAGTTCATTCAAGAAATGAATATACCAAAACGAGCTATTTGGAAGTTAAATAAAAAAGGAAGTTGAGTAAAAATGAAATAAAAAAGGAAGTTGAGTAAAAATTAAATAAAAAAGGAAGTTGAATACAAAAGGAAATTGGATAAAACTAGAAGTTGAATAAAAATAAAAATGAAATTTCATTCAAAAACTACTATACCTTAATGATCTATTTGGCAATTAAAAAAAGGAAGTTGAATAGAAAAGTAAATTGAATAAATATGGAAGTTGAATAAAATATAAATGGAAGTTGCATAAAAATAAATATGGAAGTTCATTCAAGAAACCACTATACCTTAACGATCTATTTGGAAATTAAATAAAAAATGAAGTTGAATTGTAACGCCCTCAAAATAAACCCAATAATCATACATTCTTAACATGCTCAGACATAGGAGAATAAAGCATAAGTACATTTCATCAGCGTATTTCTTACTAATGTATCACACGTTAACAACAAAAGCAAATGCCCTATGGGCTTACAGCTTTCCAAGTCAACACTTGGTTACAAAAAGAAGAGTTCTAACTCTATACAAAATAAGCCCTTGGCTTGATTTACATGTAATACAAATAAAGTAATCACAAAAGATGACCTAGCCACTAATCCCCTCAATGTCCTTGGAGGTGGCATGCTACCTGTACCTGAAATTGATGTCTCATAAAGGGTGAGCCAACGCCCAGTAGAGATATGCTAAACATTGTATGAGCAATAACTAAAACATCAGCATTTGATAAATGTTTAATTCACATAAATCAATTCATATTTCATTTCAAATACATGACCAATGTGTCCATGTTTTTATTTCATCTCATAACCAATTCTCGATTCACAACGCTGGCTCAGAACCTGGCCTTATACTTTAAGTGAGATTACATCCCAAATCAACAACGTTTCTATTTCAATTGAAATAACAACTCAAATTAATCATTTCATGCTTCAAAATATATACACATTTTAGTACTGTATCCGTCTCAGACAAAACACTTCCATATTCCACATATGATACACATTTTAGAGCTGTATCAATGTTAAAAAAAACACTTCCATGTTCCACATATGATACACATTTTAGTGTCAGATCAATGTCAAACGATATCCGGTTTAGATGTCCATCCCCATCTTCCCTAAACCGTAGAGTACATCCCCTATCTCCTCCCACACAACACAATGTATATAAATACATATCATACACATAATCAAACCAATACATAAAATTCATGTATTATATCAACCGCCATATTCAATGGCATACTTAATTGATTAGTTTTAGCTTTCCTAATCATCATGCATTATCTACAACAATCAAGACTATCCTCCACCGATAGCCCAAAGCAATTATTTCTAAACAGATAATAATTACATTCAACGGATAAATATCAACAATTTCAAAAGTGAGCGATTAATAAATCCAACTTCACTATTTCATCTCATACTGAGCCAATTTCAATATATTCAACTCAATTTCATACTCTCATGATTTTCCCAAATTAATTATACCAATTAATTTGTGCACAAATTAGGGCTTTCTTCCCCATTTCTCAATATTTACCCAAAGGTTCAAATATCAACAACTCTTCAACAATACCATCATTTTGAGACCCAAATACATATTCAAGAATAAAAAATAACAAAACCCCCTTTATTCATTTTGAAACCCTAAGTCCGAAATTTCCCAACTCAAACCATCTATACAAATAGCTCAATATTTAGGTTAAAACACATAAGAATGAGTAGGAATCCCTACCTCAAATTCGGAGCTCAAAAGAAGATGATAAAGAAATTGAAGATGCTCTAAACCAAGAAATTTTCGGATCAAAATGAAGCCCTCGACGATCCCTACAACTTTTACAAAGGCCCAAGACGAGAAAACCAGTCCTACTAGATCAATCCCTAGAGAGAAGGTAAGATTTTAGAGAGAGGGGCTCTCAAATTTGTGTTTGGGAAAGTAAGAGAGAGAGAGAGTTTTGAAAAAGTGATCCAAAAAGTGAAATCCCGAAGTGATATACCAGTCGCCCCGCTCGAGCGTGGAAACCCCCGCTCGAGCGTCAGACACAGACTCACACTCGAGCTTCAAAAGCGCCGCTCGAGCGTAGATTGCACACTTCCAGAAGTTTTGCAGACATGGTCCCCGCTCGAGTGTAACGCCCTCAAAACAAAACCCATCATATATAAGATTGACATGCATTAATAATAGAGAACGACACATTCTATTATCCATCAGAGTATTACTAAATAAAGCATTACATGTAACATCAAAATAAATGCCCTACGGGCTTACATCTTGCCAAGCCAACACTTGGACACAAAGAAATAAGAGTCTAACTCAATACGTATAAAGCCCTAGGCTTGAATGTTTACATGTTTCAAATAAAACAAATAAATAAAAGCAAGTCTTCAATCCAAATCCTCACAAGCTAAGTCCTTGGAGGTAATGAACCACGAACACGAAAATGAAGTTCTATATAGGGTGAGCCACCAAGAGAGAAATACTAAACCAAGCATAAGAATTAACTAAAGCAAAGAGTAATCCGATACATGGTTAACACAAAATATACACTTTGCAATATTATGACACGAATATCTCGTTGTCTATGACACATGGTCTATGACACAATACACCTTCCATTTATACGCACATGGCTCGTAACCCGCCAAACAAATTTCAATAAGGATAACAAATCAGGTTAAACCTTTCTTATAACAAAATAAACACACATGCTGGTGTTATAACCATCTCAATCAAATCCACTTCCATACTTCTCAACTGACACACATGGTGATGATGTATCATGTTAACAACAAATAGAAATATTTCTATTATCAATAAGCACAGACATATGTGATGCTACTGGAGTCCATCCCCTATCTCCTCCCAACAAATCCGGTTTAGAGGTCCATCCCCTATCTTCTCCTAAACCGTGGAGTTCATCCCCTATCTCCTCCAAAACCAAATGCATATGCAACATAATCAATACTTGACATACACAACACATAATCAATACACGAATATTCTGTATCAATTCAACAACAAATAAGTGACTCAATTTCGCTTATACCTAAGCCGCATGCAAGGTCTACACAATCAATGGCTATCCTGCACCGATAGCTCAAAACAATTATTTCTAAACAAGAAATAAATATAACAACACAAATAATCTCAATTTCACAGATGAGTGATTAAATATCCAACTACATCAATTTATCTCATAATCCCCAATTTCATGAATTAAACCCAATATCACCATCTTCCCTTAAATTAATTATATAAATTAATCTATGACAAACCCTAAGGTTTCTCTCAAAATTACCAAACTACCCCACATACCAAAATACCACCACTTAGGATTAAACGTATAAATGGAGTAGGAAATCCCTACCTCAAGAAATAACTCAAAAAGAGGGAAGATGAAGACGATGCCTGACTTCAAAGTGCTCCAAACCAACAATTGCTCAGATTAAATGAAAGCCCTCACTCTCCTCTATCTTATTTGTGAAGGAACTAGGGTAGAAATCCACTCTAGATAGATCAATCCTAGGAGAGAAGGTGAGTTGGGAGAGAGAGAACTCGTAACCTAGGGTTTAGAATCTGAAAGGGCCGAAAAATCTGCTTTTTAAAACACCTGCACAGATTTAAACTTGACAGTCCGCTCGGCGCACAACACACCGCCGGCGTAAGAATAAAAACAAGGTCCGCTGAGCGCAATAATAACCGCCCGAGCGTAGATTCCCCCATTCCAGAACCCACGCGAAGAACACTCCGCCGAGCGCCCAACTTCCGCCGAAAGGCCCAACCTCGACAAGGACTACTGGATGGGTGTTTTTCCCGCTCGAGCGCCAAAACCCCGCGAAAGGCTCAAACTCGCTTCGAGCGGACAAGCAAAAACACAGGCAACAAGCTTTGGTTCCTAAGCTCAACCAACCTGCTCTAAAACCCCAACACATCCTATAACTCCAAATAAGAAAATATAGGACGACAACAACCATAACACAAAGATAGAATCTACGGAACCCAAGTCCGGATACAAACATCGAATGGGAAAAGACCGGGGTCGCTATAACCTCCCCCCCCCCTTAAAAGAATTTCGTCCCCGAAATTAAACATGAGTTTGTAAAAAAAAGTTTTTCCTCAAATTCCCAATAATATTATAAAACAATAAACAACAACTTGGCCCAATACCGGTCGCTTCATCTCTTATCAAGGGGCATCTCACAATATATATAAAACAATATATATTTCAACCTGCATCAAGATCATGCATTATTCCTTTCAATGTTAACAATTTCCATATCATATTCAATCTCATGATATAAACAACACATTCAATATATAAATGTTATATTTCACTTCCAAAAAAAGATAAGTTCAGATGTTAACATTAAACCCAAAACATTCTCAATGTTTTCCAACTTAAGACATATATATAAAATTCTCAAGTTCCACAATATTATATAACCTAAATACAAGATTACAAATCAATAAACATATCCGGATAGTTCTCACGGACTTCCAATTCACGTTCCCAAGTGGCCTCCTCCACTCCGTGATGCTTCCACAAAACTTTCACCAAAGGGATGGTCTTGCTACGTAAAACTTGATCCCGCCTATCCAAGACCCGAACCGGTCTTTCCTCATACGAGACATTCTCATCAACAACTAAATCAGTCCAATCCAACACATGTGATGGATCTGGCTCATACTTCCGAAGCATACTCACATGAAACACATCATGAACTCCGGATAACTGCGGTGGCAAAGCTAAACGATAAGCAGCCTCGCCAATCCTCTCAAGGATCTCAAAAGGCCCAATAAACCGAGGGGACAACTTCCCGCTCTTTCCAAACCTCATCAAGCCTCGTTTGGGTGATATCTTCAGAAAGACATGATCACCCACCTCAAACACCAAAGGTCTCCTCCTACGGTCAGCATAAGATTTCTGACGACTCTGGGCTGTAACGAGCCTCTTACGGATAAGCTCAACTTTCTCCATCGTTTCCCTTACTAACTCCGGACCCAACAAAGGTGCATCACCCACCTCGGCCCAACAAACTGGAGATCTACACGGTCGGCCATACAAGGCCTCAAACGGTGCCATACCAATACTAGACTGAAAACTGTTGTTGTAGGCAAACTCCACTAATGGCAAGTGCCTCTCCCACGACCCACTAAAGTCGAGAACACAACCCCGAAGCATATCCTCAAGGATTTGAATAGTACGCTCAGACTGCCCGTCAGTCTGAGGATGATAAGCCGTGCTAAAAGTCAACTTAGTACCTAAAGCACTCTGCAAACTCTGCCACAACCTAGCAGTAAAACGAGGATCTCTATCTGAGACGATCACATTGGGACCCCTGCAACCTCACTATGTCCTCGATATATAAGTCGGCAAGATGGTCTACCGTATTCTAACACGATAGGAATGAAGTGCGCCGACTTCACAACCGTCTATAACCACCCAAATAGCATCACTACCCCGCCGAGTCCCTAAGACCCACGACAAGTCCATAGTGACATGCTCCCACTTCCACTCGGCAATAGGCAAGGGTTGCAACAAACCCGCTGGCCTCTGGTGTTCGGCCTTCACTTGCTGACAAGTAAGGCACTTAGATACGAAGGCTGCCACATCTCTCTTCATACCCTGCCACCAAAACTGGCGACCCAAATCCCGATACATCTTAGTGCCTCTCGGATGCACCGCAAGGCGCGAATGATGAAACTCTCGGAGTACCTCCTCTTGGCAGGACTCCGGCACAAACAAACGGTCTCGGTATCTCACACTCAGGTCGGGATACACCGCTAAACCCTTCTCAACCTTCCAACTGGAAATCTTCTCTCGGAGAGATTCTACCTCAAGATCACTCCTCTGAGCCTCTAACACTCGAGTCACAAGTGTAGGCTGCGCAACAACAGAAAACAAGGCCGCAGCCTCAACGGATTCACCCAGAAGCAAATCAAACTCCCCAATTGCACCCAACATCTCCCACTCTCGGATGGCTATGCTAGCTACGTCACCAACAGATTTCCTGCTAAGGGCATCGGCCACAACATTGGCCTTTCCCGGATGATAGTGCAACTCAAAGTCATAATCCTCAATGAACTCCATCCACCACCTCTGCCTCAAATTCAAGTCTTTCTGTGTAAACAGATATTTCAGACTCTTATGATCCGAGAATACCTCGAACCTCTCACCATAAAGATAATGCCTCCAAATCTTCAAGGCGAAAATCACAGCTGCTAATTCTAAATCATGTCTAGGGTAATTCTTCTCATGAATTTTCAACTGACGTGAGCCATAGGCAACCACTTTCCTCTCTTGCATCAACACACAACCAAGACCCTCTCGTGAGGCATCACAATAGACTGCATAACCCAACCCTCTCTCCGGAATAATCAAGACCGGAGCGGTGGTCAATCTAACTTTCAACTCCTGAAACGACTTTTCACAGGTCTCACTCCATACAAATTTGACTCCCTTCCGAGTCAATCTAGTCAACGGTGAAGCTAACCTGGAGAAATCTTTCACAAACCGACGGTAATACCCAGCTAATCCCAGAAAACTGCGGATCTCAAACACACTCTTAGGTCAGGTCCAATCTTGCCTCGCCATCTTGGATGTATCAACAGACACTCCTTCCCCAGAAACTACATGGCCTAAGAACTTCACCTCTTCTAGCCAGGACTCACACTTCCCGCACTTAGCATAAAGCTTATGGGCTCTAAGTAACTCTAGTACCACTCTCAAGTGTTCCTCGTGCTCCTCCCTCAAGGTGAATAATCAATGTCGCCCACGAAGACGACCACAAACGATCCAAGAATTCCCGGAAGATCCGGTTCATCAAATCCATAAACATCGCTGTGCATTGGTGAGCCCAAACGGCATCACCAGAAACTCATAGTGGCCATACCGCGTACGGAATGCCGTCTTCGGAATATCCTCCTCCCTGACTCTCAACTGATGATAACCTGATCTCAAATCTATCTTAGAGAAACAACGGGAACCCTTCAACTGGTCAAACAAATCATCAATACGAGGCATAGGGTACTTATTCTTAACCGTGACTCGATTTAATTTCCGGTAATCTATACAAAGTCTCAAAGCACCACCTTTCTTCTTAGCAAATAGGGCCGGTGCTCCCCACGGCGAAACACTAGGGCGAATGTAGCCCTTATCTAGTAACTCCTGGAGTTGAACCTTCAACTCAACCAACTCGGCTGGGGCAAAACGGTAAGGTGCCATAGAAATCGGCGCCGTGCCAGGCACTAAATCAATAGAGAACTCAATCTCTCGATGAGGTGGCAAACTAACAAGATCCTCGGGAAAAACGTCCGAATACTCACAAACCACCTCGCAATACAACTGGTCTCATCACCCTCACTAATCGAAAGATTAGCAAGTAGACCACTAAGCTCACTCCGCCCCCGCGGATCATACTCCGGTGGCAAAACACTACCAACCCGATCCCCCAGAAAACGAAAACACTCCCCATTCACGGTACAACAAGTGACCCTCTGACGGTAGCAATCAATAACTGCTCGGTATGACGACAACCAGTCCATACCCAAAATAACATCAAAGCCCTTCATGAGCATAACTACAAAAGAGAAAGGGATTCTATGATCATCGACTCTATATCACAACCCCTAACACCTTGTTTCAAAATCAACTCACCCCAAGAGGTGACACTACACAAATAAGAGATGCTAATCGAGCTAACTCCAACTCCAAAATGGATGCAAATGCAAAGCAGAAAAAAGAATGAGATGCACCAGACGATCAAAACACTAGCAACCGAATTGCAAAACAAGAAGGTACCTCTCACAACAGATGGAGCTACAGATCCTCGCTGTAATAAGATACACGCGCCTGCATTTACCTCTCGATCAACTCGCTCACCCTGAGCATAAGATCACAGACGGATCGACGATGAAGCCCGATTGGCCTCGAGGCTCGAATCGACCGAAAGGTGCAAATGACTCGAGCTCGCCAACCTCGATGCACTGTGATAAAGCACCCAATCAGGCAAAATCTCTTCATGTGCCCCGGTGACCGCGATCGAAAACAAGAGAGCTGGCCTCGCCTCGACTCGCTCGAGATCGAGCCGAAGAAGATGCTGCTCTCTAAACTCCTCCTCTCTGAGGACAAACTGGAGACTTGTGACCCAGCTGGCCACACTTGAAACAGGTAACGTCTCCCTGACTACCTTCCCGTAACTAGCACTCAGATCGAAAAGTGGATCTAGAAAAACTACTCGAGGTCAGCTGAGGAGTGAAACCTCTCGCCTCCGCCATCACTCGCCTTCCTAACTCCTCTTGGAGCCTTTTCGCCTTCCTCCTCCTCGTGATCATAGTCTCGGTATGGGTCAGATCAACCAATCGTCCAAAATCCCTAATCATAGATCCGATAATCTCAAAGATGAGGCCACGCCTCAACTTCTTCTCAAACTCAATACACCTACGCTCTTCAGACGCCACTAACTCAAAGTAACTCGACAAACTAGTAAATGAGGCCTCAAACTCAGCCCATCGATGAACTATTTCGCTTTAGCCGCAGAATCGATCTCTCAACTTCTCTGAGCAATACCGAGACAAGTACTTCTCTGAAAAGCATCAACAAACGCCTTCCAAGTACCTCCAATACGACCCTTGGTGAACTTCCACCATCGACCCACATCTCCTTCACCGAACGATGCCAAGGTCACTTTCAACCCTCATCTTCGATGCCAAGCATCTCAAATGTTTTTGTCCTGCTCGAGCCATTCATCGGCTTTAAGCGGCTCTTTTGGATCACCCACAAATTCATCCGGATTAGACCTAAAACTCCTCTTCAGAAAGGAGGGTCCTCAGATCCAAGAACAACAACCGAGCTCGATTCTCATTTCGGAGAATGCCTCTTGACTCCTAAATGCCCTCGCTATCTCTTGGGCTAAAGCCTCATGGCTCGCCACATTGGCCTCGCCAACACCCTCCTGAATCGCCGAATTTCTCCCAGATAGGCACTTCCGCCCGCCTACCACGCCTACCACGACCTCGACTTCCCCGACATCATAATAAAGGAAACAAAGACGTTAGCACTCAAAACAATATGCCAAAACTATGATACTCAAGGCCCTAATACATTGGACAACAATAAATCACACCACGTAGCACATAATCACATAAGCACCTACGAATTTCATTCCTGGATAATGATAGTCCCGAGGCGCCACTAAAGTTCCGGTTGGAAACAACATTGATCAAGTGCCTTTCCAACAAGACTTTCAGAGACTCAAGGATCCAATCAACATCCTAGAAACTACATTCCATACCCACATAATCACATAAACATGTTATCATATAAGCATGTAATCATTATACTAAGTCTCTATCAAACGAGACGAACCCATTGTGATACTAATCACTTCCCACGCACTCCAAAGTATTCAAACCCAGACGCTCGATACCAAGTTGTAACGCCTCAAAACAAAACCCATCATATATAAGATTGACATGCATTAATAATAGAGAACGACACATTCTATTATCCATCGAGTATTACTAAATAAAGCATTACATGTAACATCAAAATAAATGCCCTACGGCTTACATCTTGCCAAGCCAACACTTGGACACAAAGAAATAAGAGTCTAACTCAATACGATAAAGCCCTAGGCTTGAATGTTTACATGTTTCAAATAAAACAAATAAATAAAAGCAAGTCTTGAATCCAAATCCTCACAAGCTAAGTCCTTGGAGGTAATGAACCACCGAACACTAAAATGAAGTTCTATATAGGGTGAGCCACACCAAGAGAGAAATACTAAACCAAGCATAAGAATTAACTAAAGCAAGAGCACCCGATACATGGTTAACACAAAATATACACTTTGCAATATTATGACACGAATATCTACGTTGTCTATGACACATGGTCTATGACACAATACACCTTCCATTTATACGAGACATGGCTCGAACCCGCCAAACAAATTTCAACAAGGATAACAAATCGTTAAACCTTTCTTATAACAAAATAAGCACACATCTTTGGTGTTATAACCATCTCAATCAAATCCACTTCCATACTTCAACCGACACACATGGTGATGATGTATCATGTTAACAACAAATAGAAATATTTCTATTATCAATAAGCACAGACATATGTGATGCTACCGAGTCCATCCCTATCTCCTCCCAACAAATCCGGTTTAGAGGTCCATCCCTATCTTCCCTAAACCATGGAGTTCATCCCCTATCTCCTCCAAAACCAAATGCATATGCAACATAATCAATACTTGACATACACAACACATAATCAATACACGAATATTCTCAGATCAATTCAACAACAAATAAGTGACTCAATTTCAGTTATACCTAAGCCGCATGCAAGGTCTACAACAATCAATGGCTATCCTCCACCGATAGCCCAAAACAATTATTTCTAAACAAGAAATAAATATAACAACACAAATAATCTCAATTTCACAGATGAGTGATTAAATATCCAACTACATCAATTTATCTCATAATCCCCCAATTTCATGAATTAAACCCAATATCACCATCTTCCCTTAAATTAATTATATAAATTAATCTATGACAAACCCTAAGGTTTCTCCCAAAATTACCAAACTACCCCCACATACCAAAATACCACCACTTAGGATTAAAACGTATAAATGGAGTAGGAAATCCCTACCTCGAAGAAATAACTCAAAAAGAGGGAAGATGAAGACGATGCCCAGACTTCAAAGTGCTCCAAACCAACAATTGCTCAGATTAAATGAAAGCCCTCACTCTCTATCTTATTTGTGAAGGAACTAGGTAGAAATCCACTCTAGATAGATCAATCCTAGGAGAGAAGGTGAGTTGAGAGAGAGAACTCGTAACCTAGGGTTTAGAATCTGAAAGTGAAAAATCGTTTTAAAACACGCTGCCAGTATTTAAACTTGATAGTCCGCCGAAAGACAACACACCGCCGGCGTAAAGAACAAAACAAGGTCCGCCGGCGCAATAATAACCGCTCGGCGTAGATTCCCCATTCCGTAACCCACGCGAAGAACGGACTCCGCCGAGCGCCCAACTTCCGCCGAAAGGCCCAACCTGCACAAGGACTACTGGATGGTGTTTTTCCGCCGAAGCGCCAAAACCTTCGAGCGGACAAGCAACAACAAGTCCCCGCTCAAGCGTCAAACTCCCCGCTCGAGCGGACAAGCAAAAGCCTGGGCAACAAGCTTTGGTTCCTAAGCTCAACCAACCTGTTCCAAAACCGCCCAACACATCCTATAACTCCAAATAAGAAAATATAGGACGACAACAACCATAACACAAAGATAGAATCTACGGAACCCAAGTCCGGATACAAACATCGAATGGGAAAAGACCGGGGTCGCTATATCGAGCGTCAAACTCTCGCCGGCGGAGGAACGAAAAAGGTTCACGCCGGCGTCAAAACTCCCGCCGAAGGCTCAAGACTGCAGACAAAAGTACTGGAGATGGAAAATCATGCTCGGAAGGTTAAAACTCCCCGCCGAAAGGCCAAAGCCCTGCTCGGCGTGAAGGCCAAAATCTGGGCATCAACTCTAGGTTTCAAAACACAACCAACCTCTTTCAAACCTGCCCAACACATCCTATAACTCAAATACAAAGTACGAAAGGATGTAAACAAGATATAAACAACTGCTAACATCCACATAACCAAGTTCGATCATCAGACAACAAGGGTAAAACCCGGGATCGCTATAACCTCCCCCCTTAAAGAATTTCGTCCCCGAAATTAAGTGCAAGTTTTCAAAATAACAAGTTTTTCTCCATTTTAAACAATGTTACATTCAACATTCAATAACTCGACCCGTCATGGTCATTCCATCTCTTGTCAATAGGCATTTCACAACATATACATTTCAACATGCATTTCCTTTCCATTTCAACAGTTTACAATATACATGATTCCCATTTCCATATCATACTCATTTTTCATGATATAATTTCATTTCTACAATATAATCAACTTATGCAATGTTACATTAAACTTCCATTTCGAGGCAAGTTTCAAAATACTTCCATTAAACCAAAACATATACCATGTTTTACAACCTTAGATATATTCAATACTCTTAAGGTCCACTAATACTGCAAAATACACAACATATACTCAAACATCCACAAATAGATCCGAATATTTCTCTCAGACCTCCAACTCAGGTTCCCAAGTGGCTTCCTCCACCCCGTGATGTTTCCACAAGACTTTTACCAAGGGAATGGTCTTGCCTCGCAAGACTTGATCCCGCTTATCCAAGACCCGAACCGGTCTCTCCTCATACGAGGCATCCTCATCAACCTCTAAGTCGGTCCAATCCAATACATGTGATGGATCTGGCTCATACTTCCGAAGCATACTCACATGAAACACGTCATGAACTCAGAACAACTGTGGTGGCAAGGCTAAATGATAGGCAACCTCGCCAATCCTCTCAAGGATCTCAAAAGGGCCAATAAATTGAGGGGATAACTTCCCACTCTTCCCATACCTCATCAATCCCCGCCTAGGTGATATCTTTAGAAAGACATGATCACCCACCTCAAATACGAAAGGTCGCCTCCTACAGTCGGCATAAGATTTCTGACGACTCTGGGCGGTAACAAGCCTCCTACGAATGAGCTCAACTTTCTCCGTCGTTTCCCTCACCAACTCCGGACCCAACAAAGGTGCATCACCCACCTCGGCCCAACAAACTGGAGACCTACACGGTCGGCCATACAAGGCCTCAAACGGTGCCATACCGACACTAGATCGAAACTGTTGTAGGCAAACTCCACCAAGGGCAAGTGCTTCTCCCACGCCACTAAAGTCAAGGGCACAACCTCAAGCATATCCTCAAGGATCTAAATAGTACGCCGGATCGCCCTGGTCGAGGATGATAAGCCGCATTTAAAGGTCAACTTAGTACCCAAGGCACTTCGCAAACTCGCCACAACCCGGCAAGAAACAAGGATCTCTATCTAAGACAATCACGTCGGGACCCCTGCAACCTCACTATATCCCGAATATACAAGTCGGCAAGATGATCTACCGAATCTCACGCCAAGGAATGAAGTGCGCCGACTTAGTCAACCGGTCTACAACCATCTAAATAGCATCACTACCCCGCTGAGTCCTCGGAAGACCTACAACGAAGTCCATAGTGACATGCTATAGCGATCCCGGTATTCCCTTTACTATTTAGTTGTATTCCGGACTCGGTTCCGTGGGGTTGGTAGTTGTATCTACCTTGTTGTCGTCTTTTAATTCCATTTGATTGAGTTTTAGGATATGTTGGCCATGTTTCGAGCAGGTGGGTTGAGCCTTGGTCTAATTTCTTGTTGCCCAATTTTTGGTCGTTTCGCTCGAGCGGGTATTCCTGCTCTTGAGCGGGGTTTACACCCTTCCAGCATTTTGTGTCCCTGCAAAACTTCTGCAGGTGTGATTTCTACGCTTGAGTGGGTTTCCTACGCTCGAGCGGGCTTGTTGGCGCTTGAGCAGGTAGTACATTTTTTGTGAAAGTTCTGGGATGGGATAATCCATGCTCGAGCGGATGTGTTTCACTCTTGTGTCTTGGCGTTTGAGCGGGACTTATTGCGCTCGAGCGGACCTAGATTTTTGTTCTTGACACTCGAGCGTTGTGTTTTCCGCTCGAGCGGACCTGTCGTATAACAGAGGGCAGCTGGGCATTTTTGAATCACTTTTTACACTTTCTCTCTCTCTTACTTTTCAAAAGCCATTTTTGAGAGCTCCTCTCTCTAGAAACTCCCTTCTCTCTAGGGTTTGATCTAGTTAGAGTGCTTCCCTTTCCGTCAGCCTTTGTAAAAGTTGTGTTGATCGTCGAGGGCATTGTTTTGATCTGAAAAGTTTGAAATTTGGAGCACTTTAAGTTTGGTCTTCTTCTTCCTTTGGGCTCCGAATTTGAGGTAGGAATTCCTACTCACTCTTATGAGTTTTGACCTAGGTATTGTGATTTTGGCTCATAATATGTATTTTGGGTTTCAAAATGATGATTTAGTCGTTGGTTGTTGATTTTTGAACCTTTGGGTTAATATCGAGAAATGGAGGAGAAAGCCCTAAATTGTGTATAAATAAATTGGTATAATTAATTTGGGAAAGTTATAGATTTGTGGAATTGAGTTGAATATAATGATAGTGGTTCATTATGAGATGGAATAGTGGAGTCGGATTAGTAAACCGTTCACTTTTGAAATTACGAATAATTAATCTGTTGGTGTTTTTATTATCTGTTTAGAAATAATTGTTTTGGGTTACCCGTGGAGGGTAGTTTTGATTGTTGTAGACAATGCATGATGATTAGGCAAACTAAAACTAATCGATTGGTTGTGTCATCGAATATGACGGTTGAAAGAATACATTAATTTTATGTATTGATTGATTATGTATATAACCTATGTTTGTATACGTTGTGTGTACGGGAGGAGATAGGGGATGTACTCCACGGTTTAGGGAAAGATAGGGGATGGACCTCTAAACCAGACGTTGTTTGGGAGAAGATAGGGGATGGACTCCGTTGATATAGCTCATATGCTTATTAGTTTATGTGTTGATATAGCTCATATGCTTATCTATGGAAGTGTTGATATAGCTCATATGCTTACCTATGGAAGTGTGGATACAGCTTGTATGCTTATCTGTTGAGATGTTGATATTGCTTATATGCCTATCTAACGAAGTGTTGATATAGCTAGTATGCTTATCTATTGTGAAATGGGAAATGTGTAATATGAGTCACTATCTCATGTAAATTGTTGGCCAGGTTCTGAGCCGTTGTGAATCGTGAATTTGATAAGAAATGGAAAATGAAATGAAACATGGACCTTTGTGGTCATGTAATGAAAGTGATATATGAATTGGTTTATGTGAGTCAAACATTTATCAATTGCTAATGTCTTAGTTACTGCTCATATTGTGTTTAGCATATCTCTACTGGGTGTTGGCTCACCCTATATGGGACATCATTTTCAGGTACACATAGCATGCCACCTCCAAGGACATAGCTTGGATGGTTATGGGAGTTGAAGACTCTTTTTGATTATTTTGTTTGTATTACATGTATATCAAGCCAAGGGCTTATTTTGTATAGAGTTAGTACTCTTCTTTTGTAACCAAGTGTTGACTTGGAAAGCTGTGAGCCCGTAGGGCATTTGCTTTTGTTGTTAACATGTAATATTGTTGTAAGAATTACTCTGATGAATAGGAAGGTGTTGATTTCTCTTATATCATTGCATGTCTAAAATGATGGGTTTTATGTATTATTTTGAGGGCGCTACACATGCTCCCACTTCCACTCCTGGCAATAGGCAAGGGTTGTAACAAACAAACCTCTGGCCTCTGATGTTCGGCCTTCACTTGCTAACAAGTAAGGCACTTAGACACGAAAACTGCCACATCTCTCTTCATACCCCGCCACCAAAACTGGCGACCCAAATCCCGATACATCTTAGTGCCTCCTGGATGCATCGCAAGGCGTGAATGATGAAACTCTCAGAGTACCTCCTCTTGGCAAGACTCTGGCACAAACAAACGGTCTCGGTATCTCACACTCTGGTCGGGATAGACCGTCAAATCCTTCTCAACCTTCCTACTGGAGATCTTCTCTTGGAGGGATTCTACCTCAAGGTCACCTCTCTGTGCCTCTAACACTCGAGTCGCAAGTGTAGGCTGAGCAACAACAGAAAACAAGGCCGCAGCCTCAACAGATTCGCCCAGAAGCAAATCAAACTCGCCAAGCGCACCTAACATCTCCCACTCCCGGATGGCTATACAAGCTACATCATTAATGGATTTCCTGCTAAGGGCATCGGCCACAACATTGGCCTTCCCCAGATGATAGTGCGACGCGAAGTCGTAATCCTCAATAAACTCCACCTCCTCCGCCTCAAGTTCAAGTCTTTACGTGTAACAGATATTTGAACTCTTATAATCCGAGAACACCTCGAATCTCTCACCATAAAGGTAGTGCCTCCAGATTTCAAGGCAAAGATCACTGCTGCTAGCTCTAGGTCATGTGTAGGGGTAATTCTTCTCATGTATTTTCAACTGACGTGAGCCATAGGCAACCACTTTCCCCTATTGCATCAACACACAACCCAAACCCTCTCATGAGGCATCACAATAGATCAGATAACCCAACCCTCTCTGGAATAATAAAGACCGAGCGGTGGTCAACCTAACTTCGGCTCTTGGAACGACTTTTCAAGTCTCACTCCATACAAATTTGACTCCCTTAAGTCATTTAGTCAACGGCGAAGCTAACCTGGAGAAATCCTTCACAAATCGGCGGTAATACCCAGCTAATCCCAGAAAACTGCGGGTCTCAAACGCACTCTTAGGCTGTCCCCAATCTTGCACTGCCTCAGTCTTGGATGTATCAACAGACACCCCTTCTTCAGAAACCACATGGCCTAAGAACTTGACTTCTCCTAGCTAGAACTCACACTTCCCAAACTTGGCGTACAATCTATGGGTTCTAAGTAACTTGAGCACCACTCTCAAGTGTTCCTCGTGCTCCTCCTCTGAAGGTGAATAGATGAGAATGTCGTCCACAAAAACGACCACAAAGCGATCTAAGAATTCTCGGAATATCCGGTTCATCAAATCCATAAAGACTGCCAGTGCATTGGTGAGCCCAAATGGCATCACCAGAAATTCATAATGGCCATACCGCATGCATCTGAATGTCATTTCGTAATATCCTCCTCCCTGACCCTCAACAGGTGGTACCCCGACCTCAAGTCTATCTTAGAGAAACAACGGGACCCCTTTCAACTGGTCAAACAGATTATCTTAACGGGGCATGGGGTACTTATTCTAACCGTGAGTCTTATTCAACTTCCAAAGAGTCGATACAAAGTCTCAAGGCGCCATCTTTCTTTTTAGCAAAGAGGGTCGGTGCTCCCCACGGCGAAACACTAGGGCGAATAAAGCCTCTTCAGGTGCCCAGGCTGACCACACTGATAACAAGACAAGGGCTGGCCCTTGCCCTGACTCTGGCTCATGTCTAGTCAAGATGAAGCAGCCTCTGACCTCCTCCTCTCAGGCAAACCAAGCCTTGTGGCCCAAATTGACCACACTTGTAACAGGTGAAATCTCCTGATTGCCTCCCCGAGCCTGCACTCAAGACCGAAAGGTCGATCTAGCAACACCACCGAGACTGGCTGAGGTATAGTGGTTTCTTGAAACTCTATTTTACTCAACTTCCATTTTTATGTAATTTTCATTTTTATTTTATTCAACTTCCATTTTTATTCAATTTTATTTTTATTCAACTTCCATTTCCATTCAATTTCCAAATAGATCGTTAAGGTATAGTGGTTCTTGAATGAACTTCCATTTTTAACTTTATGCAACTTCTATTTTTATTTAATTTCCTATTCTATTCAACTTCATTTTTTTATTTAATTTCAAAATAGATCGTTAATGCATAGTGGTTTTTTAAATGAACTTCAAATTTTAATTTTATGCAACTTCCATTTTTATAAAAAAGAAAGTTCAATGAAAATAAAACTGGAAGTTGCATAAAATTAACAATGGAAGTTCATTCAAGAAACGAATATACCAAAATGATCTATTTGGAAGTTAAATAAAAAAGGAAGTTGAGTAAAAATTAAATAAAAAAGGAAGTTGAGTAAAAATTAAATAAAAAAGGAAGTTGAATACAAAAGGAAATTGGATAAAACTAGAAGTTGAATAAAAATAAAAATGTAAGTTGAATAAAAATAAAAATGAAAGTTCATTCAAAAAACTACTATACCTTAATGATCTATTTGGCAATTAAATAAAAAAGGAAGTTGAATAGAAAAGAAAATTGCATAAAAATGGAAGTTGAATAAAAATATAAATGGAAGTTGCATAAAATAAATATGGAAGTTCATTCAAGAAACCACTATACCTTAACGATCTATTTGGAAATTAAATAAAAATGAAGTTGAATTGTAACGCCTCAAAATAAACCCAATAATCATACATTCTTAACATGCTCGACATAGGAGAATAAAGCATAAGTACATTTCATCAACAGATTTCTTACAAATGTATCACACGCTAACAACAAAAGCAAATGCCCTATGGGCTTCTGACTTTCCAAGTCAACACTTGGTTACAAAAGAAGAGTTCTAACTCTATACAAAATAAGCCCTTGGCTTGATTTACATGTAATACAAATAAAGTAATCACAAAAGATGACCTAGCCACTAATCCCTCAATGTCCTTGGAGGTGGCATGCTACGTGTACGAAATTGATGTCTCATAAAGGGTGAGCCAACGCCCAAAGAGAGATATGCTAAACATTGTATGAGCAATAACTAAAACATCAAGATTTGATAAATGTTTAATTCACATAAATCAATTCATATTTCATGTCAAAAACATGACCAATGTGTCCATGTTTTTATTTCATCTCATAACCAATTCTCGATCCACAACCCGGGCTCGGAACCTGGCCATATACTTTAAGTGAGATTACATCCCAAATCAACAACGCTTCTATTTCAATTGAAATAACAACTCAAATTAATCATTTCATGCTTCAAAATAGATACACATTTTAGTAATCAGATCCGTCTGCATAAAAACACTTCCATATTCCACATATGATACACATTTTAGTGTCAGATCAATGTTAAAAAACACTTCCATGTTCCACATATGATACACATTTTAGTGTCAGATCAATGTCAAACGATATCCGGTTTAGATGTCCATCCCCATCTTCCCTAAACTAGAGTACATCCCCTATCTCCTCCCACACAACACAATGTATATAAATACATATCATACACATAATCAAACCAATACATAAAATTCATGTATTATATCAACCGCCATATTCAATGGCATACTTAATTGATTAGTTTTAGCTTGCCTAATCATCATGCATTGTCTACAACAATCAAGACTATCCTCCACCGATAGCCCAAAGCAATTATTTCTAAACAGATAATAATTACATTCAACGGATAAATATCAACAATTTCAAAAGTGAGCGATTAATAAATCCAACTTCACTATTTCATCTCATACTAAGCCAATTTCAATATATTCAACTCAATTTCATACTCTCATGATTTTTCCAAATTAATTATACCAATTAATTTGTGCACAAATTAGGGCTTTCTTCCCCATTTCTCAATATTTACCCAAAGGTTCAAATATCAACAACTCTTCAACAATACCATCATTTTGAGACCCAAATACATATTCAAGAATAAAAAATAACAAAACCCCCTTTATTCATTTTGAAACCCTAAGTCCCAAATTTCCTAACTCAAACCATCTATACAAATAGCTCAATATTTAGGTTAAAACACATAAGAATGAGTAGGAATCCCTACCTGAAATTCGGAGCTCAAAAGAAGATGATGAAGAAATTGAAGATGCTACAAACCAAGAAATTTTCGGATCAAAATAAAGCCCTTGACGATCCCTACAACTTTTACAAAGGCCCAAAACGAGAAAACCACTCCTACTAGATCAATCCCTAGAGAGAAGGTAAGATTTTAGAGAGAGGCTCTCAACTGTTTGGGAAAGTAAGAGAGAAAGAGTGTTGAAAAAGTGATCCAAAAAGTGAAATCCCGAAGTGATATACCAGTCGCCCCGCTCAAGCGTCAGACACAGACTCACGCTCGAGCTTCAAAAGCGCCGCTCAAGTATAGATTGCACACTTCCAAAAGTTTTGCAGACACGGTCCTCGCCGAAGCGTCAAACTCCCGCCGGCGGAGGAACAAAACAAAGGTTCACGCCGAAGGCCAAAACTCCCGCACGAGGCTCAAGACCTGCAGAGAAAGTAATCGAGATGGAAAATCATGCTCGAGCGACAAAACCCCCGCTCGTGCGGAGAAGCAACAACAAAGGGCTTGCTCGGGCCAAAATCCTCGCCCAAAGATGAAGGCCAAAATCTAGGCATCAACTCTAGGTTTCAAAACACAACCAATCTGTTTCAAACTTGCCCAACACATCCTATAACTCAAATACAAAGTACGAAAGGATGTAAACAAGATATAAACAACTGCTAACATCTACGGAACCAAGTCCGGATCACTGTACAACAAGGGGTAAAACCCGGGATCGCTATATGAATAGAAAAAGAAATTGAATAAAAATGGAATTTGAATAAAAATAAAAATGGAAGTTGCATAAAATTAAAAATGGCAATTCATTAAAAAAACCACTATACCTTAACGATATATTTGGAAATTGAATCAAAATGGAAATTGAATAAAAATAAAAATGGAAGATGCATAAAAATGGATGTTGCATATAATTAAAAATGAAAATTAAATAAAAAAGGAAGTTGAATAGAAAATAGAATTGAATAAAATGGAAGTTGAATAAAAATAAAATGGAGGTTGTATAAAATTAAAAATTGAAGTTCATTTAAGAAACCACTATACCTTAGCGATCTATTTGGAAATTAAATAAAAAAAATGAAGCTGAATAGAATAGGAAATTGAATAAAAATAGAAGTTCAATAAAAATAAAAAAAGGAAGTTGCATAAAATTAACAATGGAAGTTCATTCAAGAAACCACTATACCTTAGTGATCTATTTGGAAAGTAAATAAAAAAGGAAGTTAAATAGAAAAGGAAATTGAATGAAAATAGAAGTTGATTAAAAATAAAAATGGAAGTTGCATAAAATGGATGTTGCATATAATTAAAAATGAAAGTTTATTTAAGAAACCACTATACCTTAACGATCTATTTGGAAATTATATAAAAAAGTAAGTTGAATAGAAAAGGAAATTGAATAATGGAAGTTCATTCAAGAAACCATTATACCTTAACGGTCTATTTGGAAAGTAAATAAAAAAGGAAGTTGAATAGAAAAGGAAGTTGTATAAAATTAACAATGGAAGTTGAGTAAAAATAACAATGGGAGTTGATTCAAGAAACCATTATACCCTAACTATCTATTTGGAAATAAAATAAAAAAGGACGTTGAATAGAAAAAGAAATTTAATACAAAAGGAAGTTGAATAAAATTAACAATGGAAGTTCATTCAAGAAACCACTATACCTTAACGATCTATTTGGAAATTAAATAAAAAAGGAAGTTGAATAGAGAAGGAAATTGAATAAAAATGGAACTTGAATAGAAATAAAAATGGAAGTTTATTCAAGAAACCACTATACCTTAACGATCTATTTGGAAATTAAATAAAAAAGGAAATTGAATAAATGGAAGTTGAATAGAAAATAGAATTGAATAAAAATTTAAGTTGAATAAAAATATAAACGAAAGTTAATTCAAGAAACCACTATACCTTAACTTTCTATTTGGAAATTAAATAGAGAAGGAAGTTGAATAAAAATGGAAGTTGAATACAAATAAAAATGGAAGTTGCATAAAATTAACAATGGAAGTTCATTCAAGAAACCACTATACCTTAACGATCTATTTGGAAATTGAATGGAAATGGAAGTTGAATAAAAATAAAATTGAATAAAAATGGAAGTTGAATAAAAATAAAAATGAAAATTACATAAAAATGGAAGTTGAGTAAAAATAAAATGGAAGTTCTTTCAAAAAACCAGTATACCTTAACGATCTATTTGGAAATTATATAAAAAAGAAAGTTGAAAAGAAAAGAAAGTTGAATAAAAATGGAATTTGAATAAAAATAAAAATGAAAGTTGAATGAAAATGAAAGTTGAATAAAAATATAAATGGAAGTTGAATAAAATTAAACAATAGATCGTTAAGGTATGGTGGTTTATTCAACTTCAATTTTTATTCAATTTCCTTCTCTATTTGACTTCCTTTTTTTTATTTAATTTCCAAATAGATCGTTAAGGTATAGTGGTTTCTTCAATGAACTTCCATTTTTAATTTTATGCAACTTCCATTTTTATTTTTATTCAACTTCCATTTTTATTCAATTTACTTTTCTATTTAATTTATAAATAGATCGTTAAGGTATAGTGGTTCCATTTTTAATTTTTGAATGAACTTCCATTTTTAATTTGATACAACATCCATTTTTATTTTTTATACAACTTCTATTTCTATTTGATTTTCTTCTCTATTCAACTTCCTCTTTTATTTAATTTCTTTTTTCTAGAATTTCCAAATAGATCGTTAAGGTATAGTGGTTTCTTCAATGAACTTCCATTTTTAATTTTATTCAACTTCTTTTTTTATTTAATTTTCAAATAGACCGTTAAGGTATAGTGGTTTCTTGACTGAACTTTCAATTTTTAATTTTATTCAACTTCTAGTTTTATTCAATTTATTTTTCTATTCAACTTTCATTTTTATTTTTATACAACTTCCATTTTTATTCAATTTCCTTTTCTATTCGACTTCCTTTTTTGTTTAATTTCCAAATAGATCGTTAAGGTATAGTGGTTTTTTGAATGAACTTCCTTTTTTATTCAACTTCCTTTTCTATTCAACGTCCGATTTTATTCAATTTCCATTTCTATTCAGCTTCTTCTTTTTATTTAATTTCCAAATAGATCACTAAGGTATATTGATTTTTTCCATGAACTGCCATTTTTATTCAATTTCCTTTTCTATTCGACTTCCCTTTTTATTTAATTTCCAAATAGATAGTGGTTTTTTTTTAATGAACTTCCTTTTTTATTCACTTTCCTTTTCTATTCAACGTCCGATTTTATTCAATTTCCATTTCTATTCAGCTTCTTCTTTTTATTTAATTTCCAAATAGATCGCTAAGGTAAGTGGTTTCTTCAATGAACTGCCATTTTTAATTTTATACAACTTCTATTTTTATTTAATTTCCAATGTTAATTTTATGCAACTTCCATTTTTATTTTTATTCAACTTCAATTTTTATTTTTATTCAACTTCCATTTTTATTCGATTTCTTTTTCTATTCAATTTCCCTTTTTATTTAACTTCCAAATAGATCGTTAAGGTATAGTGGTTTCTTGAATTAAATTCCATTATTAATTTTATGCAACTTTCATTTTTATTTTTATTCAAATTCTATTTTTATTTTTATGCAACTTCGATTTTTATTCAATTTCCTTTTCTATTCAACTTCCATTTTTATTCAATTTCCTTTTCTATTTGACTTTATTTTTTATTTAATTTTCAAATAGATCGTTAAAATATAGTGGTTTTTTTTAATGAACTTCCATTATTAATTTTATGCAACTTCCATTTTTATTTATATTCAACTTCCATTTTTTTTTTTTTTGTATTCAACTTCTATTTTTATTTAATTTCCAAATAGATCGTTAAAATATAGTGGTTTCTTGAATGAACTTCCATTGTTAATTTTATACAACTTCCCTTTTTATTTTTATTCAACTACCTTTTTTGTTTAATTTCCAAATTGATCATTAAGGTATAATGGTTTCTTAAATGAGCTTCCATTTTTAATTTTATGCAACTTCCATTTTTATTTTTACTTTTACTCAACTTCTTTTCTATTCAACTTCCTTTTTTATTCAACTTCCATTTTTATTCAATTTCCAAAAAGATCGTTAAGTTATACTAGTTTATTGAATGAAGTTTCATTTTTAATTATATGCAACTTCCATTTTTATTCAACTTCCTTTTTTATTTAATTTCCAAATAGATCGTTAAGGTATAGTGGTTTCTTCAATGAACTTCAATTGTTAATTTTATGCAACTTCCATTTTTATTTTTATTCATCTTCCATTTTTATTCAATTTCATATTCTATTCAACTTCATTTTTTTATTAAATTTCCAAATAGATAGTTAAGGTATAGTGGTTTCGAACGAACTTCCATTATTAATTTTACGCAACTTCCATTTTAATTTAATTTCCTTTCTATTTAATTTCCTTTTCTATTCAACATCCTTTTTATTTAATTTCCAAATTGATCGTTAAGGTATAGTGGTTTCTTGAATGAACTTCCATTTTAGTCAATTTCCTATTCTATTCAACTTCATTTTTATTCAATTTATTTTTTATTTAATTTCCAAATAGAATCGCCATTTTAATTTCATACAACTTCCATTTTTATTGATTTTTTTTTTATTCAACTTCCATTTTGATTTAATTTCCCAATAGATCTTTATGGTATAGTGGTTTCTTGAATGAACTTACATTGTTAATTTTATGCAACTTCTATTTTTATTTTATTCAACTTCCATTTTTATTGAGTTTTCTTTTCTATTCAACTTCCTTTTTTATTCAACTTCCTTTTTTTTTCTTTAATTTCCAGATAGATCGTTAGGGTATAGTGGTTTCTTAAATAAACTTCATTTTATTTTTATGCAACTTCCATTTTTATTTTAAATCAACTTTCATTTTTATTCAACTTCCTTTGTTTTTTAATTTACATTTCTGTTCAACTTCCGATTTTATCCAATTTCCTTTTCTGTTCCTCTTTTAATGAATTTCCAAATAGATCATTAAGGTATAGTGCTTTCATTCAAGAAAGCACTATGCCTTAATGATCTATTTCGAAATTCATTAAAAAAGGATATTGAATAGAAATAGAAATTGCATACAAATCGGAAGTTGAATAAAAATAAAAATGGAATTTGCATGAAAATAAAAATGGAAGTTAATTCAAGAAACCACTATAACTTAACGATCTATTTACAAATTAAATAAAAAAGGGCGTTGAATAGAAAATGGAAGTTCAATAAAAATAAAACTGGAAGTTGCCTTAAATTAACAAGGAAATTTCATTCAAGAAGCCACTATACCTTAACGATCTATTTGGAGATTAAATAAAAAAGGAAGTTGAATAGAAAAGGAAATTGAATAAAATGAAAGTTGCATAAAATTAACAAATGGAAGTTCATTCAATAAACACTATAACTTAACGATCTATTTGGAAATTGCATAAAAATAAAAATTAAATAAAAATGGAAGTTGAATAGAATTAAAAAGGAAGTTGAATAAAATAAAAAATGGAAGTTAAATAAAAATGGAAGTTGCATAAAACTAAAAATGGAAGTTCATTCAAGAAACCATTTTACGTTAACGATCTATTTGGAAATTAAATAAAAAAGGAAGTTGAATAAAAATGAAAGTTGCATAAAATTAACAATGGAAGTTAATTCAAGAAACCACTATACCATAACGATCTATTTGGAAATTATATAAAAAAATGAAGTTGAATAGAAAAGAAAATTGAATAAAAATGAAAGTTGAATAAAAATAAAAATGGAAATTGCATAAAATTAACATTGGAAGTTCATTGAAGAAACTACTATACCTTGACGATCTATTTGGAAATTAAATAAAAATTGAAGTTGCATGAAATTAACAATTGAAGTTCATTCAAGAAACCAATATACCTTAACAATCTATTTGGAAATTAAATAAAAAAGGAAGTTTAATAGAAAAGGATATTGAATAAAAATTGAAGTTGAATAGAAAAGAAAATTGAATAAAAATAGAAATTGAATAAAATGGAAATTTAATAAAAAAGGAATAAAAATAACAATGGAAGTTGAATAAAAATGGAAGTTGAATAAAAATAAAAATGGAAGTTGCATAAAATTAACAATGGAAGTTCATTCGAGAAACCACTATACCTTAACGAATTATTTTGAAATTGAATAAAAATGAAAGTCAAATAAAAATGGAAATTGAATGAAAATAAAAACGAAAGTTGAATAAAAATAAAAATGGAAGTTGCATAAAATTACAAATGGAAGTTCATCCAATAAAATTGAAGTTCAATAAAATTAACAATGTAAGTTAATTCAAGAAACTACTATACCATAACGATCTATTTGGAAATTAAATAAAAAAGGAAGTTGAATAAAAATGCAAGTTGCTTAAAATTAACAATGGAAGGTCATTCAAGAAACCACTATAACTTAACAACCTATTTGGAAATTAAATAAAAATGGAAATTGAATAAAAATGCAACTTGAATAAAAATTAAACTTCCATTGTTAAAAATAGAAATAGAAATTGAGTAAAAATGCAAGTTGAATAAAAATTAAACTTCCATTGTTAAAAATAGAAATGGAAATTGAATAAAAACAGAAGTTGAATAAAAATAAAAATGGAAGTTGTATAAAATTAAAAATTGAAGTTCATTTTTAATTTTATACACTATACCTTAACGATCTATTTGAAAATTAAAGAAAAAAGAAAGTTAAATAAAAAAGGAAATTGAATAAAAATTGAAGTTGAATAAAAATAACAATGGCAGTTCTTTCAAGAAACCACTATACCTTAACGGTTTATTTGTAAATAAAAAAAAAAGAGAGAGAAAGTTCAATAGAAAAGAAAATTGAATAAAAAGGGAAGTTGAATAAAAATAAAAATCAAAGTTCATTCAAGAAACCACTATACTTTAAAGATCTATTGGGAAATTAAAAGGAAATTGAATAAAAATAGAAGTTGAACAGAAATAGAAATTGAAGAAAAATAAAAATGGAAGTTGCATAAAATTACAAATTGAAGTTCATCCAATAAACTACTATACCCTAACGATCTATTTGGAAATTAAATAAAAAAGAAAGTTGCATAAAATTAACAATGGAAGTTCATTCAAGAAACCACTATACCTTAACGATCTATTTTCAAATTAAAGAAAAAGGAAATTAAATAAAAAAAGGAAGTTGAATAGAAAAGGAAATAGAATTAAAAATAGAAGTTAAATAAAAATAAAAATGGAAGTTGCATAAAATTAAAAATGGAAATTCTTTCAAAAAACCACTATACCATAACTATTTATTTGGAAATTACATAAAAAAGGAAGTTGAATAGAAAAGGAAATTGAATAAAAATGGAAGTTGAATAAAAATAAAAATGGAAATTAAATAAAAAATGAAGGTGAATAAAAAAGGAAATTTAATAAAAAAAAAGGAAGTTGAATAAAAATAAAAATGGAAGTTGCATAAAATTAAAAAATGGAAGTTGAATAAAAATAAAAAGGAAAGTTGAATAAAAAAGGACGTTGAATAGAAAAGGGAATTGATTAAAATTGAAAGTTACATAAAAATAAAAATGGTAGTTGCATAAGATTAACAATGGAAGTTGAATAGAAAAGGAAATTTAATAAAAATGAAGTTGAATAAAAATAAAATGGAAGTTGTATACAAATAACCATGGAAGTTCATTCAAGAAACCACTATACCAAAAAGATCTATTGGGAAATTGAATAAAAATGGAAGTTAAATAAAAATAAAAATGGAAGTTCATTCAAGAAACCACTATACCTTAACAATCTATTTGGAAATTAAACAAAAAATGAAGTTGAATAGAAAAGGAAATTGAATAAAAATGGAAGTTGAATAAAATTAAAAATGGAAGTTCTTTCAAGAAACCACTATACCTTAACGATCTATTTGGAAATTAAGTAAAAATGGAAGTTGAATGAAAATAAAAATGGAAGTTGAATAGAAAAAGAAATTTAATAAAAATGGGAGTTGAATAAAAATAAAAATGGAAGTTGCCTAGAAAAGGAAATTTAATAAAAATGGAAGTTGAATACAAATAAAAATGGAAGTTCAATCAAGAAACCACTATACCTTAACGATCTATTTGGAAATTAAATAAAAAATGAAGTTGAATAAAAATGGATGTTGCATAAAAATAAAATGAAAGTTGTATGGAATTAAAATGGAAGTTCATTCAAGAAACCACTATACCTTAACAATGTATTTGAAAATTAAATAAAAAAGAAGTTGAATAAAAATGGAAAGTTCATTCAAGAAACCACTATACCTTGACGTTCTACTTGGAAATTAAATATAAAAGGAAGTTGAATAGAAAAGGAAATTGAATAGAAAAGGGAATTGAATAAAAAGAAAGTTGAATAAAATGGATGTTTCATAAAATTGAAGTCGAGTAAAATTAAAAATTGAAGTTCATTTAAGAAAGCCCTATACCTTAACGATCTATTTGGAAATTAAATAAAAAGGATGTTGAATAGAAAAGGAAATTAGATAAAATGGAAGATGAATAAAAATAAAAATGGAAGTTGCATAAAATTAAAATGAAAGTTGCCTAAAAAGGAAGTTGAATAGAATAGGAAATTGAAAAGAAAAGGAAATTGAATAAAAATAAAAATTGAAGTTGCATAAAACTAAAAATGGAAGTTCATTCAAGAAACCACTATCTCAGAACGATCTATTTGGAAATTAAATAAAAAGGAAATTGAATAAAAAGGAAGTTGAATAGAAAATAGAATTGAATAAAAATGGAAGTTGAACAGAAATAAAAATGGAAGTTGCCTAAAATTAACAATGGAAGTTAATTCAAGAAACCACTATACCTTAACGATCTATTTGGAAATTAAATGAAAAATGAAGTTGAATAAAAATGAAAGTTGCATAAAAATAGAAAAGGAAATTGAATAAAATTAACAATGGAAGTTGTAACGCCCTCAAAATAATAACATTAAACCCATCAATATTAACATGCATTGATATAAGAAATAAACCCTTTTCATTCATCAGAGTTGTAACAACCCTCATCTTGATTTAGCCATGCTTACGTACATCTTTGTATGACCTTCTCTTGCCATGATTATAAATCTTGTTATTTTGCTCTCTCTTGCTTGTTAAGTACTGCTTGCTTGCTTGATCTTGTACCTTGCTTGATGTATAGCCGAGGTCAGCTTAGCTTAGGTCGCCTTTAAACCTTTGTACTTGGAATCCTCTTGGAACCTTGGTTGACCTCTATCTTCACCTCGGCATGTTTGCCGAGATGTCACTCTTTGGGCCGATGTGCTTAGAGCCGAGGCCGAGATGCTTTGTGTTAGCGATCCTTGTCCTTGGGTAGGTGTGGCCTAGACCGAGGTGTGGCACACCCAGGCCAAGGTGTGGCACCACTTAGTCAAGTGCCGACCTCCCTAGCCAATGTCCTTGTTATCCTTGCTGAAGCTTTGACTTTAGCCGATGTCCTTGCTTGCCGATGTGTTTTGTCATCTAGCTTGTTGTATACGCTTTGTCAGAGACTCGTCTTGTCAATCAGTCACCTTTTTGAACTGAACCAACCCGGTGATGCCACGTGTCCGAGCTGGAGGCTAAGTCAGCCGACAGGCCTATAACACATCATTTTGTATCCTTTTTGGCATCATTTGGTCTCAATCTTTGTTCCTTTAGAGAGAGAAGCTCTAGAGGAAGGAGGAAGAGTTTTAGGGAGAGAAGTTGAGTTCCGAGTTTGATCGTGGAAGATCGAACCGTTGGATTTGAGTTTTGAGGTTAGATTCTTGCTCTCCCTCATTTGCTCTTATTGATCACCTAGTTGCATTGCGTGATTGAATTTGTTTTGCAAGCCATGCATGGATTTGGAGTTGGTTTTGATAGAGAAAGTTAGTATTCATGTGTTCTTGATGAAAGTGCACTTTGATCTAGAAGTTTATGGCTAGAGCCATGTTATTGTGTTTGTTCTTGCATGTTCTTCTTGGTTGGGTGCCTAAGTCCACGTTTTTGAACTCTTAGCATGAAACCCCAGATTTTTAATAAACGAGTTATGGTTCTAACGTGCATGTTCTTGATGTTCTTGTTCCTTGCATTCTTCAGAGGGAAACTCAGGTTTTCCGACTTCGTTTGTATGTGACCAGCAGGACCACACCTCGGCTAGGAGGTGCGGGACCTCGGCATGACCTGGGCAGTACCCAGCTTGACTTAGCATGTTTCGTTTCGTTATTGATTTGGATTCGGTGGTAGTACCGAGATCATTATGTGTAAATAAAGCTCGTTTTGAGAGTGTGATTTGCTATGTGATTGTCAGGACTTTGATCTTGCTTTGAGCCTACACCAAGAGCCAGTGAGTGGTGCTTTTAATAAAGCTATGTTAAACCGCTTTTGATAAATCTTGTCTTGCCTTGTTTTGATAAAAGTATTTGTTAAGCATGAATGATTAGCCTAATCCGATGTATTAATGTGAGCCTTGTCTTGATGTTTCCTTGAGAAGTCCCCCGGCCGAGGACTCTAAACTTTTAAAGACTATGTGTAAAAGGATACGGTCCTTTCTTGGAACACAAGTCCTCGGGTCGAGGACTATAAACTTCGCAAAGATTAAGTGTAAAGGACTCTAAACTTTCAAGACATCATTGTCAAAAGGGCTACGGGCCGAGTGACACAGCCTCTTGTATATAAAAGGATACGGTCCTTTCTTGAACACAAGTCCCTTAAATTGGAGGACTCTAAACTTTCGCAAAGATCATTGTCAAAAAGGCTACGGGCCTAAGTGACACGATCTCTTGTATATGAAGGATACGGTCCTTCCTTGGAAAAGTTGTTGTGTTAAAAGGGCTATGGGCCTAAGTATCACAAGTCCCTTGGGTGGAGGACTCTAAACTTTCGCAGACCATCTTGTATAAACGACACGGATCATACAATCTTGTTTTGCCACCAATGGGTTACTACACGTATTGTTTGTTCGGACAGCTTTTGATTATGTTTTGCCGATGTCAGTGAGCATCCCCTGAAATTTGTAAGTCTTAACAGATGAATACGGTTCATCCCTTGATTCGGTACAGTTTTGATGTGCTTTGCTTGATAGAACCTCGGCTAATGTTTTGATGGTTTTGATATGTTTTGTTTTGAATAGACTCCGGCTATATTCATGCAAACCTTTATTATTAGTATCATTCACTGAGTTTCCATACTCACCCTCTATATATATATGTAGGTGATGAGCAGGACGGCGGTGACGCCTAGATGTGTTTGCAAGACTTATTTTGGATTCTCGATTTTTACGTCGGCTTGTTTTGCATTCTTGTCGGCGATACTGTTTCCACTCCGGCATTTTGTGTTTACGTCGGCATTTTGTATTTATCTCGGCAGATCTTGAAAATCATGCTTCTTGGCTCATATTCATTGTATTTTGTACTTGTCGGCTTAGAAGCCTTTTGATCAAGATTTGACTTGTATTTTGGTAACTCGGACTGGTTGTAAGACTATATTGAACATGTCTTTTCATTTGATTTACGCACAGCTCTCATGGACCACTTGTAAATCGATTTATTGCTTCCGCATTTTTTTTGTAAGCCCCCTATGTGTACTCTGTTGTGTGTGGATTTTGGTAAGTTGGCCTTCGGTAATCACGGATTACTGGCCATCACGGCACCATCCTACTAGGGGCGGGTTGGGGTCGTGACAAGAGTAGTTCATTACAAAAGTAATATATGTTAACAACAAAAGCAAATGCCCTACGGGCTTACAGCTTTCCAAGTTAACACTTGGTTACAAAAAGAGAGTACAAACTCAAATACACATTAAGCCCTTGGCTTGAATTTACATGTATTACATCAAAAGATAACAAAAACAACAAAAGTCTGACTGCCTTTAGCCTCCCAAGCTATGACCTTGGAGGTGGCATGCTACATGTACCTGAAAATGATGTCCCATAAAGGGTGAGCCACGGCCCAGTAGAAATACACTAAACCAGCTATGAACAATGACTAAAAGATTACCAGTTGATAGATGGTCAACAGAGATACATCCACATATATTACATTCCGGTTTCATGACATTAAGTCCATGTTATATTTCATTTCCCATTTCTTTCAACTTTGAGTTTGAAAACAAGGCTCAACACCTAGCCAAATAACTTAATGAGATTGAGACTCATCTTTAAAACACTTTCGAAATTCATGATGGATACACATTTTAATACTGTATCGATAACACATAAACCATTTCCATACTTTACGAACGATACACATTTCAAGCCAGATCAACATAACATAGAATCACTTCTATACTTCACAATTGATAACGATATACATTTTAGTGCTATATCAAATCAATTCAATACTTCCATAATCAACACTTGATACACATTGTAGTGTCAGATCAATGTCATACAAAATCCGGTTTAGAGGTCTATCCCCTATCTTCCCCTAAACCGTGGAGTACATCCCCTATCTCCTCCTACACAACACATGTATATAAACATAGATCATATGCAATCAATCAATACATAAAATCAATGTATTATTCCAATCGCTATATTCGATAGCATACTCAATTGATTAGTTCCAGTTTGCCTAATCATCATGCATTGTCTACAACAATCAAGACTATCCTCCACCGATAGCCCAAAGCAGTTATTTCTATACCGAAAATAAATGCATCAAATGGATATATAATCAACATTTCAACTAGGTGAACGACAAATGAATCTAACTACACCCTTTTATCCCACACACATCCAATCCCAACATTCTCAATTCAATTCCTCTTCTCTTCAAATTAATTAATCCAATTAATTTATCAATGTAATTAGGCATTTCCACAATTAACATCGCAACCCTAAGGTTCTATTTTCACTAATAATCCAATATTGATCTCATTTCTCTATGCCAATACGCATATAGGTTTATATAAACAAAACCCCATCTTTTGTAAAATTACACAAAAGACCCAAACTTTCTCATAATCGCACAACAACCCCCAACATATCAAAAGTCTAAAATTTAAAGACAAAGCTCATAAAGAGGAGTAGGGTATCCCTACCTCGGAGTTAGAGCTCGAATGGAGAAGAAGACCAAAACCAAAGTGCTCCAAAACTCAATATGCTCGGATCAAAACGTAGCCCCCGACGATCAACACAACTTTTGCAAAGGCCAAAGGTGAGGAGAACACTCTAACTAGATCAAACCCTGGAGAGAAGGGAGTTTCTGGAGAGAGAAGGTCTCAAAATATCTTTTTAGAAAGTAAGAGAGAGAGAGAGTGAATGTAAAAAGTGATTCAAAAATGCCTAACTGCTATCTGATATACGACAGATCCGCTCGAGCGAAAAACACAACGCTCAAGCATCAAGAACAAAAAAACATGGTCCGCTCGAGGGCAAGAAGGCCCGCTCGAGCACCAAGACATAGAGATAAAGCACATCCGCTCGAGCGCGAAAACCAACCGCCGAGCGTAGATTCTCCCGTAACTTACACATTTAAACACTACCCGCCGAAGCGCCCAAAGATCCGCTCGAGCGCAACCCGCTCGAGCGTAAGAAATCCCGCTCGAGCATGAAAAACACAACTGCAGAAGTTTTGCAGGGGCACAAAATACTGGGAGTGCGTAAGGTCCGCTAGAGCGCAATAAGGTCCGCTCGAGCGGACAACCAAAGACCAAAATTCGCTCGAGCGCAGAATGACCCACTCGAGCGTAACACCAAAATTCTGGGCAACAACACTAGAGGCCAAAACTCAACCGACCTGTTCACAACACGCCCAACACATTCTAAAACTCAATCATAGGGAATTAAAGGATGACAACAAGATAAACAACCACCAACTCCACGGAACCAGAGTCCTAATACAACAAGCATGTAGAAGGAAAACCGGATCGCTATAACCTCCTTAAAGAATTTCGTCCCCGAAATTAAATACAAGTTTTTCGAAAACAAGTTTTTTCTCAATTCCCACCATTATTACAATGCGGATTTTAACCACTCGACCCGTTACCGGTCATCTCATCTCTTTTCAAGAGGCAATTTACAACATATATATATCAACCTGCATTTCCTTTCCAATTTGAACAATTTCATATCATAACTAATGTTCATGATACATTTCCAATTCTACAATACTCAACATATGCAATGTTATATCAAACTTCCATTTTGAGGCAAGTTTCAAAACACTTCCATTAAACCAAAACATAAACCATGTTTTACAACCTAAGATATATTCAATACTCTTAAGGTTCGATAATACAACAAAATATACAATACATGTTCAAACATCCACAAATAGATCTGGATATTTCTCTCGGACCTCCAACTCATGTTCCCAAGTGGCTTCCTCCACTCGTGATGTTTCCACAACACTTTCACTAGGGAATGGTCTTGCCTCACAAGACTTGCTCCTGCTATCCAAGACTCGAACCGTCTCTCCTCATACGAGGTATCCTCATCTACCTCTAAGTCGGTCCAATCCAACACGCAATGGATCCGCTCATACTTCCAAAGCATACTAACATGAAACATGTCATGAACTCCGACAATCAAGCGCGTAAAGCTAAACGATAGGCAACCTCGCTAATCCTCTCAAGGATCTCGAAGGGCCAATAAACCGATGGGACAACTTCCCACTCTTCCCAAACCTCATCGGCCCCGCCTAGGTGATATCTTCGTAAAGACATGATCACCCACCTCGAACACCAAAGGTCTCCTCCTCCACGGTCGGCATAAGATTTCGACGACTCTAGGTTGTAACAAGGCTCCTACGGATAAGCTCAACTTTCTCCGTCGTCTCCCTCACTAATTTCGAGGCCAACAAAGGTGCATCACCCACCTCGGCCCAACAAACTGGAGACCTACACGGTCGGCCATACAAGGCCTCAAATGGTGCCATACCGATACTAGACTAAAAACTATTGTTGTAGGCGAACTCCACCAAGGGCAAGTGCTTCTCCCACGTCCCACTGAAGTCAAGGACACAGCCTCGAAGCATATCCTCAAGGATCTGAATAGTACGCCGACCGCCTGGTCACCGAGGACGATAAGCCGTACTAAAGGTCAACTTAGTGCCCAAGGCACTCGCAAACTCGCCACAACCTAGCAAGAAACGAGGGTCTCTATCTGAGACGATCGTCACCGGGACCCCGTGCAACCTCACTATGTCCCGAATATACAAATCGGCAAGATGATCTACCGAATCTTTCACGCGCATAGAGATGAAGTGCGCCGACTTAGTCAACCGGTCTACAACCACCCAAATAGCATCACTACCCCGCTGAGTCCTCGGAAGACCTACAACGAAGTCCATAGTGACGTGCTCCCACTTCCACTCGGCAATAGGCAAGGGTTGTAACAAACCCGCTGGCCTCTGATGCTCAGCCTTCATTTGCTGACAAGTAAGGCACTTAGAAACGAAAACTGCCACATCTCTCTCCATACCCTGCCACCAAAACTGGCGGCTCAAATCCCGATACATCTTTGTGCCTCCCGGGTGCACCGCAAGGCGTGAATGGTGAAACTCTCGGAGTACTTCCTCTCGGCAAGACTCCGGCACAAACAAACGGTCTCGGTATCTCACACTCAGGTCGAGATACACAGACAAACCCTTCTTAACCTTCCCACCGGAGATCTTCTCCCGAAGGGCTTCTACCTCAAGGTCACCTCTCTGTGCCTCTAACACTCAACTCATAAGTGTAGGCTGCGCAACAACGGAAAACAAGGCCGCAGCCTCGACAGATTCGCCCAAAAGCAAATCGAACTCGCCAAGTGCCCCCAACATCTCCCATTCCCGGATGGTTATACAAGCTACATCACTAATGGATTTTCTACTAAGGGCATCGGCCACAATGTTGGCCTTTCCCGGGTGATAGTGCAACTCAAAATCGTAGTCCTTCATGAACTCCATCCACCTCCTCTGCCTCAGATTTAAGTCTCTCTATGTAAACAGATACTTCAAACTCTTATGGTCCGAGAACACCTCGAATTTCTCAACATATAGGTAATGCCTCCATATCTTCAAGGAAAAGATTACCGCTGCTAACTCTAGGTCATGTGTGGGGTAATTCTTCTCGTGAATTTTCAACTGACGTGAGCCATAGGCAACCACTTTCCCCTCTTGCATCAACACACAACCCAAACCCTCTCGTGAGGCATCACAATAAACCGCGTAACCCAACCCTCTCTCCGAAATAATCAAGACGGGAGCGGTGGTCAATCTAACCTTCAACTCTTGGAACGACTTTTCACAAGTTTCACTCCATACAAACTTGACCCCTTTCCGCGTCAACCTAGTCAACGGCGAAGCTAGTCTGGAGAAATCCTTCACAAACCGGCGATAATACCCAGCTAATCCCAGAAAACTACGGATCTCAAAACCACTCTTAGGTTGTACCCAATCTTGTACTGTGTCTATCTTGGATGTATCAACAGACACCCCTTCTCCGGAAACCACATGGCCTAAGAACTTGACCTCTCCCAGCCAGAACTCACACTTCCCAAACTTGGCATACAGCATATGGGCTCTAAGTAACTCAAGCACCACTCTCAAGTGTTCCTCGTGCTCCTCCTCCGAAGGTGAATAGATAAGAATGTTGTCCACGAAAACGACTACAAATCGATCTAAGAATTCTCGGAAGATCCGGTTCATCAAGTCCATAAAGACCGCCGGTGCGTTGGTGAGCCCAAATGGCATCACCAGAAACTCATAATGGCCATACCACGTACGGAATGCCGTCTTCAAAATATCCTCCTCCCTGACCCTCAACTGGTGGTAACCCGATCTCAAGTCTATCTTAGAGAAACAGCGGGAACCCTTCAACTGGTCAAACAGATCATCTATATGGGGCATAGGGTACTTATTCTTGACCGTAGCCCGATTCAATTTCCGGTAGTCGATACACAATCTCAAGGCACCATCTTTCTTTTTAGCAAAAAGGGCCGGTGCTCCCCACGGCGAAACACTAGGGCGAACAAAGCCCTCCAAAGAACTCTTGAGCCAATCTTCAACTCACTCAACTCGCTGGGCAAAACGGTAAGGTGCCATAAAATCGGCCGTTTTACATTAAATCAATGGAGAACTCAATCTCACGGTGAGGTGGCAAACCAACGAGATCCTCGAAAAACATCCGAATACTCACAAACCACTCTCGGTCAATACACTGGGTCTCATCACACTCACTACTCAAAAGGCTAGCAAGAAGACCACTAAGCTCACTCCGCCTCATGATCATACACGTGGCAACACACTACCAACTCGATCCCCAAGAAATGAAAACACTCGCTTAAGGTACATACAAGGACCCTCTGGCAAGAGTAATTGATAATGACCAGATGATGATAGCCACCCATACCCAAAATAACATCAAAACCCTTCATGGACATAACTACAAAAGGGAACGAAAGCCAATGATCGGCGACCTCTTTATCACAACCTCTACATCCTTGCTTCAAAATCAATTCACCCCCAAGAGGTGATACAACACATATAGGAGATGCTAATTGTGCCAACTCCAATTCCAAAACATATGCAAACTGTAGACAAGCCCGCGGGGGACCTCGCTACAGTTCGGACTCGATTTTGTGTCACGGTTCTTAATCTGAACCAAAGAGTCCAAATCCGGCAAATCATTTTGAGAAAACAGATTTTTGAAAGAGGTGCCAAACATGGATTGCTTTGCCAGATACAGAGTCGCCACCTAAATATTTTATTTTGGGAAATTTAGGAAACCCTGACTCGTGCCTAAGGCCACGTGTCCGTCATCACCAAAGTTGCCTCGGCTCGGGAACTTGGGTACGATTAGAAGGTCACTCGTGAGCACTTTCACTGCCGATCAAAGATCGGCCTCTACTAACCATGATATCTAGTTTTGAAAACATTATGCTCTTATTCCGGTTATTAGCCTAGGTTACTATGTGATGCGACAAAGATACAAGTATAGACCGAGTCGGTGAATTGGAACAAAACACTTCATGTTTGTTTGTGAAAATGGTTTGCTACCGCAAGTAGGCTTAAATGCAGATTTTGCCACCCTGTGGGCTTAGAAAACATGGTTTTGCCACTATCTAGTGGGCTTAAAACTCACAAAGGAATGATTTGTTCCAATCCAAATAACCCAACCTTCACCCACAGTATTCAGCTTATATCACATAAGCAAATAGCCTCATGGTAAGCATGCTATTCATGGCAGTCACTCACACGCATGCAAGGATGCTAAAGCATAAAACTCACTGAGTACTCCAAGCCAAAACAGAAACCGATTAGAAATCATGCATGATCCTAACTATACAGAAATGCCTAATGCAACACATACAAAAATGCAACTATAGCAGGCTCGGCTATTCTAAACATGGCATATGGAATGTAACAGTTAACAAGTATTCAATTTGGAATTGAAATACAGATGCAATTAGCATGATGCGCCGAGCCCGGTGCATGCAAAACAGATGAATGAATGCAAACATGCTATCATACTGTATGCTAATTGAAACATGCCCTAATCTAACCATCATAAGCAGGTAAATAAAAGGGAAGAAAGACATGGGGTTGGAAGACATACATCACACTTACGCACACTTATTACAATTATGCCCTCGCACAAAGGGTCTGAATAAAATAATATACAGTCCCAAATAAATACAGTCCGAATAAATACAAAGCCCTAATTAATTAACAAATTAACTAAGAAAACAACAAACTGGCATGCAAGCCAGGGACTACCTTGATTTCGCTCCGGATGATGAATGATGCATGTCCGGGTTGCCTTCGCGCGAAAATCCACTGCGATGCCCCAATTAGCCTCTGTTTCGCAATGGTTTTTTGGAAAACGCCAAGCCTCTAAGATCACGATTCTTGATTTTGCCGCAACAGAGAGCGTGAAAGGGGCATAGCAATGTATTTTCACAAATGTATGCATGCCTCGATCCTCGTACCAATCACGATCTCGATGCATGATGGCCGAGGAGTCGAATTGCACAACTCGATATGGAATGAATGCACATGAAAACTTAACAAAACCTAACTCCATCATGGGTAATCCAGAGTGTCGGTGACTGGGGAATTGAGACACGTTCCGTCACTCATAGTACGAAACGCCCCTCGTTTCTCGTGCTCGGGCTAACTCCTATCCCAAGCACAATGCAATATGCATGACATGCATGAATGCAAACTAAGATACAACCTAACATGCACAATGTTATGAAATGGCATACACGATGCACGAGGTAACATGGCATACACAATGCACTAATATACAACCTAGCATACACAATGCTATGAAATGGAATGGCACACACAATGCATAATGGACTTACACCAACATGAGTGGACCTCAGCCACACTCACATAGGAGGCCATAAGATGGAAATGAGACACTCGAAATGTGTGCACACGTGCACGCAAACCGAGGATCGAACCTACGGCACGGAATGCCATTCTAACAAGACATGGCAAAACATGAAATATGACATACTAGCATGCAAATTCCAGAGGCAAAATGAGATGCAAAACAGCCCCGAAAGATGGCAAAATGACACCCGATGCATGAAATGAATCCTTAAACACGAAATTAGGCATACTAATGACCTATGACTATGCAATGCATGCATTATTCAACATGGAGTGTGAAGACAGAAGCAAGGCAGCCCCAAAAAAGCATATTTACAGTTTTAAGCAAGGCCAAGCAAAGGAACACAAATGGGGCTAAGCTAGCAAGCAAAAATGGCCCCGAAAGAGAGATAATGAAGCAAGTGGCAGCTTCTGTCCCTAAACAGAGAAGGGCCCTTCTACAATGTTGAAGAGGGGCCCAAAATATGGCCTTTTAGAGTTTATGATCAGACCCAAAACAGTGTACAAGTATGCCCAAAATATTATGCAAGATAAGGCCAAAAAGAGAGCTATAACACAAAGTACAAAAAGGATGCTTCAAACAGAAAAATACCCTTAATAAAACATGAAGAGGGGGTCAAAATAACACCATTTACAGTTCAGACCAAACCCCAAAAACAGAAGCACAAGGGGCTAACAAATCGTGCAAAAATGGGGCCAAAAGAGGCATACAAAGGCAAGTGACATATGAAGGTCCCAAACAGTGATGAGCCCTTCAACAATGTTGAAGAAGGGCTCAAAATAAGCAACTTCACAGTTTATTACATGCCTCAAAACAGATTATACATAGGCCAAAAATAATATGCAAGAAAATGGCATAAAGATAGGTAAAGAAGCAAGTGCCACCAAGAGGCCTCAAATAGTGAGATCCCTTAAACAAACATGAAGTAGAGCTCAAAAAAATGCTATTTTCAATTAGGGTCGGAGCTCAAATATGCAAGCAAGTATGGCTAATGTATTAAGCAAGAATAGGACCAAAAAGAGGAGAGAAGGACTTACCCTTGAAGACTCAACTTTAGCAACCTCTTGGCACAAGAAGTGGTGTTCCTCAGCTCTGGAAAATAGCTCCAAATGGATGGAATGGAGGTTGGAGTGGTGGTGCTATGTGGTGTAGTGTAAATGATGCAAGGACCCTAAAGTTTGGAGTCTTGGAAGAGAGGGAAATGGTGAGTGTATGCCAGAGAGCTCTAAAGCAATTTTTTTAACCCCTCAAAACTAGCTGGGAGTGCTGGTTATATAGACAAAAAAGGATAGAAAAGAGGGGGGAAATGGGGGGGGGGGAAACTAATTCAAGTTTCCCCCCAAAAGGCCAAACCCTCGGTCATAAGGCCTAGAGGAAAACAAAATTCACTTTTAGGACACACTTGGGAAGGGGGTTATGGTCGGCTAGCTAAAAAGGGCAAAAAAGTCATTTCACCAGCTAGGTTTTCTGGCCGGCCAGCTACTTTTAGGACAAAAAAAATGGGCTGCTAGAAAGAAAAGTGGCCGGTGGGTGATTGGGAAGTCCAATGATAGCCATTAAAGTGTCCAAATTGAAGCCCCGGAAGTTAGCTTTCCAATGGCGCAAACCTTGCATCAAAATTCCTCCTGTGGAAAACGTTATGCCCTTTTTGGTGAAGCCGCGCAGATTTCAGTCCAACCGGAGTGATACCCCACTTCAATCAACCATATCTCCTCTGTCCATAATTGAATTTAGGAGATTCTTGAGTGAAAAATGAAGCCCCGGGAGTGAGCTTTCCAATGGTAGTGGCCTCATAGCTTGATTCCAAGTATCCAAATGAATAGGCCCGATTCGGCGAGGGTCGCCGACTCTCTTAACAGTTCATGCCCATTTTCTCCCCCGACTGGATTTCTTCCCTCTTCTTTTCTTTTCTTCAAATTCAAACCCCTAAGTAAGGTGTTTTGAAAGATTTTTCAAAGATTTCATCTCTCTTTCAATCATTCACACTTTGTCCTCGCTTTACCGAAAAATGCAACATTTAACAAAATGCGAACGTCGGAACATCGTAGGAACTTTATTTCAAATACGTTTTGAACGAGAGGGTTTTAAGTCTAAAATCTTTTGATCGAGATTGTTTTGGTCCGTAAAGGGTATGAAGTTGAGATTTGACTCTCTCTCTTTGCGGAAGAAATTGCACCTTTCCCCGCACAACTTTCTCCACCATGTAAACCATCGGTCGCCCAAGTCTTATGGACGGTCAAAAATGAGGTGTCTCTGATTGCCCTCTTGACGTAACTCGAAGTCAAGAAGTGACGGGAGTGAATGTCAAAGCCCAGAGATCGACCCATTTTTGACAAGGTCAAGACTTGGACAAACAAACAAAATATAGATAAATAAATGGTTGTGCTCAAGAAGTCGCCACGTATCCCTTTGCAAGGAATCAAACCAACAGAGTTCAAAGGTGATGCAAAATGATATGCAAGAAGATTTTGATAATTGGACTTATATGCTACGGTCCGCTTGATGATTGGACTTATACGCCACGCCAGCCGCTTGATGATTGGACTTATACGCCACGCCGCTTTGAAAATTGGACTTACACGCCATGCGGCGGTTTGAAGATTGGACTTATACGCCACGCCGATTTGAAAATTGAGGATTCATGCAATGCAATCGTAATGTAGTGGCTAAAATGCAATGTAATAGCTAAGAGATAAAGGTACCTTCAGGGTAATTGGCGTGACTTACCTCATCTTGTCAGGGGATCTCTCGCTTCTTCTTGATTGAACCACAGTACTACTTTTCTCCTCGACTATGGTCGCAGCCTTTCCTATTCTCCAACAGGTGACAGACTAGGTTGATTCAAGATCTGCATTGAGGCGCATACACATGCTATCCCAATCTATGGGCCGCCATACGATTTCAAGCCGAGGATATACCCTCGGTATTTAAACCAGACTTTAGTCTCGAAATCCGAACCTTATGCGTTCTAGGCATAAGCCATTCGAACTCTAGTTTCCACCGCCTCGCTTGGTCTCCTAGGAACTCACCGCTATCACGTATGTGGCTATACCAGACCACCGGAAGTCGTTCGAGCACGACAAACACCAAAGGAGTTGCACCTTTAGAGGATTTAAGGTCTCCTAGACCGGAAAGTGCACAAGACAGTGCGAGTGAAATGTAAGTAAACTGCAAGTACGATGCGCAAAACAGCGCGAATGATGATGCAGGATTTAAGGTCTCCTTAGACCGAAGGATTTAAGGTCTCTTGGACCAGGTGAGTGCACAAGACAGTGCGATGCAAAGTGAATGCACAAAACAGTGCTAAACAGATGCACAAAATAGTGCGATGCTAAAGGTGTACAAAACAGTACGAGCATGGTGAATGCACAAAATAGTGTGATACAGATAAGGTGCGCAAGATAGCGCGATGCAATGCACTAACAAGTGCAGGTAAGGTGCGCAAGATAAGGCGATGCAATGCACTAACAAGTGCAAGTAAGGTGCACAAAATAGTGCGATCGCAAAATAGCGAGTGAAATGTAATGCACTAACAAGTGCGAGGGACGCAAGATAGCGCCAAAGGATACAATGCACAAAATAGTGCGATGCGCTAAATGGCGCGATTGATTTGAAATGCACAAGATAGTGCGATGTGATATGCAAAGCACAGGACAGTGCGATTGAGGTGTGCAAAATAGTGTGATGAATGCAATGCACAAGACAGTGCGATGGAGGTGCGCAAAATAGCGCGAATGATAAACTGCACAAAACAGTGCGATTGAGGTGCGCAAAATAGCGCGAATGATAAATTGCACAAAACAGTGCGATGCGCAAAATAGCGCGAATGTAAACTACAGAAAACAGTGTGATTGAGGTGCACAAAATAGCGCGAATGATAAACTGCACAAAACAGTGCGATACGCTAAACAGCGCGAGTGATTAGAAATGCACAAAACAGTGCGAGTGATTTGAAATGCACAAGACAATGTGATACGCTAAACAGCGCGATACGCTAAACAACGCGAGTGTTCTAAAATGCACAAGACAGTGCGAGTGAGATACAAAGTGTAAATGCACAAGACAGTGCGATAAAATGCATCTCCTATGCAAGTATGGGGGCATTTTCTATGCAACAGATACGAGCACTTTCTATGCAAGTATGGAAGTACCTTCTATGCAATATTGAAAGCAATAACGATGCGCGGCACGCATGCAACAACAGTGTATATGAAAGTTCACATTCTATGTAATAGAGGAGCATCAAATATGTACTCTGGTGCCTCTGACGGTTCCCTTAGAGGACTTTGCAACACACTCAACTCAAAAAGGGCACACCCTGTTCATATTGGCGAGAGATAACATCTGCATATGAAACCCTCGGGTGCTGCTTGGACTACCATTCTGACTTGAAGCAGGCTTACACTTCGGGTCGAGATACGCTATACTCCAGAGAAACGGCGAGGCCTGAAAAGGTGCACCTGGAATGCAGTCTCGGATTTTGCTAAGGTTGAAACATGCTAAGATGCTCCAAATTTTCCCTCTTTTCTTTTGCTTTGCAGTCTGAAACCTAAATAGCTTCAGATAGATCCTTACTATTCTGACATGACCTGGGTTGAACCCTGCGGCTTTACGAAAGAACCAATTCTGTTTTGCACAAATGTGGAGAATGGAACAAAGACTGAAAGCACAGATGATTTTTCTTTTGAAAATGAGAAAAGGATTCTCAACCGGGTATTGAGCCTACAACTGACCACAGCCAAAACGTCTCAACACAGAAAAACAAAAGGTAAACGACCTAAACACAACGAAACACACTCGGGACGACTCAAAGCAGGAATCGAGACAAACAAAACAAAAGACACGACACACAGACGTATACAGGGAGCCTGTTTCACCGAGTATTGTTTCCCACCCTTTCTTATTTGTGTCTCTCGCATCGCTCGGCACTCAATCTCTTGTTGTTTTTGAAAAAGCCCTTTTCTCACTTTTTCTCTCATCGCACATCTCTTTATTCTTTAATCTCTCATTTTTTTATCCCTCTCCTGGGTGGTTGATGGATAAACAGAAAGTTGCGGGGTCTTGCCCATAGCATGCTTCTAGATTCTCTTTCTTCCGCTCACAGCTAGTGAATTCCTCCCATAGAAGGGTTGCGCTACAACTGGGTGTGTAGCAAATCTGCAGCTAGCATCGGTTGATGATGCTTTGCTGGGGAGTTTAGACGTGATAAGATCTGTCCAAATGATGGAGTGGAATATCTTGCCCCATTCCAGCTCATGCTTCGCACTTGGCTTGATACCTCGCTGCTTGGAGGGTGAGAGAGCCTTCAGCCCTTTGTTGTTAGCTTCAACTGTGCCCTTTTCTGGCAAGTAGAGTGCCCTTTCTGGCAAGTGCATTGATAAAGGGGAAAAAACAGGGAACCTGACTCAACTGTGTCCCTAGTTCATCATTTTGACCATTTTTTGTTTTTGCTTTCTACTAAAACAGTTTCGACCAAAATGAGAGTTAGATCAACATGCTTGTTCGATTTTTGATTTAAAATCATGCAAGTTAGGCTATGAGCACTGAAAATTTTCCTTTTTTGGGTCCATGAAAAAGGTCCAGTTTTGGAAAAGATAGAATGATTTTTGAGAAAATAGTCAACCTCAATAAAAATTCTCAAAAACTATTTTGCAAACGGCCATTGCTCAACGAGCATGAAACCTACTCCTGAGATGCGCAACCTCGGATCCAAAGAAAAACTGCCCCGTGCTTAAAGAGAGCTGCATGGCAACGGAAAGTTGCCCCTTGTTTGAATGGCACTGCGGCACATTGAATGGCAACGAAAAGTTGCCCCTTGTTTGAATGGCGCCGCGGCACACTGAATGGCAACGAAGAGTTGCCCCTTGTTCGAATGGCGCAAGAACACACCGAATGGCAACGGAAAGTTGCCCTTGTTTGATAGCACCGCGCGCATTGTAGTCGATCCTCGAGTGACGAACACAACCAAATCCTCGACAGAGAAGACAAAGATGACCAGAACCATCGCATGGACACAATCAAATTGAAGTGTTTCACTACCGACTTCAGATAAAGTTTTCTACGATCCCAAAGATAGGGAATCAAGCCCACGAGTTCGGGTTAAGGTACACTCGGTATTTAACCTCTCCTTTTATGCTCTAACTTTTGCCAAGGCGCCTATTGCGTTTTCGACCTTGCGAGCTTTGTTCTTCTTCTTTTCTTTTTTCTATTCTTTTCATTCCTTTTTCTTCATCATTTTTTTTTTTTGCATTTTTCTTTTCTTTTCTTTTTGCATTTTTTGTATCTTTGCATTTTTTCTTTTTTCTTTTTTCATTCTTTTCTTCGCTCTAACTTTTGCTTGGGTCGCCCTTCCGGGTTTTCGGCCCAACGAGCCTCTCAAAGGGTAACAAGTCCATGCCAAATGGTTTTAAGATTGAAGCCCTCTGCATCCAGGAGAGTGGCTGTTGTATTGATTTGTAGAAAGATCCACTTTTGGCTCTTCGAGCACATCAGATATTTTTTGCCCCTAGTTCGAGGGGTGCTTCTGATCTAGCTTTGTAAGCTTCTTTTGACGACATCTGATTCTCTTGATCTGACTTTGGTGCCTCTTGTTCGAGGGCTGCTTCAAATTTGGCCACACGGGCCTCACATCATGATTGTCCTTTGAACGTTCTGAATCCAAGTTCAAGGTTTGAAAGCAAAGGGGTTGAGTCTCGAGGCCGAGAGCGATCCTAAGCTGCACAATCTCAAGAGCGATTCCACACATGTCTTCACAGGACTGCGCAAAACATTTTTTGAAAGTTTTTAAGAAAGCGACAAATCGCTCACGCTGAAGACAGTGTAGGACCAATCTGGATCAAAGCTAGGGTCCTTCTCAGTACTCATACTAACAAGCATGATTTCATTCATTAAGGGCTTAGCACGCCTCTCTTTCTCTTAGTTTGATCAAAGTTTTGCAAATCCCGAGGAATTCCTCCCTCTTTGTTTTTACCACAGTGTTCAAAACGTTTTGAAAAACTCAGGTCATTATAATGACTTCAAGGCACAAGAGAGCAGGTGGAATGCATCGCCATTTCATTCAAATCCCAAGACAACTAGCACACGGCGTAGCAAAGGCGAGAGCGTGAAATCATCATTGTTTCATTCAAAATCTGTTGGCATAACGGCTTCCCGCGTAAATGCAGACTCAAAACAAAACAAAAAGACAAACACAAAACAAAATGGTGACGCCCGAGGTAACACCCCCGGAATCACCCGACTCCTATACAACAGGACTGACTCGATACAACAAGACAGACCCAAAACAAAAGAGACTAACTCAAAACAAAAAGATAGACTCAAAACAAAACAACAAAACTGACCCAATACCCAAGTCAGAAAGCACAAAAATTAGTATTTGCACATTGCTCAGAACAGTGCGTGCCATTCCCACGTCTGAAGTTAATCGAGCGCCGTCCGCAGGTGGTTCATCCCCCGTTCACATAACATTATCCCCCAAGTTCACTGACCTAGTGCCGATAGACTTTGCTGAGCTCGGCGGGAGGATGACCCCGTTGTCAAATAGATCCTGTACTTCATGGCAAAGATGGAAGCAGTCGTCGGTAGTATGGCCAGTTTGCTGATGGTATGCGTAGTACTGGGTAGCATCATGCGTAGCCAGAAGAGGGTTCGGGAGAGACCGAGGCTCAAGGGGTTTGAGATGGCCTTGTCCAACAAGGATTTGGAGAGCTTTGGACAAAGGCATATAGAGGGCATGGAAGACCCTCTGACCTCGGGGTTGATACTTCTGGGTTTGTGGATTTTTGCTGGACGCACTAGGAAAGGGATTAGCAGGTGCTGGCCTGGTTTGTTGATCTCTTCTGAGTGGAGGATTAGAGCTAACAGGATCGTATCTGATACAACGACCTTTCTCCCTTGCCCTTGATTCAAATCGCCCCAACTTGAGTAGCGAAAGTGTCATCTACAACTTTGCAACAATCATGAGGACTTGCACTTTGTTCACCCTCAACTTTCAAAGCCTCAACAAATAATAGAAGATGTTCATGGGGATCCATGCCCCGCCTTACTTTGTTCTTTCCACTCGCTTCCACTTTGCCAAGGGATTGGCCTTTCTCAATGCAAACTGGCCCCAAGACCTGGAGAGCCTTTTGACATGAAATTCCAAGATGTGGTGTGGTCGATGATGGAGCCAATGTCCGGAGGCCGACTGTCATGGTTCTTTGAAGATCTTTAATCATTCCCATCAACTCGTAAGTAGTGGGTTCACGGGTTTGAGATGATTGAGGTTCAGTGCACCTATCATGCATAAGTCCATGCTTTCGATAAACACCTCGTGCTTGGGTAGATGGGCCGGTGATGTATATGCCGGGTCATAGGTGGATGGCAAGTATGGATGAGATTGAGGTAGGCGGAGATGTTTGGTCATTGGGGTGCAAGGTGGAGCTATCGTCCGATTGTCGATGAGATTTTGGACCTCATAACGAAGGTGGTAGCAACGGTCGGTGTCATAGCTCTAACCCGCCCTCAAAAGGTTTGGGCATGACCTAATCAGAATGCATGTAATGACCTATGATGAACAAAGGTTTGGGGCCCGGAAGCGAGAATTTTAAAATAACAATAAAATGCAGACACATCCATTGAGCAACTACCAAAAACCAGGACCATTTCGAGATTTAACAAAAGGCAAACATGCACACAGAAATAGGTTACAAAACATCTACAAATCCAGCCCAGATATTAGGCACTCAAAACGGTAGATACAATAACCTTGACTAGCAACATGGATACCAAAAATTACATATACAAAGAAAACTGGTCTAATATGTAAGGGTTCCCTCCTGTGCCTGGTTATCCTTAAGCTGACAAAATGCACGAGGTAATGCTAGAACAGCTCCCCAAGCTGGCTCCTACAGAATCAGACAACATATAGAATGAGACAAGCTCAGTGAATAATAGTGCGCAATAATAAAATCACAATGCACCTTAGTATATGTACCAAAATCAATTACAGAAATAACAGATTGGCCTGTTGGCCCAGATAGCCTTTCGGCACAATGTATAGCCTGGCACAATGATAGCCTTTCGGCATGTAGCCTTAAGGCACAACAGATAGCCTTTCTACAGGTAGCCTTAAGGCACAACAGATAGCCTTCACAAGACAACAGATGGCCTTTCGGCACAGGTAGCCTTGCGGCACAACAGATAGCCTTCCGGCACAACAGATAGCCTTTCGGCACAGGTAGCCTTGCGGCACAACAGATATACGGATATGGTTTCCACTTTTCATTTCCAGATCAATACATGATTTACAATTATGTCTTACGTAACGTATACATAAATATATATGTAATGCATTATTACTCACGCTGAGACAACGTGTTGCTTTCTCGAATACGCCCCGCATATAATCAATGCACATTAGTTCTCTTTTCTTTTCTTAAATCATTTCCTAAACCATTACACTTTGCATGCATTTACAATCATTATAAAGTCATCAGAAAAATATTCTAAAAATACCAGAAGATCAAGCACGCAAAACTGAACAAACATATTTTTGTCTGAAATTAAGCCTTCCCGCTCGAGCGCCACTTTGGCCGCTCGAGCGGACTGTACGAGGCACAAAACTGCTGGAAGGTCAATTTTCTCGCTCGAGCGGGCCTTCCTCCGCTCGAGTGGACCAAGCAAAATTCTGAAATTCAAAACTTCGAATTTGAGTTCCAATTTGACATTCAAAGCTGCAATCTATCGTTTACAACACAAAACAAAACGTTCCAATGGGTCTAACATCAAATGAAGGTATTAAATCACACAACACATCAATTACAACCCTCTTTACTCTTTCACTCATTCAATCCATACGCAATCAACCATCATCTTTCCAATTGGATTTACACACATATATGCATATAAAGTTATCTAAGCTTCTAATTCAAATTCATAGTTGAATATTCTCATGGAATAGCAAGAAAATAAGGAATAGATCCCCCTCCATAACTCAATTTGGTTCTCCAACATAGATGATCACATAAACTCTCATCATCATTCTTAACTTCTCAAATACAAGAAGAATTCCCAATCAAGATCAAGAAAGAGGGACTAGATAAAGAATTTTCCATACCTTGAGTTAAATCTAACCAATCTTCACCAAAATCTCCCAATTCCTTCATTTGGAGAGCCTCTCCCCCAACTCTCACGTTTTCCCCTTCTAAGAAGATATTTTTTTGTTGGTTCTAAATCAACAAGAGCATATATATATATATAGATATATCCTTATAAGAGAATAAGACAAAATTGAATCGTTTAATCTTCCGAAATTGAAATTTTGTAAACGTATTTTAATATTACCGTAAAATTATGTTGATCACGATATATAATCAATTTCGTATAATTAAGACGTTAAGATGCCCAATTTCTAAGTCAAACGTGTTAATGGTGATGATAGTTTTCTTGTGAAACAGATAGACTTCTTTTAAACTTGGGATTTACTTACTTAACCATAATTCCACATGGAAATTCACAATAAGCATATAAATATAATGAATAAGGCTAAAAGTACACCAAGATCATAGATGAGGGCTCGGTTATTACAATTGCCATGACCGGTCTTCCGATGGTACATACAAGATTGGCGGGGTTATGTCTGGCTGGGAGTGGGTCGGGAAGAGGTTGAGGATCAAGGGGTTTGAGATGCCCTCTTTCCATCAAGACTTTTAGTGCGCTAGTCAGGCTCATATAGAGAGGGGTGAAAGTTCTGCCCTGAGCTCGGGCTGGGCTGGTTGTTTGTAGGCTTGGTTTGGCAAAAGGGTTGGTTATGGTGACTATATTGATTTCAGTGGGTTCCGGAATAGTGCTACTTCCGGCATTGGTACTCCTTGAAATCACCCTCCTTGTCGGTTCACTTGTTATGGGAATGATCCCGCTGTTGAACGCATTCTCGACCTGAACCCCCAGTTTATGTAAACTTTTGAAAGTGAATAACGGAGCGATTATCAATTTTTGCAACATATCATGCTCGAGGTTTCGCACCATCATCTGCACTTGATCCCTCTCAGAAGGGCGATCTGTCATCTGTGCTGCCTTTGCTCTCCACCTCGCAACAAATTTCACAAAAGGCTCTTTTGGGTTTTGGCGGGTTGCTTCAAGCTCTTGGATGGTCATTTCAACTTGGGTATTGTAGGAATATCGACGACAAAGGCCTCAAATCCAATTCTTCCCAGCTTTTGCTTCACTTTGTCCTCCAACTTAAGCATCAAGTGGTCGCTACACCGCAGGTTCTTCCATACGAGAGAGTTTCGTGGCTTAGTCGCACCCATCGGCTTTAGGACATCCAAGAAAAGTCGGATATGTACCATGGATCCCTGCACCGTCGAACGGTCAATATGTGGCATTTTGAACCCGTGTCGGGAGCCGAACGGCAAACTCAAGGTGCCCATCCTCAATGTTGGGAATGGAGTTAAGGCCCCCTTTTGAATTGCTTCTCAAGGTTCGCATTTTCACCGCGTCGATCGAGGTCATTAGCATCAAGGGATAAAGCCTCTCATTAGGCCGCACTGGGTCCGAAAACTCGGGCTTGGGTCAACCTTTTCGAGGATTCGACATCGCAAATCTTCAATCGGAAGTGGGTCAAAGTTCACTGGGGTCCCAAAGTCGATGTGAGGCAGATGCCCCGAGATAGGCGCTTAATGCTTCAATCATCTCTCACCGCATGGCGCTTCCTCGATGAACGCCGCTACTATGGCCACAAATTCTTCC